>JAVJGJ010000047.1:75586793-75609775 GCA_035590215.1 Microhierax caerulescens | reverse complement strand
ATCTGATTGTAGGAACTGTGGCCTAGTGACTTATGCATGGAGCCAGGTGGCATGAGACCTGTATTTCAGTCAGGACCCTGTCCATCTCATTATGTGACAATAATGAGTAGTCATTGCCCTGTGTTTTTTTATTGCTAGGAGCAGAGGACTTATGAGTGATGGTGCACGGTGCTTTGTCCTGTGATCAGTCCAATACAACTCACTTCTAAATATCTTGCAAAGGAGGTTCATTCAGACAAAAGCTACACTGCTTTCTCAGGCAAGGTAAGAGGGGTACTATACTGAATGCTACCCGTACTGTTTTGCCAAGTGCACTATGTGTATCAAGAAAATGAACCATTTACAGACCTCTGAATTTCTGAATGACTATGTCCTGGCTTTGGTAAAGTTTATAGAAATAGTTAAATGGCGGTCTGGGTTTGCCGCAGTGCAGAACACCCTAACCATATATTTCTCTTCTTGTTCTGAGGAGTCTGCAGAATGGACAATGATAAAGTGCGCAGTAGGAGAAAATTGATGATAGAAGAGCTAGGACTGTTGATTTGACCCTAGCTCATACCTTCGTCACAATAATGCAGCCTCATGCTTCCTAAAAAGCCAAAGGCCTGTGTTTCCAAGGGAATTGGGTCCTTTGTGTGTATTGTGTTTAAATACAAGGTGTATTCTGTTTTGGTGTTTTCAGACATTTGGGTGGGACACCTGGATTCATTAACAAAGCATGTTCTTTCTCCTCTACATGTTAATGAAGCAGGAAACTAATATCATTGAAAACTGATAAAGACAGCTTTCCTGTCACAGAGATGGGCTGATACTGCCTTAGCCTGTCATATACACAGTGCTGGAAAGAGCACCAGGCAGAGTTCATTGGCTGCCTTCTGCACACCTGTGTTACAGAAGCCATG
The DNA here is from genome assembly GCA_035590215.1 of Microhierax caerulescens. Classification (NCBI taxonomy): domain Eukaryota; kingdom Metazoa; phylum Chordata; class Aves; order Falconiformes; family Falconidae; genus Microhierax; species Microhierax caerulescens. The sequence continues at coordinate 75,608,873 of JAVJGJ010000047.1, read as the reverse complement.
GTATCTTGGTCATAAAAAAGTTACAATAAACACTACTTATATTCTTTTTTGGCATTAAGGGTGCTTTCTCACCTCTCTTGGATCTGAACAGTGGAAGGCTAATTAAGCCTGCAATCAACATGAAATAGAAAAGATTTAACAACTGTTATTTGAAGAAAGCCTAGGTCTGGTATCTACTGTGTCTGTTTGCCTCTCAGTAGGCTGGGCAAGTGGCTTCCTGTATTTCAAGGGGGTTGCAGAGAGGTAGGATTGCTTACGCCAGTAGTGCTCTGATGAAAAATGGAAACAATGATTATCTTCAAAAGTCCACAAAGGTTCAGTTAAAGTAAAACATGAGACGTATGATCAAAGGACTAAAAAGTACAGAAAACCTAGGTGAAGGTCTGATTCTATGACAAATACTCTGTTCAGCCTTTACCAAGAGACATAAGGGCACCAGAGAAACCATCCTGGATGATTGAGGATACCCATCCCATAGTTCACTTTAGGAGGATTAAGAGCACATCTGCTTCCTTTTGTCAAGGCACATATTCCCAGGCTGCTGATGGATTAGGTTAGCACCAGTAAGATGCAGACTGCATGACATGTATCTTTTCATCATCCTAAAGTGTTGTGTTTTTTTTTTTTCCTTTAAGAGTGGGAAGAACCCTGAAATGAAAAAAGAGTTGAACAAAGTGTTTTTCTTCAAAAAGTTATATTTGTTTTTTCCAGGAAAATTCAAGAAAGTCTTATTATGATTAGACTTCTAACATTTTTTTCAATCTATTTTACAGTATTGACAGTGACCTGGAAAGTTAATAATTGCTGAATTTCAGTGATTTTTACCTCCTAATTTGTAGTGCAAGGACCTATACCCTTATCTGGTAGAGATTCCCATTAGAGCTTTTAGTTTAAATGAACCTCTGAAGTAGCTCTATGTCTGGGGGAGGAATGAGGGGTTTCAGACAGAACTAGGAGCCAGGAAATCTTCAGCTTTCTCTGGTTTTAATTCTGTATATTTTTCATTTAAGTCCCATGTGCTTCAATGTAGGAAAAAAATGAGGCTATTTTCTATCATTCTTCTTCCAGCCATTTATTTTAGGACAGCCACAGGGCTGCTCTAAACTTAACTGCTTCCTAATTATCTTTAGAAGACAATTTCATTTATAGTGATGAAGATAATGGATGAAACAGAGGGAGATAAAAGAGCAACTAAAGTTCACTGTGCTTTGACCCTGTCTCCCAGCCCCCACTTTTCCCAGGTCTAGCACAATGGAGGCAGAATCTGGCTCTTAACCTTTTAGTAACCTGGAGTAAGACAAATCCTTAATATCTTTGTCTTTTTTTTTTTTTTTCATTTGTAGGAAATAATCTCAAAGTAGTAAGTCTATCTCTGCAATCGAAAATTAAAAGTATGACTATAAGTAGAGACTATTATTATAAGCTAATTTGGCTTAGCTATAAAACAATATTTTGTTTAGTAATTCAGTCAACAAGGGGATATTCACAGATCAGGTAAATATTGCAAAAACTTTTCAGAAAGCAACAATCTTTTTTGATACATCATTATAAGAAGTTACTGTGTATGTTTATGTAATGTACTGGGATTACCCCTCTCAGAACCTTATGGTTTTCATTTGCCTCTTGTGTTTTGGCCTGGGTGTGACTGCTAGCCTAGAAAAAAAAGAATGTGCATTACATTTAGCAGTGTTCAGCGTTTAGTTTTCTTTTTAGGAGGAAAATACATTTCGCAGAGACTATCCACTGAATTTATAGTGCATTGCCATGGTGATCACCGTGGAAAACTCAACAGTTATGAACTGTCATGTTCCACAAAATGTTAAGAAAATGCAAAATTTCTTACTGTGGAGACACTTGTCAACCTGCTGTTCTGTTTAGCAAATGTTTCATTGTAACGAGAATCATTGAAGTAATTCCTTTTGTATATTTTTATCATTGAGAATAGAGCTCAGATTTGCTCTTACAGGACTTGCTCTGCTTTTAGAGGGAATGTGGGGTTTGGGACCACGTGGTGAAGAGGCAGTGGTGTGAGGCTGCAGCTGGGGAGCTGCTGTCTACATTGCAGGACTTTGGAGGGTGGGATCTGCCTCGACAGCAACTGCTCGCTCCCGGCTACAGTGTATACTTCACCCTCCCTCCCCAGCCAGGACCCCATCTGCCAAACACAATTTGTCGGCACATGCATCTGATGTTGGGTGCTGGAGCTAGAGGGAAGCTGAGGAGCTGTTGTGTGGTTGCCTGAGACTGAAGCACCGCACTGAAGAGAGCAAGATGGAGCCAGATGAATATCCTGTGTGTGAAGTATGAGGCTTGACAAGTCTGGCATTATGCACTCCAATACTGCTTTTGGCTGAGTTAGCTTTTGATCTGAGTTACACCGTGATAAATCTATGTAACTCTACTGAATTTTGCTTAACAAAATTAAGTATCAGAGTGGGTTTTTTAGTAGAATTATGCTGCATTTTACTGGATGCAATTAAGATCAAAATCCTGTCTGAGTTATATTGTTGTCTTTAATTTGAACAATTGAAATGTAAACAACAAATTCAGCAAACGTATGGAATGATGAAAGGACAAATTATCTTCATACTTATGTCTATGGAAAAAGATTGTCTAGGGTTTGACACTGGTTCTGTCAAGGCAGAGCGTGGCCCTGAATGAATTCAAAAGGATTCAAAGTGTGGTTGGGTGAGGCTCACCTCAAATGAAAGCTTAACAACATCTTTTCCTCTCTTGTAGGAACTACTTTCCTCCTTCTACTTCTGTCCACTTTTTTCCACATTAATGATTAATTGCTTATGTTCCTGCTTTCTTACTAAAATGCTGTCTTCCACCTACTGTTTCCTTCTGGTTTATTTCTTTATAGTTGTTCCAGCTAAGCACCATCTATATGCAAAGCATTTAACCGTTTATATGAAACATGTGGTTCTTATTTTGCTTTGCTCTAGAAATGACGTGTGTGTGCATAGGAAGGAAGATGAAGTAGTTTAACAGTGCTAACAGAAAGCTAGATGTTTCAGAAGAAAAATGCTTGCTTAACTGAACTAAAAAAAAAAATATCATCTTTCCAATTAAAATATTCTTAAATAAAGAAAAAAAAGGGCATTCTGGATTATTACTCCAAAAGGAAATATCTTTAGCATTGCAAATTGTTGCTTTACGGTCTGAGACTACAGCAAGATTTCCAAAGTCTGGTTTAAATAGGCACAATTCTTAAGGAATGCAAAATTTAAAGCTTGAAATTTGGGGTTTCTTTCTTTTTTCTTCTTTTTTTCTCATTGCCCCCTCCCCCCCATTTTCCTTTTTCTTTTTTCTCCTCCTTTTCCTCTTCCTCTTTTCTTCTTTGCCTACTTTTCCTTTCCTCTTTTTCTCTCTTTTTCTTTTTCTTAGTTAATTGACAACTTTCCAGATATTTTTTTTAGATTACTCTTCAAGACGTAGAATATTTGTCCCATTTTGCATATTTTCAGGCGGCAGTAGTACTTTAGATTGCATTTAAAAAGGAAGTAACCCATGGAGAGTCTAGTCCTTTTTATAAGCTGACTCTAGGAAACCTTTTTCTGCAATCTATATAGAAAATCAATTATAAGGAATAATGTAGCATCAGGGGACTATTCTTAGCTTGACTTTGCTATGGTTTACAGTGTGGGGATTTAGATGCTTGAGGGCTGGATACTCAAGATCTTACACAGAGGTTGTGTACCTAGAAACTGTCTTTTCTGCACATAATTGTGTTGCTGAGCTCCCATGAAAGTCTTTAGACATACAGGTTAAAATTCACCCTGCCTGTCATAAGGAACACTATTTAAAGAGAAAGAAAAGCAATGTGTATGTGTGAGAGTTTAATGCTTACACAGAGATTGAGTAAACTGGTTTTTGAGAGAATGAAGTTGGGGCTGGAAGTTGGGAGGTACTACCATAATTCACAGGCAGGAGTACACAGTCGTCTCTGTTGGAGTGGTGCCTCCCTCATCTCTATTTGCAGATCTCTGAGGTGGTAGGGCTGTGTGTGAAACTCTCAGGCCTTTCTGTTATAGTGTATGTGGTTTAGGACAGGGGGTTGTATTCCATCTGTTATTACAGCAATTGCCATTCTTTCCCAAATGCTTACAGTACAAAGCTTATGGTTTCCATGGTGCAGAGAACTGTGTCTTGTTAACCAGAGGCAAGGGGTGAAAATTCACTCTACAGAGCACATCAATTGCAACATCAGGGTTGCTTTGCATCTCTCTAAATATGTTGCAGGGAATGGAAAGCAGAAGTTAGACAACTTTTGCAATAGATTTGCTGATTTCATTCTCTGTCTAGTGAACAAATAGCTTTTTACTGTTATTTTGGTATCTCTGTGTCCCTCTTTTTCTGACAGTGTGTCTGTTCCATTTTTTTCTTCACTAAATCCTTTGGGACAGGAACTTTGTTCTGTGTTTGTACAGTATCTAGCACAGGGGGTCCTGATCCTTAGCTGAGGTTGTGATGAATACTGTGAAAATGCACGTAACATTAAGAATATACAAATGTCTGTACTACATAAAACTAGACCCAGCTAGCACAGACTCCTCCTTCTGATGGTGAACAATTCTGAGTATTTAGATTAAGTATGCATTAAGTAAGTGGGCAAGAGTAGCAAGGTGTTTGTTCTTATGTACTTTCCTGGATTCTGGCACTCAGCTGCTGTACAGGGACTTGCTTAGTTGTAGCGTGCATCTAGGTCATTGTATGCAACAGAGACAATAACAGAATTACACCCCCCACTCGCAGCTGATTCTTTCTCTAAAACAAACTGTAAAGTAAAACCAGGCAAATAACACAGATGATACGAATAGTAGTGTGGGTGAAAGTAAATACTATAGGGAGTGGAATAATGTCCACTAGCTGCTAATGCTGTTAGAGATTTTAGGGAATGGTGCAGCACAGCTCAGAAACCATTAACTAACTCCTTCCAAACACATTACTATTCCATGAGCAGGTTGGGGAACCACACCTAAATTCTACTGTTAAAAAAAATTGTAATGGTTTTATTCTTTTAAGCTTTAGTGGCTTTGAGCACAGCAGCAATGTATAGGTATTATTTCAAAGAAAATCATATTCAGAAGAACTGTATTACCTTTCCTTTGCTTTAGCAAGCCCAGCATACATGTCACATCTCATTTTTTCTGTCCATAAGAAATGCAGTTTTAGTACAGATGGACTACAGAGTTAAGATTCTTGTGTTACATTCCTCATTGATCACTCATTTTATATTCCCAGAAGAGTACACGAGCCTTTGTAATTGCAAGACCAATGACTGTACATGCATCAATGCAGTTTCATATTAATAATGCTTTTCGTATAGATGTGGAAAGCCATCTTCTGACTAGCTGCTGGACCAAGACCTTATATACTTTAGAAGATAGTATGGCTTATAATTATCTCATTCTCTTCTTCCACAACTTTTCTAACACAAAAAATTGTCATTTTCCTTACAGGGAGCTGCACAGATGCTACATTTGATAATTTAAATTGGAATAGTTTCTGCCTAACCTATTGCAAAGGTATCTTAACAGACCTTCAACTAAATAAATTTCCTTACACTGTTTTAGGTCTTGTGTATCTAAAGCAGGGGTCCTCAAACTTTTTAACCAGGGGGCCGGTGCGCGGATGAAGTGGCAGGCAGTCATCTGTGGCTGCTTGGTCGTGTCCCCCCCCCAATCCCCCGTGGGGGGGTGTCTGTAAATACCAGGGGGCCGGATTGAGGACCCTGGGGGGCCGTATCCGGCCTGTGGAATAACTGGATGTTCTTCAAACATGAAGAGTATAAAGGATATGAAACATCGGTGGGGATAGAAACAAGGGCAATATATTTCAGGCCAAAGGTAATAGCTGAGGAAAGTGCTAAAAACAGAGGCTTAGAAAGAAAATTCGATCTTTACTGTACAGTGACAGAGAAGCAAAGCTGTAGTCAGTGCTCTCCATCTAAGAATTGGTAGCCTAAAATAAAGTTCAATTTCCACCTATATCCCTAGGTGATAAGAAATTAATTCCAGGAGTTAATTAATTCAGTTCCATTAAATCATGTAGAAGATTCTCAACAATCCATGTTGAGAAGAATCAAAGAAATCCACATAGTCATGAACACTTACACATTCTGTTTTTCAAGCAGAAATTCAGTCTCAACATCATGTGCAGAAAGTTATGTTTCCAAATCTTAAATTATGGTACTTGCACATCAACTGGCTAGAAACAAATGTTTATTTTCTGACTGAAAAATGCACGTTTTCTAGTTTAATTGCCTAACAGCTCTTTATTTATGTTGGATATAAATTCATAAATGTCTTTTTCAGGAATAAACTTGCCTGCAGATGGCCACTGTATGTTTCTGGAAATCTTTTTTTTTTAAAAAAAATCTGTCTATTTAAACTTGCTCACAGTAAAAATCTTGTAAATAAACAAAGGTTTCAGCTAATTCTTTAAAATATTCTGGAAAGAAAGCCATGTCAGGCCAAGAAACTTTTTCACTGCAAATACTGGATGTGGCCTTTGATTTTGCTTATGAATGGGCAATGGCATATATACATTTTCATGCACCCCCTACTTCACTATTTCTGGTTACATAAATAGTTCCTGAGTTGGTATTTTTTCAAAGCACTCCTTGGAAAAAATCTTTAAATTTTGGTTGGTTTCACTTGGAAGTGTTACTTTACTAATCATGTATTAACTTTACTAATCATGTATTTACTTTACTAATCATGTAATCAGTTCTCTCCATTGCTTCAAAGTCTTCCAATACAGCTGTCCCCACTTTCATAGCTGTAAAATCAAGATGCCTAATATACTATGTTAAAGCAAAAAGAGACCTCATTAACTGGTTTTAGTTTTCTCAGGGCTAGAGGAAGAGCCTAAATCTCTGCAGCCAAATTAAAATTCGCCCATAGTGTACCATCCCACAATTCACAGACACATCTTGATTTTCAGAGCAGATGAATCAGGTCACTTCAGATCCAAAAGCACAAGCAAGTTCTATTTGAATTGCAAATTACTTCTTAGGTGGTTGATAATGTGTCCTTTACAGAACCTTTCCTACATCCTTCTCAACCATTTAAATTCACACCTCATTTCTTAGACAATTTCTACAAAGAAGTTTCTGCCCATCATCATAGCAAGGTGGGGAGATAGCTGCATCTGCTGTTTGCAGTTTCTCATGGGTAGAACATACCTTGGTAGTTGAGAAGTATAAATTTAGACAGCACCATCAATCACTGAACACAGGTGAGAGAGAAGGAGTTATTGCAATTCATAACCTTCTCTTAGGCAACTGCAGGAGAGCTGTGCTGGAAAAGCAAAGAATTCACAATATAGAATGTCTGTTAGGGCCATGGGAAGAGAGAGAGTAGTGACTTCAGGCCAACTTTACTACCCATTGCTCAAGTCCCAGCTTTGAGGCACTTAACACACTGATAGATGTGGTTAGGTGAGCAGAATATAGTCTGCTCACCTAACCCCCATCCCTATGCAGTTAATCGTTAATGTATAGCTAAAACAGGAAACTTCTACAATCAGATAAAGAAAACTCTACAGAATGTGATTATGGTTTGGTCAGATGTGAGCATCTATATGAAAAATAATACCTCAGGTTGAATAACAAAGAACAGCTTGTATTTGAACTTGGCTGTGGTGCATTAAAATGAATTCCCCAAGTCCCTTTGCTCATAGTAGCTTTCAGTTTTGCAGCATTTTTCATCCCTGTTTCTCCTTCGGGGTTATGAGTGATTAATTTTATTGACTTAATCTCAACCTGATATTTTTACTGCAAATCCTTCCAATGTTCAGAGTATAATTATAGTTTAATGATTTAAATTTGTGGATTCTCTTCCCCAGAAATAAAGGACTATATTTCACTTCTATGGTTTTAAAACTATTTTTCTGTTTCACTTAGAAAATGAGCAAATAACACATAGGAAAATCAGGACAATTTGTTAGTGACATACTAATCACTACAGATCTTCATAATTGATTTTTTTTGCCCTCAGTTTATAATTTTATAATAAAGTCTGTACGCAATTTAGTCTTATCCTTGAGGAGGGTGGATAGCAAAAGAATCAATAAAAGAGCTTGAAGTTTAATACAGGAAGCAAAATAGTGTTTCATGAGCTGCAGTATAGATCTATATTATGTATTCTGCACACCAAACCAGTATTGATATTAATGAAATTTTGCTATGTGTAATGAGGGGAGCATATTCACTGGAGATATACGGTACAGCTGAAGAATCCACAGCATTGACTTTGCCCTGAATGTAGAGCTCTGAAAGACAAAAATACCTGAACTACCAGACACATTTAATATAAAAACTAGCTAGTTACAATGAAACAAATATAACACTGTTCATTTAGAGTAAGAAAGAAGTAACTTAGTGAAGGTCAAATTTTTAGAGGCCTAGTGTCACTCGCATGGGCTCTTATGTTAGCTACCTCTTGTGTTAACAAATAATTTTTTAAACCCAGAAATCCTCTGCTCTGGTTGTGCTTTCTTTTTTTTGTGCTTTTGTTTTGTTTGTTTGTTATGTAGGCTGATTAATGTTAATGCCATTTCTATCACTTTTGCTCTCAACTGCTAACATGAAAAAGGGCACATGCAAGAGATTTTGCTTCACATAAGTAGACACTGAGTTGAGGCACATTTTGAAAATCTGGCCTATAGAGGTGCTATGTTCCATAGACAGAATAAAAAATGCTTGACATAATAAGCAAGATGAAAAAATAAATATTCTTATAGTGACGGGGTTTTTTTCACCTTCTCTTTGTCTTTACCTTCACTGTACCTCGGATATCCATAATGAAATATGAAGCTGAGAAAACATGGCAAGAAGTTAAACTGTTTTTTTCTCCCTACATTTTGTCAGGCTAATTACTTTTAGAACATCATTCTACCTCCTCAGCAAGTTATTTCAAAGGAGTCTAGGAGAGCGGGTATCCAAACTGCTCGTATGTTTTCACTTATGTTCCAGTTGTTACTATTCTAATCAAGTAGTGTTGCTGCTTGAATTTGCTTTATTCAAAATTGCACTGGAATTTTGTTCCCTTTTGTAGAATACTCCTTCTGCTTCTGAATTTACATTTTGGGGTACAGGTGGCTAGGGACATGCTCTGTAGTAGAATGATCAGTAGAAACTTCAATAAGGGCTAAAAGTAGCTTAATTTGCCCTTTCTCTGAAGACAGAAAATTGTCCCATTCTTCAATGCAGCATGGTTCAATACTTGACAAATACTTGGCTCATTTTCCTTTCTAGAGGAATCCTTCCTCTGTCATTCTTCAGGAGTCAAGGAAATAAGGGTTTTTTTTTCTGGTATAATTTGTGTAATGGAGTCACAGTTACTATTGGAAGATGTCTTCTTTTGATGGTATTCCTTAGGCAAATGCCCTGAATGAGAGAAGTAGCATTGGCAGAAGCAGGGAAGTTTTTGATTATAGAACTACTCCTGCATTGGGACTTTCTGCTGACAAAAAGTGGGGCATAGTCCCACTCCTAAGTGAATATTGTTTCTGATGTATTTACATATTTCAAATAAAGAATAACACATTTTTTTTAAACCTCAAAGCATGCACAAGACATCTTTGTGGAACTTGCTTTATATTCTTTTTGATGGCCACTGTCAGCTCTTTCTAGTTAGCTACGCACAATTACTTTGTAAATAGATTTAATGTAGCCATTTCTACTTAATTCACTATTCTGTCCCCAATCACTGTAGCAACATTCTTCATCCTTTTTCAGGAAAGTGGTAATCACAATAAAAAAGAAAGCAGAGGGCAACATCTGTGATCCCTGGATTGCACAGAGAGTATATAAGATAGAATATGGACACTGGCTTCTAATCACTGCAAGCAACTTTGCAAGTTTCATGCATGTTAACTTTCTAGGAAGTGAGAGTCAGGTCTTAAAATTCTCAACCCATGGGAAAGTCTCTGATCCAAAGGAAAGTCCTTCAGTTGGGTAAAATGAATCAAAAGGCTTGTGTCTTTGTAGGTCCTATTAAAAGAATTGCCATAGCCCTGTGTTTCACATGGCCATGCCACATCGTTTGAAGATTAGTAGAGAAACAGTTAGCTTATTAATATCTACCTGTCTATTTGTCTTTAGAAAGAGCTTGTCAGGTTTCAGCAAGCATTGCTGGATGAACTTGTAAAGGTCTTGTCCTGAATTCACTGCATGTTTTTCTGAGCAGAATTGAGGCTTTGATGTACTGGGGATGCAGAGAGCCCCTGGTCAGCAAGGCTTTAAACTGGCATGAGCTGTAACCTGTGGATCGTTCATTTGTGGTAGTGGTCATTTATTATAACTGAGGAGGGACCAGACTTCTCAAGTTTGTTTCACCTATGGATCAAGGGGACAGTAAGAAATCTGACACTGAATGAACAAGAAATGGAAATAAAAAAGAATAGTTTCAAGCTCCTGGTTAACAGGCGAGCCCTTCTTTTGCTTTTGGTTTTTGAAAGGAGGATCAGTTCTGGATTAACAGGCTTGTGCAAATTTTGACTTGGAAAATTGCAGCACTTTCTTGTAAGTACAAAATATGATTGTTCTTCTGAAAATCAAGCCTCATGTCAAGGTGATGATTTTAAATTTAGTGAAACCTAGCATTTGTTTGCAGTGAACAAAATTTTCACAGTTTAAATACTCTGTATGTGTTTGTGGAATGCTCAACCCTGTGCTTTTCACTTGCTTTATATCACTACAGAGCTGGATAATAAAATTTTTGGAAATGCTCAGAGGTATTGCATGTTCAAAGAAACAAAGTCAGCGACCCATAAAGATATGGAGAAATGCTTATCTATTTCAACAGCATTTTTCAGAACCACTGCCTCCTACATACATGTATGGGGGTTCTTTCTGATCAGCAAACACTTAACAGTTTCTGTCTGGCAAGTACACTTTTAAACCATATTTCAGACCTTGTATGTCCCCTTACACACCTTGAAACTGGATTTTTTTTTTCTGAAATTGTGCCCTTATACAAATACTTGGGCTTGATAAGAGTTCTAATTTCCAGATTTCCACATATAATTGCTGTCTTGTGCTTGCAAAATTGAACAGCCAAATACTTGAGAACTAGAGCTGGATGATGAATTGAAAGTGTTTCAACCTTTAACCCCACATGTCTTTAAGTCCTGTCTACTTGCATAAAACTGACAAACCCATATTTTTATGGTTTGTTTTCTGTGAAACAGATCTAAACCAGCTTTTTTAGAGGAAAAGGAAGGTAGATTGTGTTCTGCTTCAATCAGAATCAAGGTAATAAGGAGATTTTAAATTATGGAAGCATTGTGTGTTATTGAAGAAAGTGTAAGAAAGAGAAAATACTTAGCTTATTTTTGCAAATGTGAGCTTAACAAAGGTGACTGACAAGTTCAGAAAAATAATATTCTCCTTTCCTATAATTACATGGTCCTGTATGAGTTGGTTAGGAGGTCATTCAGCGTAGGAATTGCTACTTACTACAATCTGCTTTCAGCTTCCTGGCTTCAACTGAGAGATTAATCACATACACAAATGAATCCAGCCATCTCTGGCAAAAGTGTAGGTTTTTTAAATCTAAATTTCACATCAGTTATTTGATATTTGACCATTTCTGGATGTGTTTTTTTACCTGCCACTTTGGCCCTTTATTGTGCTGGCCAGATTGACATTTGAACTGTATAAGTAAATACAAGAGTAGCAAGGATGTCCTGATGCATATTAGATAGAGAGATAACTTCTAGCAGGAGCGTATACAAATTACAATAACCCACAATTCAGGCTATCATCTGTGATCTGTTCCTTTTCACATTTGTGAGATCCTGTCTTTTCTGCTTCTTGTACTGTCAGCAATTCCACTCATCTTTGATAAAAATAACTAACTAAATTTGGGAAAAATCTTAATGCAGGAGAAATACTGCATATACTAAACTAAAGCCACCTTCAAAGAAGGTTGAGATACCTCTTTGAAATTAATGTTGCAAGCAATGTTTTGTAACTGTATATTACAAAGAGGTTAAACTGCACTAGGGAGAAAGTGGCAACAGAAGGAAAACTGTAACAGGAAGAAATAATTATTCCTATGAAAATAAAGAAGACTAGATGTGTATAAATTACTTTCCATGCCAGAGCTAAACAGGCCCCTTAGGAAGATAATAAAGGCCTCTTGAACCTCAAAGGCTTCTTGCTGCTTTCATATGCAGCTTCTTCTATAATACCTGTTTTGTTCAAATTAAAACTCACACTCCTGTTGCCAATATAGAAATCTTTTCAAGCACATTGAAGGCATAGCTCTTGGGACCAGAAGTGGGGTAAAGCATTCTGAAGAAATACATTTTCCAAAGTGAATTTGTCATTTCTTTAACCTCATCCTGCAGACACAAACCATAACAAGAATTTTGATAAACATGTTTATCTTCAGAAGAATGTAAGATCTGAATGTTTCTTGCTTTATTGTTCAAAATGAATGGACTTGCAGTGTAATTGCAAATGATAGAGAATATTTGTGATATATGTGATAGAGAATGAAATACATTAGCTTATTTAACAGCTGTGATAAGACTACACTATAAAGCATGTCTACACTGGAAGATCTGTTTGAATAATGATTAAATATGTGAAATTAATCATAGCCAGACTGAACAAATGGGTCTAACAATAAACTGCATCAGAATAGTATAGAGCAGTGTCTATTAAAGACTATTTAGAGAACTGAGTGCCAGCTGATGCTTTTGTAACAGGAGTTAGGAGCAGCCCTCAGATTTCTTTCTTTTTTTTTTTATATAGTAGTATTAATTTTAAAATCTATATCAGACTATGTGATAATAATTGAAAGGTCTCTTTTACTGTTTGAAGAGCCCTTATGTAAATAAAGGATGGGATAGTTTCCCTAGGAAGGAATCATGATCCCATAAAGGGAGAAATGGAAGTCTGAACAACGTGTCTGAAAAATTTTCAACACTGCAGGATTATGTTTGGAGGAAGAAAACAAGGTGTCAAACCAATGAAAAACCTGGTGGTGACATGAGCCCTGGAAGTCCTGTGGGATCATATGTTTTGTCCAGACTAAGGTGCTTTCTGGTACCAAATTTATGGTAAAGGACATTGTTTAAGTATTTTTGTATTCAGATATTTTACTAAAAATGAGAAGTAAAAAAAGCCCAAATCAGTAGAACTGAAAATCATTCTAAATTATAAAGGCTGTGATTTAGCAAGAATGAGAAAGTATAGCATTTGTAAAAATGATTCTCAGAAGTAGAATGTCAGCAAAAGTGAGGATTTATCTGGAAGTGGTAGGAAGGGTGAAGAACTGAGGAGTAGATCCCACATTCCAGAAGTGCACATAATTCCAGCATGGTGCAATTTGACAGTACAAATATGTGGTGGTGAAATATTTTGGGTAAAGATAAAAGGCATAGAAACCAAAAAGAGAAATAATAACGACCATCTGTTATACATCAGAAGATCTGGAAAACAGTGGGGAAAAAGAATTCCTGGAGCCGTTCTTTATGCTGTGGGACGCTGCACTTCTGAGGAATGTTTACAATTCGGGTATTTGCTGGTTAGCAAACCCAACAAGCCTGCATCACTGAAGAAGTCTGTAAAGTATGTAGAAAACAAATTTTGGAAGCGGTACTTAACTGTGCCTGTAAAGTAAAGGCCTACTGGGAGGGACTGATGAAGAATCATTCTCTTTAGCAAAACCCCACATGTTTTAGATATAGTCACTATTGTGAATTCCACCCATTTGGATTCCTACTCATTTTTGATGACATGGCAGTCAATTTAGGAGGGAAGCGTGGTACGAAGAGATAAACATTTATCAAGTCTTTGTTCTTGCCAAGGCAAGGCTTAGCTGAAGTGTTCTTTGAAAGGCCCAAATCACCTGAGCTTGGGAGACTTCACAAATTGATAAAGTTCAATGCAAGTGTGGGCTTTGTTGCATCACTGTGGATGTTTGAATGTTGAATGCCCTGAAATCAAACACACACAAGTCAGGGCATTGCACAGCTGGAAAGGTGAACTGTAAATAGAATGAAAGAGTGCTGATTTATATATATATATATACACACACACCCTTGAAAGCACTATTTTGCTTGAGGTCCAGAAAATGCTGAAACAGGTTTGAATTCTGGTTTTGCAAAGTAGAGATTACTATTGGCTGCTTTATATTAATTTCAGGGTTACCAGAAATCTGAATGCAAGAGGTCGTTTTCTCTGTCTACTGCATGACTTCTCAAGTTGATTTATGTGATGACAAGCTGGCATCAGGCGAGAAGTGTTCACTGACAGAAAGAGAAACACACTGTTATTTCTAAGAGAAGTTAAGGTCAGAGCACAAATATATTCTTTTCTTGTTTATTTGTTTTTGCAAAACCCCAGGCCAGTCTGGTCAAGTTCTTCAGCCACACCAGGGTCTCCATTTCCTGCCCAGAGAAATTTAGCCCCACAAGGTATATGCTTCATTCCTGACCTAGATTAGAATCTTCTCTCTGTGGAGTTTGGTCAAACATACAGAAAACTGCATGCTTTGGTAGGGGCAGTAGTAGCACATTCAGGATACACTTAGAATTTGCTTCTTATGAATGTTGAAGTCTTGGCTTAGCGTTTTTAGTAACTCAAGTTAGTTACAAAAGAATCCAGGAGAAGAACTTGTTCAGTCCTTCTTCAGTGCTAGCCATACTGGAGTTCAGTTCAAGAATCTGCTGTAATGCAAACAATGATTTACAGTTAGAGACAGCTTTGGAGAGAAACATGCTTGACTGCTGTGACTAGTTGTGGTCATAAAATTCATAATCAAGATGAAACTAACCTGGAACAGTAATGAAATATGACAGTGTATAAGAAAAATATGAAAACACATTTTTCCCTTTTACAGTTTGAGAAACTTGTGAGCAGTGCAACTGTTTCCAGGGTTTTCTGGAATACAAAATTATATAAGTGAGACAAGGCTATTTTTCTAAGCGAAATTAATACAGTGTTAAAACTATCATTTTCCCAGTTAATTTGTATTTCTCTCAAAATCAAAGCACACTCTTAAAATACAGTGTGTTCAAGGAGGAATTAATTCTTAAGCATACTTGAGGTGTCGTCAAGGTTATTTATGTGGGAAGAAAGCAGTTGGGTTGTAACAGCAGCTACAAATACTTTTCAGGAAAACAAGAGGACAGGAACTTTGCATGTCCAATATTGTATGCAACTCTCATAAACTTTATGATAAGGAGCACAGCAAAAGGGAGTTTGTTCGTATTATGGTTTGTTTAAAATTCTATAAACCACACTAAGCAGAAATATTGGCTTGGATCACAAATCCCTCTCAGTCACTGCCTTAACACAGATTCTCAAAAGCACTAACCTATGTGACCTTTGTGTGAGTCTCAGATGACTCCAATTATTCTGCTGTGAGCTCTGATTCTTTTACACATCCTGCCCTTAACTTTAAAAAATTTAAGAGGGTGGAGGTCTGAGGGGAATGAAAGCTGTATCACATGGCCTGACCACACTTTGTACCCTATCAGACAGGCCATCGAAATCCTGGAGAGGTAGAGGGAGGGAATTTATCTCCCAAATCTGTAGATATCAAGAGCAACTAAGTTCCACCACACTGGGGTCAGCTGTGCAAAAGGACTGTATTTTGACACAGTCGGCTTGAAAAGTGATGGTGAAGCAGAGATAAATGAGAAACAGAAAGTAGGTTACAAAAGGGAACAAAAATGTGGACCAGGTTATGCAAGAACAGAGGGGTCAAAGCTTGAAGAACCTTGAAAGTTATTGGTAAAATCCTGAACTCAAATCTCAATTTCAGAGGGAACCAATATCATGTCATGAACACGGGGGCAGCGTGGTAACAGCAGGGGCAGCAGCAGTGGGATGAAGGTGAGATAGGATGCTTTGATAAAAAAATGTGTTGCTGATGCAAACCCTCAAATTAATGCTACTTCTTTGTAGAAATTTGTGGCCAAGTCTAGGTTCCACTGAACGTTCTAGCAAAATTTCCATCCAGTTCAGCAGGGTCAGGTTTTGGCTCCTGAATTTAAAGTTAGATACCAGATTGCTGTGAATACACAATACACACTTCAGTGTGTTATCACTTGAAGATTTAGCTTCAGGACTCATTTGTATGGGTTTGTTTCCTACCCCTCAAAGTGTCGCAAGTACAAAAATGTTCTCTGCCCTACATCACATGCTACTCCATGGCCAAAGGTACCACAGGGCAGTGGACAACCCTGAACAAAGGTTTTAGCTGGAGTCAGAAAGAGAATCAATTTGGCTGCCCTGTGAGAGTTTTCACTGTTTCAAAGAGTCTTCCTGTCTAAAATCAGAATGGAAAATCAAAATCCATTTTTTAATCTGAAATAATAACTGAAATAATGGGTAATCAGAGTGCACTAGCTGAAATGTTGCAATACATTCACCATACTTCCTTTCAATTCTGAACTTATGGGTTTTATGGTTTTTTCTTTTTAATACTTTAAATGAACTAAAATTTTGAAATTAAAAAACATGTGGGAAAAATGCAAAAAAAATGTTTTGACAGTTTCAAAACATTCTTCTAAGGTTTTCTTTAAATAGGAAAATTAATGAAATAGTTCTATGTAGATAGATCAGCATTTCTTGTTTTATGCTGAAAATATTTTCACTTGCTCCTGACAAAAATTACACCTTAAAATAAATGACAGAATTTGGGATTGACTTGGACCCACAATAGAAAATACCTTCCTTCACTGTTAAACTGTTACCCTCTTGCAGAAGAGCACACTTTTGTGTGAAGGCAAGTTGCACAGCCGTGTGTGCCACATGTTGACAACTACCTTTTTCCTATACCAGTATATGTTAGTCTTGCTTCTGATGGAAGGTATCATCAGTCTTTTCTATGGATAAGCCACAGAGAAGCTATAGCTGTCAGACATAATGCAGGTACCTGTCACTGTCTGGCCTCTATATGGCAAGTGCCCCAGAATGTTTGGATTAGGAAGTGCATCATTCTAGCTCACGCAGCCAGGTTTCTTTCCTGTGAAGACCTTGATGATGAGGGAAATGCCTTTGGCTCTGAGTGGTGGGAAGCACTCCTGTCTGAGCAAATACCGTGCAGACATCGTGCATTTGAATCTGCTTTTTGTTATTCCTTTTTGCTTTATTTATCAACTCCTGCTTCAAATAAAGGATTCTGATTTCACTAATGTTTAACTTAAATATGGCAACTTCAAAGTTAGGTTCAGCAGTATCTAATCTATACTTTTACCCCATCTAAAATCATAAACTGAGCTTACTTGAGACAGGAAATGTTTATACTGGGTTGCCATATTTTGTAAATAAAACAAATGAGGAGGATTGTGGTTCAGAGTTCACAGTTGTTTTGGGGAAGGTGAAGAAGATAGAAGTTTTGCTTGACTAGTAAAGACAGTCGTTGTCTTTGTAATATCCCCAAAGGAGGAAGAAGGGGGAGGTAATGAGAGTGCACTGTGGTGCACTCCACAAATCCTCCCTGGATGTTCCACTGCAGGTTGGCCTGTCCTCACATCCTCAGTGGTGGCTGTGTGTAAATAGATGTGATGTGACGTGGTGTAAATAAATGCTGTGAAGTCAAAATTACCATAATCACAGTCATCATTAGGCATTAAGAAATAGATAATTATTTTTCAGTAATATCTTAGACATCCATTTTTTTCCTGTGTTAAGACAGTAATACAGATGGGACAGTACCATAGCCAAGTCAGTTAATGGGGTGACTGTCCTTGCACTTTTTGCTAAAGAATGTAAAAATGCTTTTTTAAACACATGAGACAGTGTTCAAGGAACAATAGATGATTCAGCTATAAAAGCAGAAAAACAAAAATTGATTTTTAAAAGCATCTTGGCTGTGAGAAGCTAGGTGGATTCTTGCTCCAGAGTATTTTTAAACAGGACATCTCAGAAGATCTTTTATGAACTAAACTGTTGGTAAAAAAGAGGTCTTTGGAGAATATGAGTAACAATAGAAATAGTTTGGGTTGTTTTTTTTTTTAAACTAGAAATAGTAACAGATCAGCCAGAGCATGTGGTGCTTACTTAAGAGTTATATAGGAAGTTAGCTATGAAATGAGTGAACTACTCATTATGCCATACAGTCTTCTAAAATTTCTCCCTTGCTTATGAAAAGAAAATGTCACAGTTTGAAAAAAAAGGCTTAATGGGGGAGTTGAGGCTATATAAATCTTAGTAAATCTGACATTTGCCTTTAGCAAATCGGTAGTAGTTATAATAAAGAGTAGAACCAATGAACATGTATAAATATGATTGTTATAATAAAGAACAGAATCAATGAACATACTTATGTATTATTTACTGAGTAGGACACAAACATTGTGTTTACATAGGCAATTATTCTTTAAAATGTGGATTTCATGGAAGGAATCAATCAGCATTGGATGGGAAAATCCTGTTGTTACGTTCTACTGGGTTTTCCAGAAGGATTTTGAGGAGGTCTTCATCAAATGCTTTTAAGGAAATTAAGTGTCATATCACAAAATGAAGGATCCTAGCATGTTTAAATAGCAAGTTTGGAGGTAGAAAAGAAACCAAAAGGGGAACTGGTTGGCTTGCCTGATTGATGCACCAGTGGAAACTTACAGAGCTTGTTGCTGACCTCTGTGCTGTCAAACACATATAGGTCTGGTCAAAGCAGTCAATGTGGCACAGCTTTTCAAAACTGAACTAACAATTCAGGGTAGATTTGGAAAAATGATGTGGCATAGCTTTTCAAAACTGAACTAGCAATTCAGGGTAGATTTGGAGGGATCATAAGGTGCTGGCAGGATGATAAAATGGCAGATAAATTATGTTGGAAGATGCAAACTGATGCACCTGGAGTTGACTCTGGAATTGTCAGCTGGAATTATTAAGAGAGGGATAAGAAACAAAATAGAAACCATCAATATAACACTTCATAAGTCTGTGGGTGGATGTATCTTGAAGACTGTCCCCTACACCTCAAAAAGGATAAAGCAGAACTAGAAAAACATGAAAGGGTGCTCAAAGTTATGAAATAGCTTCCAGATGAAGGTTGACTCCATTAACTTGGTATCCTGAGTAGGAAAAGAGGTGTCTGAGGGAGGGGGGGAATAGAAGTCTATGGGTAGTGAGTAACGCAAGGGAGGTAGCACAAACAGGGCAGTGGAGTAGCAAGTCTGACAAACAAAAGCAGGGCTTTTTTTCAGAAAGGGTAGTTCAATTGTTGGTGGCATTAGCACAGGATTCTGAGGATGCCAGAAGTTTACATGGCTTCAAAAGGGATTAGATATATCCACAGAAGAGTAATTCATCACAAAGTGTAAAACACATTGATGCTCTTTCTGGCTCAGAAAATCTTGGAGCTCATAGCATGCTGGAAGCCAGGGGAACATTACTGCATGTTTATCTTCATTTGCACGCGTCCCTAGCCTCACTTGGCCACTGCTTGAAACAGGATGCTGAACCTAACGGTCCTTTGGTCTGACTTATGATCATCCTTATGTGTCTATGCCTGCTTTCCCTCTGCCATAGCTTGGAAACTCATGTCTGCTTCTGCCGAGGTGTGAAGCAGTTGCTAGTGTTGGGGCAAAGGGAGGATGTCCATTCCCAGCAGCAGTCTTTCTCCTGTTTCCCCCACTCTGCCTGCAGCCATAAGGGCTGAGTTCTCATCAGGCTGCCTCTGACAGGTGTAGCCCAGTTTTGCATCCTGAAATTTGGGGTGGTAAATTTCCATTTTGCCTGTATTGTAAGAAGCTCTGGATGAACTTGTCTTGTGTTTGGGGCCTTTCAGAGCCAGTAGACCTGAATGGTAGAGTCGTTCTCGCCTGCTGAGAGAGTTTAGCACTCAGCATGAAACCCCTCCAAAAGGCATTCAGGAGTTTCCAGCCAAACATATAAGTCACTCCAGGATCTACTGGAACTTGGCCTGGTTTTACTCAACCAAAGTCAAGCCAAGCCAAGCAAATAAACAGTCATTTTCAAAATAATTCCTAAGTCTTCAGGTGCAGAACTGAACTGCAAACAGATAGGAAGTAGCTCCTGGTTTTTACTGAAATTGTGTTTGGGTTAATAGTACAAATCACAATTTTTTAAGCTTAAGCAAACTTAAACTGTTTGCAAATATGAATCATCTACAGATAAATTCATCTGAATAAAAAGTAAACCAGATATGATATTAAAAAGAAGCATTTAATTCCCTAATTTTCTGAAGAAAAATAGGTTTCATTTTAGAAATGCTATAATGTTTACTTTTTACATTTGCAAAGTAAACTTCTGTTTAGTGTTTAGTAATAGCTCACTGTAAAAAGAAAAGGTTTTTAAGTGAAAGCAAAAATCATTGTAGATCAGTTTGATCCTAAAAAAAATAATAATCCTCTATTTTTCCAAAACCATAAAATGTCTGTTTTGATTCAGACTCAACCGATTAAGTTTTGTTTTCCTTTTTCTGTAGTGGCTGAACCGAAAAATCCTACTTGTTTGTCTAGCTCTGTTTTGGGTTATGTTATGAAAGTTTTACAAAGGGGTTCATACTGAATTGAGTGCATTCATAACAAATTATAGCTGCATTTTCCAGCAAGAGTAAATACTGGGTTTTATCTTTGTTTGCAAATAATGGTTATTGCGCCATGAATATCAACGAGGAAGGATAGAAAGGATAAATTCAAAAATTTAAATTTGCATGGTTTTTGAAGCTTCTTGTTTTAAGTGCTTAATTCCAATTAATGCTGATGCCACATTTTCCCTTTCTTCTTTGTGATCGTTTTGACTTCCTCATCTTAAGGAAAACATTCAGAAGAAATCAATTTTTCTCCCCTGCCCCTCCCTCTTCTTTTTTCTTCTTTTTTGGCTGTCTGTGGCTTTCCTAATTCTTCTCTTTCTTTGAGTCCTTCAGTGCTAATAAATTCTTTTAAATTAAAATTTGTTTAATGATTTTTTGAATGGAAAATTTGCTTTGTTGATTCCTTTTAAAAAAAGGCAGTTTATTTTAACAGAAGAATAACTGACTTTTTGTGTAATCATTCATTTCAGTGGGTGCTTGCCAAAAGGACCACACAAACAAAACACTGTCTCTAATCTCACTTGGCCATGCAGAGGAGTGAGCTTCCCACATGCTTATTTGCAAGATGATTTGAGGGAGAGCTGTGAGGGAAGGCAGCTTCCCCACGTGAGGGTGAATCCCCATGAGGCAGAACTGTCACCCATTTTCTCCTAGCTAGATACCCGGGAGGCGTGCAAGGTGGTGTAAGCCCAAGGAACACATCAGTTCTCACAGACATTATTAGCCAGGACTTGTTCTCCATGCAGTGCATGGTATTTCTGGCTGAGCTGAGTCCCTTTCTCCACCTTCCTTTGGAGAAGCAGATGGCAGTCGCTGCTGTAGGCTGGGTACTGTGCTGGTTTACTGCTGGTATGTTGCTATTGCTAATTAGGGATGGTTTTCACTCACAGCAAACCCCTTGGCTAGTACAGCAAATAGGCTAAACCCCATCCTTTCACCCCAAGACCAAATAATGTTGCACACATTGCACTCACCTTCTTCCCACTCAAACCACTGTGGCTTCACTCCTGCTGACCTGTCTCTGGCCCCCTATCCCGTGGGTCATGCCCAGGCCAGAAGGGTGTTTTGCACCCTCTCTCAGGCAGGGCAATGCTCCATCCCATAGCCTGTTTGTTTACATGCATGGATGCAGTCGTGACTGGGGCTACAGAGAGGGCTGGTCCCTTGGCCTCTGCTATGCCATGCATGGGAGTGGATTTTCCTTGTAGTAAAACCTGGAGGTATTTGATAATTTGCTAAAACCATTGCTATTGCTAATTGCCATTTTATTGTGCCAACAGTGACAGCTACCTCCCAAAGGAAAGCAGACACAATCTATATCTGTCCTAAGCAATTTATAATTAAAAGGCCCCAGTCCTATGCTGCTTTCTGTGATACGTGTAGACCATATTTTCATTAGGTCTTCGCCCAGATTTAGCTTTAGAGTTTGCCCACCTTTTTCAGGGTGCTGAGGATCCTTTTAAAGGCAGCACAGCTTCTAGAGCAGGGGTCCTCAAACCACAGCCCGCAGGCCAGATACAGCCCCGCAAGTCCTAAATCCGCG
>JAVJGJ010000047.1:75547487-75586693 GCA_035590215.1 Microhierax caerulescens | reverse complement strand
GGTTGGGGGGGAAACCAAGCAGCCGCAGGTGACTGCCTGCCACTGAATCCACGCGCCGGCCCCCTGGTTAAAAAGTTTGAGGACCCCTGTTCTAGAAACAGATTTAGAGAGCCTGGGTTTCTGTAAAGCTTCTGAACCACAATTATAGTTTACACCAGGAAGTTTGCTCTTAGTTTTAGACTCATTCATAACTGCTCCAAAATATGTATTGCCATATTTAATCATCATCTGCTTTGATACTTCTTGCTTTTTATAGTGTACATTTTTAATTGTTTCATTGTTGGTCATTATGATTTCCCTTTCAGCCCTTACCAAAATTCAGACTTTTCACTTTTCTTTTTCTCCTCTTTTCAATGATCAGGATTCTCTTCCACCAAACACCACATATATTTTAGTTTGTTATGCTTCCCTGATATCCTTTTTAAAAAAGTATGGCCTATTGCTGGTGTGGAAAAATCTTGCAGGTTTTATTCCCTTGATTTGCTTTTACACAGTTACCTCGTTGGTATCAGTGGGATTGAGTGAATGAGGAAAAATCATTCACATGAAATGTCTGTGCAATCAAGACTTTAGTTACCATGACTGAGAATCATTGAAGTCTGTAATGTGAAAGACATTTTCCTTTCACAAGGTGTTTCCAAACCCAAAGTGGCAGATAGTACTCTTCTGTTGCTGGCCTATATTAATTTCTAGAGTAATCTCATAAAATGATGTAGAATTACACCAAGAAGAAATTTAGAGCCCCAACTTGAAATTTCATTTCTGCTTCACAGAGCTATAAATTGCAGTGGTCTTGCATAAGCATCTGTGGAAACATGAATTGCTTAAAACTAAATGTATATTGTTGTGTTCAAGGAGGTCAAGGAGGTCTGCTTAGTTTTTTGTGATTATGTACCTCAAACATCCAAGCAGAAAAAGCAGACCATGCCATATACAAGGAAACACTTACATGACCACAGCAATGAGTGATTTAGTACAGATTACCTGAAAGACATATTCACATTTTGCATTTTAAACATTGCCATGTTGTCTGAAAATTCTGGGACATATCCATGAACAACTGCAGAGCAACCCATGTTAGAAGCACAGGAAAGTAATGGCAATCTGAAATAACAAACTCTGATTTTCAGTTTATGAAGGATGATTTCTGTGCATTCTGGGTTATTATGTTGCTATGTATGGTATAGTTAAGCTTAGAGATTTCAGTGAATTTAACACCTCATTAAACAAGGCATAGTAGAAGCACATAATGAGAGACAATCTCTTCTGAAAGCATTACTTACAATGTGCAAGACAGAAGTGGAACAGAAGCATAGAAAAATGAAGCCTGTGAAGATCATGCTGTAGATCAGTGGCTGAGTCAAGGATATAAACTGAGTTTCCGAACTCTTAATTTCACATAAATTTATTTGGATCCCACTGCCATAGACATGAGATTAAACCTAAGCATTGGGAACCAAAACCTTAATTTTTCTGTAATCATAGCAATCAGTAACATGTGGTGGCCATAAGTTCAAGTAATTAGTTTATCTTTGGAACTTTCTGTATAAAATTGATGGATTTTGCCATGTTTAATCCCCCCATAAGCATTTCTTGTACATTACACATAATGTTGCTGCCAGCTATGTGGAGAGCACAAGGAAACTTATACATGGAGAGCTGAAGGAATTTCCGCAACTGTTTCAGTATGGGGCTGGCATTGTCATTTTTCTCTGGGTTCAGTGGCATACTGAGGGATTCAGCCACAACATAGAGTAATAGAAAACATTCCCAGGACAGCTGAAAAAAAGTGGTCATGCTCTCATCTCACTAAAATATCATTCCCCTGCAAGGAGTAGTGCAGTAAAAGCAGTGTCACATTACTTTAACAGAAGCATTTAACATTTTTACTGACAGACTCTAAAGCATGTGGTTATGGAGTGTGAAATCCTCATTAAAATTCCTCAAGAAAAATCAGTTGAGTAAATATCCAGTAATTGTCACAGTGCCCTCATTGCTGTACTTTTACAATACAATAATTCTCTCCATTGATCAGCTTTATTCTTCTATCATAAAAAGAGCTCAGAATCTTGTTCAGGAATTTACTACCCGTCAGGGGCAATTCAGATATTTGTAAGTCTAAAGCTGTAAAACTATGTTGCCGTAACCGTGGGCTGGGTCATACCGCTGCGTGCTGCACTCCTGCAGTTCCCTGTGCTGCTCCTCTGGAGCAGTGGCAGTCGCCCCTCCCTGCACATCTCTCCCACTTTCCCCCTCACGTGGCATGCACATAGAATATGGATAAGGCAAGTGCGATTCTGAAATGAGCTGGTGACTCAGAAGTGGGAAACACCATTAATCCTACTCGTGCTCAACTCTCCTTTGGGCATCTCCCTTTACTTGTCACTGTAGAGAGGATTGCTGGAGACCACAGTGTGCTATGGGACCACGCAGCCTGGGTGGGAAGGGATGGGACACTGAACCGATACACAAGGGGTGTGCTGTCTTTATAAATGATCCTGGAATAGCTGAAGATTTTAGGGAAAACTTCAGTATCTTGAATAAGTCCTAGATTTTCTTCAAAAGTAGAAGGGAATGGCCAAACTCAGCCCCTGGACTGAAGGTTACCGGAGAAATTTGATAAGGGAATATGTGTGTGTGTGTGTGTGTGCATATATATGTGTGTCCAGGGTCTCTTCCAACTATTAACTTTAATGAGCATTAGTACTATCTTTACCTCGATCCTGTCACTGTTTTAAAGTGCTTAGCAGTTCAAAAGGACCAGAGTGAGGTGTTGAATGTATCTTAAAAGAGCTGTTGGCTTCCCTAGTGGCAAATGATTCTTATTTTGGTTAAACTGGAAAGTATTTAAATCTTTCTTATCTCCAAGCTGTTATGAAAATGTCTCTGCATGCTTCAGAGTTAAGAGTTTGTAGCTATATGGCTCCAATAACATGAGGCTCTCAAGAGAAAATTCACAAAGTCCTAATTTTAAAACATCTTTGCTGCCAAACTTATTAAACCTTTTGAACAAGGAAACATTATTAAAAAAATCAGGTAGTCTGTGAAAAGTGAGTGTGTTAAAATTGGAGGCCAAACCCCATTGCTAGCATATGAAATAAAAAGATTCTTGTCTTAAGATGCAAACCTGCATTGAACTTTTTAACTGTTGAGTAGCAAGGCTGTGCTTTAGTCCAGACTGGACTGCTCCAGGAAGCTCAGTAGTGGATATACTGGGATCTGCCAAAGAAACCAGTCCAAGCAATTAACTGTATGGTTATTATGAAATCGTACACAAAATGATCTAGTTTAGCACATGTGAGAATAGATAAAAATGTTCAAAGCTGGTATATTTTTCTTCACATTTTAACCAGAAGGTGGCATTGTATCATGTCTTTTGCAGGCAAGGCATCTTTTAAAAATATTTTTTAAGAAGACTGGGGCTTTACAAACAACACTAACTCAGGTTTTTCTTTTTTGCTGTTTTTCGGGGGATTTATTTGTTTATACAGATACGATGGATCATCATTCCTACATGTTTCATCCTCACTGAAAAAGTGTTCTTTGTTGGCAGTCTGATACTCATATTATTGTTTTATTATCCAGATATATTTCTGGTCAAAACAATTTGAAGAACTTTATATAGAATACTACCTGTATATATACTGTTGTGAAATGTTATTTCAATTCACAGCTATGTTTGAAATAATTTATAATGATGCCAAAAGAAATTATATTGCTTTCATTCACAACCGGGGCAATTGCATACCACTAAATGTAGAAACCTCTTATTTATGGTGTCTCAATAAAGCTGTTCTCTTAGAACAGAAACAGGGCCTGCTTAAAAGCCAGAAACCAAAGCAGGTAGTTGAAATAGTCTGAATGAGCAGGAGAGATTTACATTTTACAAATGGCTTAACCAGAGAGTCCTCAGGGGTTTGAGCAGGTATCTGAAATCAGGAAGGAATGTCAGCTGTTTTTTAAAAAATGTGTTTGTGTGTGTGTGTGTGTGTGTATGGTTTTTGCAAGGCAGGGGCTTGGCAGATAGTGTCAGTCAGATGTCATGCTCCTACAGTTCATGGACTCACGCAGATTGTGGGAAAAGATATCTAAAGGGGATAACAGTCTCAAAGGTTGGATCAGTCTCTTCAGCCATCCATCATGTGGACTCCTCAATGGCTTCTCCTCTGGGTCTGTGCCAATTTTAGTTGTGTCCTGTGCAGTATGGGCAACTGTCCATTGGCAACCACAGAGATACCAGCAACCAACCGTAAGAGGGTGACAGCTGCTTATCATCCAAACTAATCCAGCATTCTAAACAGTAAAGATCTAATTTACTTGTCCTTAATCAGCTGTTAAAGGAATTTTGCACATAGTGCAAAAATGGTGAGCCAATGAACACATTCTGCTGAGCTACAAGCCTGCCCCATACAGGAAGAATCTATATCAAAGCACGGATTTTCAGTAACAATTTTTTCACATCAAAATGTAAATAGAGCTGTATCTGAAAGTGAAATATATTTAACTTTTCTATGGTGATCCCAAAACTAACATCTCTGTTTTTCACATTGGGAAAGGCATAAGTGTCTGTAGTATAGGGTATGGGTGAATTCACAATGGCATTTGTGCAAACCTTCTACATCCAGCCAAAGCAAGGAAGTGTAGTGTCAAAATCAGAAATGCTTTGCACTAACCTTGCAAAGAGCCTATGGTTGATATGGCTGCTTAAGATTTTAGACTTTCAGAAACAGCAGCTTGACGCACCACAAGGGACTCATACAAATGCTTTTAGAAACATGCATCATAATCATCTCCTTAACCACTGGTTAGCAGATCATGTTGACTGGTTTGACAATGAAACGTCCTTGCATCAGCAAGTAACAAGAATCATATCATGCAATCAACAGATTCGGTGTGCTTCTGTGCTGTACATGGTTGCAAACCTTATGCATCCTCTACAATGTGCAATCCAATCCAAGATATTACACTAATAGAGTGAAGAGCCTACTGATACTATATTGCATCAGCTTGAAAGTGATGGCACTGTCTGTGTTTCTGATTTTGAGCACCAAATACTGGCACTGCCATATCCTAGAATCTGTCAGCTGTGTGCCTTCGTTGTATCTCAGCACTGAACCAAACCTTCTATCTGTATTCTGGAGGGTACTGCAGGCATGCAGCTAAGACCTTTCCATTTCTAATTATATATGATGGAAAAGGTCATGAGACAGATGAGAAACCATATTCAATCAATACTGGACTGATTTTTTCCCCCACTGATTTTAGAAATTGTTTCCATGGTTCGCAAGACTCTGGGATACACAGAGAAAGAACAGTTAACTGACGTGCCTGTAAACATATTTATTTGGTTTTTTGCTTCACTGAGCATAGAAGTCATCTGGCCAATCTTAATTTTTTTCTAAGGGACTATCACAAAAAGACCCCGTAACACAAAGGAAAAACAATCTGCAAATGCTCCCTTGAAATGTGGCCTTTTCTGCCTAGTTACAGAGCGAAATCGATACACAGCTGCAGATTTGTTGACCTGCACATGAGACTGAAACTATAATATGAAAAAAATGAAATTCTTCCCTGATGATAGATTTTTCTCTATTTAGATACCACTAGTGGGAACAATATAATGACTGGAAGGATCTGCAGACCCCTGTATAATGTTAGAGAAAGTCATGTTGAGAAAGGGCATATGTTCTCTACATCACTGCTCCTTAATCTTCTCAGATTTTCACAAAGAAATCATATTAATCAAATCTGCTTTCAGCTATATGAAAAGTGCAGTTTGAATGGTTCACAGCTTAGGAAGAAATTGAATGTAGAAGAAAACCTTGGATAGAAATAAGCCCAGAACTTAAAATAACTTGCTGTTGTCAGTATCTCACTTTATGATTCTGAATAGCTGTGACAATTATGCATCAGAAAGCTCTGAAACTGCCCCATACTGTGGCTGTGGAGTGGTCCATGAAGGCAATACAGGAGCAGAGGAATCGCCAGATGAAATCAGACTGGTAAGCCATCTGCTACTGGCTTGAAAAGAAAAAGAAGCAAACCCAACAAAAAATCATACCCAGAAATACATCAGCAAGGGGCAAAATTCTGCCTGGTACTGACCAGATACAACTGCTCTCCCACATTATTTGAGAATCTGCTTGGGAGTTGAGGGAGATTGGGCTGTATATATAGGAGGTGCAGGTTTTGTTCCAGTCTTGCTCCCTTTCCATTGCCCTGTTGGGGACAAAATGAGGGGGTAGAGAGTGGAGACATTACTTTGGTTCCATGCAGTGGAGGGGATGGGTGTAGAGGGGAAAGCAGCTGGCACTCTATAATGACTGGGAGAAGCCAGCATATTCCTCCATATCTAGGGCCTATCAAAGAGTCATCGTGCTTTCTTAAAGCAGGGTAACCTTCCAGTGCTCCCTCTGACACAGAGCTGCCTCCTCATTTTGGGTTGTTTTGAAGACAGCCTTAAATCTGTGGAAATATATTTTTTAATTAAATGTACCAAATAAAAGACACAACACTTGCATGTGGTTTCCTCATTGCTATTAGTGTTTAGTGTTTACTGGGCATGATTGTTGTGTTTGGCACCATTCAGACTACAGAGATAGACCTGTTTCCCGTGCTGGAAAGCTGATGACCCACCCAGCCTTGCTCGCCTTGGAATCATGGGTATACTTGCTGCTGACTTTGGATATGCAGAATAGGGAGGACATGAAAGTTCACTCCTTTCCTCTCAGTCAAATTTGAGTATCAGACTTTTAGGTAGATGATCACCATGTCACAAAGTAAGCTTTGAGATATGAATGACAGAATGTTGATTCTGGCAATAGGTTCTAGAGAGCGCTTCTGTGTCACTTAAAAAAAAAGCAACAGCATTTCTTTTGAAGGTAAAGTATATTTGATTCTAGAAAAAACATGAATAAAAAAGAGACACCAATCCAATGATAATTATATTTTAAATTGGTGCCAGAAAAACAGGATATTCCTGAGGTCTTTCTGAACATGTCTACTTCTGTCTGGACTCTGGAGAAAATCTACTAATAGCAAAGGCATGACATTAGATTACAACCACAAAATTGCAGTCTTAAGACTGTAATGAAAATGGGTTAAGTCTATACCATTTCTTATTTGTATTATAATTCCTGCCATAAGAATAGCCTTTCCTGGAATTATTGAAAAGGAGTCTCCCTTGCTTGTAAATGTCATTTCATTTTTCCTCTCACTATATTTGTAAAGATAGCTGAAACTGTTTAGCTTACCATTTTTCAGAATGCTATCCAAGTCTGAGGGTGGTTACTATTAAAGGAATCTAGCATGGGCTAAACATTATTACACTGTGGTGTTTGAAATCAGGAGTGTTTAATTATGTACAGACACATGGTGAAGTCAAACTTCTAAGGAGAAGTGAGAAATGAGATTTGTAGTCTATGGGGCTTGCAGATAGATGTTCAGGATTGAGGTGTAAGACCTCTGTCTGCTCAGGTTGCCGTTGGATTTGACTGCTATGCATATGCCACAGCATTTCTAGCTTATGAGAATACAACCTTCAGATCTGCAGGTCTTCTGCTAAGTAGGAAATGTTGGATCTCACTAAAGTAGGGGAATAAATCTGTGCTCAGAAAGCTAATTCTACAAGAATATGACTTTTTTTTTTTTTTTTCCAGTAGGTCCCAATTCTCATGTTCGTGAGAATGGGGATACTTATTATAATTAAGGTAAGAGGTGTCCAACACACAGTCTGTAGGTGTGTGTTAAGTCGCATGACTGGGTGGCAGGAGAGGCTGTGGGCCTCAGAAGTATAGTGATGGGGACAAGTGTGCCAGTGCTATTCACTGGGTACATAGTGATCCCCTGCTTGTATGGAGGTGCCATCACAATGACATTTGTCAGGAGGAACGAGCCATGGCAAGGTGAAATGCTTCATGCGTGGCAGGAAGACCTATTTTGTGTGTGGCCACTTCACTGACAGGAATATATGCCGTTAGTATGACTCTTTTTAGGCAGGTGGGCTTTGCTGTGTGTACTGCGTATGTGTGCCTGCAGAAGCAGGTCCTGTGGCCTGCCTTTGCAGGGAGCCCGGGCACCACTCACTTACAGCACTGTTTGCTTTGAAACAATCACTCAGACATAAATGACTCGCTATGAGGTGCTGGAAGTCATGCTGGTTGGTGTAGCATTCAGCGGTCTAACAGCCTCAAGCTCAGTGCAGGAGAGGAAAGACAAATTTTTCACTGGAGTTGTAAAAAAGTAAAGAAAGGAGCATGCTGCTTAGATTGCCTTTTTGATGCTATTCCTATCTAGAAATTGCAGTAGACAATCCAAGGTGAGCTATGATGTTTTAAAAGCACTGATTGGAGGAGATGATGAAGATCGCTCACATAGAGTCAAGCTTGCTGGCATGTTAAAATCAAAGCCTGAAAGTATGGAAAAAAACCCACCTGATTTGGGAGAAAAGCTATGTTTTTAGAATTATTTCAATTATTTTTACATTATTCTATTTTTGCTAGATCTTCAATCATTGACTTTGAATGGCCAGCTAATATGTGAAGGTCTCTGGTGTCCTGCAGCAGACTATCAGTAGAGGTAACTTAGCAGGAAACCGTGATTAACTTGGAGCTTGTGATTCAGTTTTACTTGACTCTTCACTTTGCTTTTTGCCCAGACAAGTGGTTGGGAGCTGAAGCTGACTCTTTTTAGAGTTATACTGAGCACTACACATGCTGTGCTGCTGGCGGTGAAGGGAGGCTGGACTCATCCAGGTGCCATATCTCTCCAAGCACTTTGTGAGGGCGATGGTGAAGAGTGAAGGGAATGTTCTTCTTCCAGGTATACCATAGTGTGGTGTAGTGTGTATATATAGATTCATCGGTGAAATTGACAGTTCCCCCTGGAAAAGTATAATCATAAGAGATTGTTATCTCTCTGCATGCTCCCATTCTGGACTCACTTTAGCTATTTCTATAGCAGGGATGACTTGTTAAAGAGATAAAACTATATGTTCATTTCCTTCCTTGATGCAGCACTTGTCGCTTTGTAGCTCAAGCCCAAACTTCCAGTCATTTGGCCATTTATTCTGTCATGTACAGACAGAAGACAGAGTTGGCTAGCATGAGTATGCTTTGGAAGATTTTGAGCTCACTTAGATAGAGAAGTGGGCCAGACATAAGTCCAAAGGAAGAGAAGGAAGCATAGACTTAAAGTCCTGTATCATTAGGCGCAGGAAGGGTACCAAACCCTACCCTTATGGTGGGAGTGCTCTGAAAGTCTCCAGCTGTGAATTTTGTGATTTTTTGAAAGACTTCTCATTATGGTAAGATGGACTAAAAAGCTGATATTCAAGAAATGTACAGGCTGCTGCCCCTGACATTTTCAGACAGAAGGTTATAAAGTTTAAACAGATATATTCTTTTGCAATTCAGAATGAAAATATGAAATTGTTGTAACGGATAGCCAAACACAGTCTATTTAACTAGGGAATTAGATACAGATTCATTCATGGCTGCTAACTTTCCTCTGTCTCAGGAAGGCCTTCCTCCCAAGCAGCTAATTGCAGGAAGTACGTAGGAGGTAGAGGTCACTTTGTACCTGTTGTCTTTCTTCTGCCTTTTCTCTAAGGAACGGGTATTAATCACTGTCGGATGCAGGATACTGTGCTGACAGTCTTTGCTCTGACTCAGTGGTCTGAAGTTGCACTCTTATGTATCTCAGTTTCCATACCAACTGCTTAACTGCTTGACGTTGCAGACTCTTGGGAAATGTTTGCTGCAGACATGGTTTTCTAGCAACTGAAACCTGAGAAACACTTACATAAACATTATAGATCTCCCATTTTATAAATCTTTCCTCATCCTAGTCTTCTTTCTTCCCTACTTTTTTTCCCTTCCATTGCATTCTCTAAAATGCCAGGTGTCTTGCTCCTTCTCCAGATACATTCCTGAATGTTGATTATGTTTTCTTGCCTCCCCTTTTCCTTCTCAATAAAGAATTCACTTGTATCACTTGATCCAACGGGCCACCTACCTTGGCAAATACTACATTAGGTTGTTGTCCCTGGTATTCTTGGACTTCACCCGAACTAGGATTAGTTCTGGTTCTTTCATGTACCCACTAAACCACAGTAGAGTTAGAACATGATTTTTTCTGTATTCAGTAGCTTATAGAGAGCACAGCACATACCCTACTCTAAATGCTAAAATGTACTATATTTTGAATGGCTGCTCACACTTCCTCTTTGTCACAGGTGGCCAGGTTTGTAAAAGGAGAGGAAAAAGAATTGTAAGACTGCTAAAATTATTGAACCTTGAAAAGAACAGCTAGTATAATCTCTGTCTGTCTGTCACAGAATGGTTGAGCGTCTAGAAACATTACAGCATTTCTTATATAATTAATGAAAATAGAAAGAAATCATGCAGTCTAGATGAGGTGTTTGTAACAAGAGTCAGAGTATCAGAGTGGGACTAGGGCTGACTGGAAAATATCAACATTTGGGTAAAAGGGGAAAACAAAAACTTTTGATAAGCTCAAAAATTGTCTGAAAATCAGAACTCAAATATGCAGTTAGGGACTTGATACAATTTCTAGTTGAGTTTCTTGTTGGTCTGTCATTCTCTCTTGCACAGTTTAATTATTCCATGATATGCCATTGCTTGCTGATCTACTGGACTTATGAGAGCTGTTGGGAGACAATGATGAAAAGCTTAGTTTCTGTTGAGAACTAGATATTGAAAAGTAATGACTTTGAAAAACTGTAGGAAAATAAATTTATATGGCTATATATAAGACTTAATTGAGACCGGTCTTCTACAATCCTAAGTGACATTGTGATTTTTGTTTTCTTCAAACATGCCATAGCATGCTAAAGTAAATTACTGGAGGAAATATACTGAAGGGGCAAGAAAAATGTTTTGGTTATGATGCCATCTGTCCAATGCTAGCTGACTGCTGAGGCAGTGGAAAGGGAAATTAATATAATACAGTTTCTGTAATCTTCTTAAATCTCAAATTAAATTAGCATCATGATTGGCACTTTTAGACTGAGTTGATGGCTGTGATTATGGCTCCTTCTTGCCTTCTTTAGTTTTATTTATTGTTAATTGCTATTATATGTTCATTAAAAGTAATTTAATAAATCATGGGATTTCCTGCCTGTAAAACAATTATCAGAATGAAGTGTGATGGCAATGGTTGGGGAATATGCTGAAATTTGGTAACCCTTTGTGAAGGCAAAGCAGGACACAAATCCTTACTATTTAATTAAAAAACTAGTATAATAGTGCTTTCCTCTACTCACCATAAGTGAGTGAGGCAGGATTTGTGGCATCTTCTGGGTTCTAACTCTGTCTTTGCTGTAGGTGAGTGTGCAAAGGTCACTTCTGTCAGTATTTTTGGGAACCAGTGCTGATTAATATGTTGGTTATTCAGGTAGAAGGATGACTGGGCAGTATCGTGACACTAGGGACAGAAATTCACAATTTTCTTACACAGGTGAGTACTGAGGACTGCAGTGGAATGATTTTAGGGAATCACTGCCTGATTAATTTAAAAATTTCAGAGGCCTCTGGGTATCCAAGTACAGACTCTGAACTTCATCATGCCATGGAGGTATGTGAAGCCATTCAGAACCAGGTGCTTTTTAGTGGCCTTTCTGTACTGTTTGAATACCTCTATTCAACTTGCTTAAAAGGTCTCCAATCACAGTGAGAGCGAGGAATGGTGGAGGAAGCAATGAAAGTTTGGTGAGGGGGAATGGGGGAGACTGAGAGAAAAAGAGGGAGATTGTTCAGACAGGCAGAGAGCATATGAGCTATAACTGGGACTGTATTTATACTGTCATGTTAGCTTAGGATTCAAGGTCACACTCAATGGTTTCCTCATTGCTTACACATTAATGTTCACCCTGGCCTTACTGGCTGTCAGGCAGAACTCAGGTCTGACCATGAACACAGCTGCATACACACTCTGCAACAACCCAACGATTTGGAGGTCTAGGGAAGAGTCAAAGTTTATGTGGAGAGAGCTGAAAGAGGCAGGCTGGTGAGGGATGAAGTGAGATAAATGATGGAGCACAGGACAAGGAAGGGTTAAAGTCGAGGGGATTCAAGAGAAAGCAGGATGGTAGCCAGGCCAGCCTGGGGGACAGAGGATGCAGTTGTCTTATGCAAATGGAAACTGTGTCTAGAGGTTTTCCAGTAACTTCACTGAGATGCAGATTACCAGGAGTCACCCTCCTCATATGCTAAGCTGGTGTGGAGCCTGGAGAGAGCTACTGCCAGCAGCCACCTTCTCTGACAGGGCTCTGGTCAGTGCACAGCCCAGGGCAGTACCTGCCCAAGGAGACTTGTGTTTCTCATCAGTGGCAGAGAGAAATTCTCAGCATAAAGATGCAACAACAGCAACAATTTTTTTTTCCTGGAGTTCAAAACAAATAATTCCTGTTCATACAGTATCTCTTTAAAACAGACAAATACGTCTTAGTAATAGCTGTAGTACAAGGAATTAACATAACCCTGAGCACTCTCTGAGGACAGTGCTGCCTTTAGAGCCAGAGAACACACCTACACTGAGTATGATGTGTGCTTGTATGACTCAAAGATAATATTTGCAGCTGTGGTGGTTTGGTTCCTCAGAGCATGCCCTGAGCCTTCCTTTCACACTATATTACCCTAGACTGCATTGTTCTGTAAGGGAGACGCTGAGTCTGGCTCTCTTTGGAGGATGCCGGGAAGCCAGAAAATGTGCATGTGGTACTGAATCCTACAGGATCACTCACATTCATCTCAGAGGTGGCAGGCTCATTGCAGCTAATAATTCCTCTATCAAAACCTGGCTCCTCACCATCTTCTTAAACCCTGAAGCAAATGTAATAGTACCCTCAGGCCCTCAAGAATGCTTGTACTGCAGGAATTTGGCATCTTCCAAATGTGATTCATAGGCTTATTCATTATGTTGTGCCCCTTAAAATATGAAGAGGAGAGTCTAGGTACACTGCATACATGAGTTCATTCCCATTTGATGAGGAAATATGTTTGCCTGGCCTGGAGGACTTGACATTTCTGATAAACTTGGAATTGAAGGAGCTGGTGAAGAAGCAGTTGAGAGTGCACATGGGGACGAAGAATTAGGAACAAAGTTTATATGGAGAGAGGTGGACCAGCTGGAGAACAAATTGAGATAAATGATGGAATAATAATTAATAAAAAGGAGATATAGAAGTATTAAACAAGCAAGCAATGAACAGAAATGAGATAATCTCTGCAGCTAGGTAGGCACCATGGTTACCTGTTGAAATTACATGGCAGAAAGAGAGGAAAGATCCCTGTTGCAGTTAGTGTTGAATGGCCACAGTTATGGTATCTAAGCTTCATGTGTTAGCTGACTTCTCAAATTTACAGTGTCTGAACAAACATCCAAGTCAGAGTATCCAGACATTTGCCTATGAGCTGCAGAGGGCAAATTCTCAAAAACATTATAGACTGATCTCGTGTTGCAATATTTTCAAATCTAGTACTTATTTTGTTTATTATTATTTTATGAAATGTATTACAGAGGTTTCTGCAAGTCTGAATCATGACTCAGGATGTACTAGATACAGTAAAAACAGATGTTTTTTATCTTCAGAAGAGTCAAAAGTATGTGACAGGAGGCTGCAGAAGGAAACAAACACAAGGGACAGTGAAATTCATGATTAATAAGGTAGACACAACCTTTAGGTTGTAGGTTTAGTCACTTATGGATATAGGTCATGTCATCTAAGAGACTGTTTTAGTCTTTCACTGTTCTGCATCCTTTTCAGTGGAAGGTATTAATTGGCTAGAAGATTAATCTTTTTCAAAGAAAAGTCACAGTAAAAATGGTATCTTTCCTTCCTGGAAAGTGAAATGCCTCAACACAAGGACAAGTCATTAGTTAGCTTGCAGTGGTTCCTACCTTAGTCAAATACCGACTTTCTGCCTTACCCACCTGAAGGGGGCTGCACAATACACAGGCAGAGTTGTTTAAGAAGGCTTCAGATGAGACAAGAAGAAGAAATAGGTATAATGGTGAAAGTCCTTGGCAGAATGTAATGCTGGACAAAGGTGCATGGTGAAAAAAAAAGAAATAGAGTCATAAAAGGAAAGGTAGTCTTAGAAGGGACACCTTAAAGATGATACAAAAGAAGATAGGAAGCTTTGGAGGTCATTTGGGGTAAAGAGAAATTACATGATCCTTATAGCAAAGAGAATTTTATATCCAGCAAATACAATTCACAGTCTTTTTAAGGACCTGCATAATAATTTTCTGGTGAGAAAGAAACATTTCTTCTCACTATGTGGTCATTCAAACCGTGCTAACATACTGGCACCCTGTGCATGTTATGGGATTGCTCCTTGGTGAATACTGAATAATTACTCTTACCACTGGAGAGATTAATAGCATGAAAATTAAGCTTCTCTAAATGCAATCTTGATTATTGCGGCTCTGAGTGTGTTGCTGGGAATGCATTGCTCAAGTGTTCAAAAAAGTGCACAGTATGCACTGTGTTATCAGTAGTTTGAAAGTTAAGAGTTTGATGGGAATTTCAGCATTAAATGTAATCCCATATGAAACACTCTCCAGGAGCTAATCTATTGCCATTTCCTGTTTATATAACTAGATCAGCCATAATGAATTAATGAAAATACGTGGCAACTTGGTGCACTTAGCAAAGCATGAACCACTGACACATCCTTGAAATGCCTACTGGCTTATACATTTCTTTTGCCCACTGCCTAGGCTTTTTGAAAGTAGTGTCTTATTTTGGCACTTAGCTTAGGCACAGAGCTATGTGGAGGAGAATGTCCCTCTCCCATGTCCAGATTAGGTCCTGGGATAGTACTGTTGCTTCTGCACCCAGCACAGACTGGAAGTTTTGTCCCAGTAGATTGGGAGTGCCTTTGTGCAGAATGAAGGAGCTGGAAATACTGAGCAGAGACACAGCCATTTGGTACTTTACCCCTCAGTGTCTGACCTTGGGACCCCCATATTGGCCGTTACTGACCTGCTTCTGCACCTCCTCACACTGTGAGAGGGAGTTGTGGTTTCCTACGCAGTGCTGAGTGAGGACACAGTGCCAGCACAGACCAACTGGTGTGCCCCAGCCCCTCCTGGAGCAGGGACCACGTTGTATATTCAGCAGGACTTTCAGAATTCCAGTCCTTGGGAAATTTCCATGATTTACCTTCTTACCACTTAGCACTTAGTGCTTTTCCTATTGTTGGTGTGATGCTTTCTGACAACTATTTCTCCATCCAAACCTACAGATACCTTAAGGACCTGCAGTCAGCAAGACACAATTCAGGGGCATTTCTGATGTGGGTTGTATAAGCTCTCAACTTGCTCAGGACAAGCTTGAGCTCTGTGTCAGCACTGGCAAAGTTACAGTTATGCTGGATCTGTGGTTAACTAGCACTTATGTTTCCTAGATTTTTCCATTACCTATGGTATCCTGGACCTCTTTCAGTTCAGATAATGGAGTGTTAATAAAGGTCCTTTTGCTGTAGTTTGCATTAAAAATGAGACAAACTTTTTTTTAAGGAAAATATATATTTTTCCCTCTTGCATTCATAAAGCAGAGAAAGGAGTAAGACCCACATTAAAAAAATAGTAACAAAGAACAGAAAAAGAATAACCATGGAAAAATCAACTCGAGTCATTTGGGAGGAAGAGAGAACAGGGCAGACATATCCTGCCATAACAGTTCCATGGCACAGTACAACTGGAAAAAAGGGCTCTTTCAGTTACCATTTGTTGTTAATGCTCAGTTGCCCAATGTTTAACTAATTCTTTCAACAAAGTTTTGCAATGACAGTTCTTTTTTTTTTAAAAAAAATTTTTTAAAGGGTAAATCTCTAAAGTAGTACATGGAGAAAAGGGAACTGAGCTTATAGGGCAAGATGTGACACTGGGTGCAGTGCCACTATCACTGTTCAGTGAACTTACTCTGTTAGTGGTTTTTTTCCCGTATGAAGACAAGGAAACACCCATGATTCTCTCACAAGTGGCCTTGTCAGAATTTTTTCATGTTAAAAAGTTATTAAAATATTTACAGTCTTAATTAATAATGAAAAGGCTGCACTAAAATGCTTTGCTTTCATGTGACAATTACAAAACAACCGCTTAGCCAGTTAACTGCAAATGAAAAAAGAAAGGGAAGTTTTCAGCCCTGAAAGCTTTGAACAACACCAGGTACAACATGGGTTTTTTTTTGAGAGATGGGAGGCTGCTATGAGACACAAAGTGCAGGAGATGAAGGGACCTTGCAAGAGAAATTGACATGCCTATGTGAGGGAACTGCTTTTCAGAAAACTTACTTGTATTTGTCCAAAATGATAATAACAAGGATTAGATCTTTACTTTCAGGTTCATTCCAGGAAAATATAAGGATTTTTATGTTCAGAAACATGCCAGGTTTTCTTTAAAGTAGTCATTGGTACAAAATGAGGAGTTGTAACCAGAAATCTCTGCTTTGTAACACAAACTTATTTTCAATTTAACTGGAAATTTTTGTAACAACAAATGTTTATATGCAAATTGGGATGGGTGCATGTTGTGAAATCTTTGGAAAGACAGGAGGAAGAAAGATATTGATGAGCAAGTATGAAACCAAGGTACTCAAAAAGCTCGTACTCATTAATGTACACATTTTCTTTTGCTTTTCAAAACCATGTTGGTTTAGTAAGACATTCACCAGCTGATTGTCTTCTG
Source organism: Microhierax caerulescens (assembly GCA_035590215.1). Taxonomy (NCBI): domain Eukaryota; kingdom Metazoa; phylum Chordata; class Aves; order Falconiformes; family Falconidae; genus Microhierax; species Microhierax caerulescens. The sequence continues at coordinate 75,569,977 of JAVJGJ010000047.1, read as the reverse complement.
AGAGCTTATGGGATTGTTACAAAATGCAACTTGCTTGCTTTAGTTTTTTTAAAAAATCTGTTTCAAGTTAACACTGTGGATGAGAGATTTCAGTCATACCTGCTACACCACCTCCTCTCTTGCTACTCCTGTCATTGCAATTCTTTTGGAGCAATAGAGCTGAAAGCACATTAGGGCATCTTTCAGAGCTGTTCCCCAAACCGGCAGAGGTAAAACCTCTACAACTGCATAGGTCTTCAAATGGCTTTTCAAATGGCTCACGGTGATGCTGAGCTTTCTGTTTGCAGCTCATTCAAGCTGTAGAACACTTCTGCACAATGGAGATTATTTTCTCTGCCAGCACATGGTAGGTGTCTCAGTGTTTCCTGGATTATAGGACTCATTAGAGTGCTGTGGGAATCAGCAGCCCCTCAGTCCTGAGGGAAGGGTAAAATGTGGTCATAGTGATTATAAACACAGTCTTGAACAATTACGTGAAACGATGTGGGAATGGAGCATAGTGATAATGTGGTAAAGGACCACAAACACAGAAGGTTCGACTGGTGATGCCCTGCATGCTTCCCCTTTCTTTTCTTTTTATGTTGTGCAGCTTAGTTGAAATTTCCAAGTTTAAATTCTGATTCCAGCCTACACTCTCTTCTCAGCACAGGTTCTGCCGTGGGCTGTCAGTAGCCTACAGCATACTGAGTAAGCGTGAAAGAGCAATTTTACTTTTTTTGGTGACTAGTGTTACAATCCTCCAGTTCCTGATCTGGGGCTGTCACACTGGAGATCTCTGCTCCTTAGATCATTCTTAATCGAATCGTCACATAAACAGAAGGCAGGTAATGGAGAAGGCAGAGTTTGAAGGCCATAATACTGGTCACAAAAAATATGGAAAAAAAGCATCTATACGACACGTAATTTTCCTTGAAAGTAGTGTCTGGCAGTGAGATGACAAAAGGCTGGGCTTTTTTTGCTCTAACAAGGATTAGCAGTACTTTATTCAGTTTGTTCTGTTCCTTATCTGTCATGATTCTTGCTTTTTCCTGATTATTTTTTTGAAATCCTGTGATGGGTTGAATGCCACCCCAGTTTTTATGACTGTATTTATTACCATAAACCTTAATATTTTTAGATAATATATGATTACAACTGAGTTATTTCTGCATTTGGTGGCTTTTTCTCTTTCAATAATTTTGTTTTGCTCCTTACTGCGGCTGTTTTCCAATTCTCTGGACTTCCCTGCATTTGATGGCACTCCTTTTAGATAACTGCATAATCATTCCATATCTCACAGCGATGGCAAGTCAGTGGAAATTCTGAGTTAGGACGGCCTGGGGGATTAGCGCAGGAATCAGCTGCTAGGCTCTTTGTGAGTGCTTGGAAACAGGAAAACATCTACCATCCATTTCCTGAATGTTGTCCAGCACCTTGTCCTTTTGGGGGTATAAAACAATATGTTAAATCTTGAGTAACATTCTACATCAATTTGCATTCATGCAGCTCTACCAGGTGATTAATTTCCATTACTATCATTGGTATTAACCTAGTTAGATATGATGGTCCAGGTTATTATTTAAGTCAAGGGCTATTACATGGCAAAACGGGGTGAAGTGGCCAGAACATAATAAAAAATAATTCCCCAGCTCCCAAAGAACAATCTGGAGCTGGTGCTGGGAGACAGTGTAACAGTCCCTTACAGTATCTTCCATGCTATTTCTCATGCTCCAAAAATCAGACGGTGATTTTTTTTTTTTTATTTTCAAAGAAATAGGGGAAAAAAATCTAGTTTGCTCAATACTGTATTCATTTTGTTTGTGTGTATGTAATATGAATTATCTCTAGTAATTGCTGACAAATCTGAAATGCCTACGTCAGTATAATGGCCATCAATAAATGAGAAGTGACAGTAAATATATGGTTGGCTGCTGGACGTGTTTCTGAACAAGATTGCTATAGTTAAGAGTGGAAAAATGCAGGACAAAAGGGCAAGAACTTTTGGTGGGAAAACATCTCTAGTATTATATTTATTCTTTAAATTATCTTTTGATTAACTTTGTAGATCACTACGTTCCTAGCGTAGGTTAGTCATTATTTAATTGAAAGATAGAGACAAAGAAGAATCCTGTTTATAACTCTTAATCTACTTAAGTTATTATCTAACCAGCAGTCCTGAGAGAATATTCAACATATTGAACTGATTCGTGCATGCTTCATTAGTTCTTTATATCTTAACTGTACATAATCATTCCCAGCTCTGTCATGGTTGTCATGGTGGAATTTCCACTGAAGTCCAATGAACTCTGAGTGTAAATTGACTGCAAAACAGTGACTGGGACAAATTCTCTCTTTATCTGAAACCTTTGAAATGCCACTGGCTTGAGTGGAATTGCTGGAGACATGACTGAATTTGGTTTAATTTTCTGGTATTTATTCAAGTTACTGCCTTGAAGACCTGGAGTTCTCTCATTTAATTTTAATATTTTGAGCTGAACTTGACAAATACTGATAAAAATAATGCCTTTAGGGTTTGCTTGAAAAGCCTTTTTGTGACAACCTGAAAGATTTCTGTTAGCATCAGCAAGCCCTTGACTGAGCTTTTAGTGGTCATAGAGGAAAGGTAATTGAAAACATCAGTCATCTAATAGGGTGCTTGAATAATGGGTTTTTTTTTTCACAGATTTTTAAAAATACAGCTAAAAGTTTATTGCATTCAGATTTGTGAAAGTACGGCAATTTAATCTATATATTAAATTAATATAATTTTGTTTCATTCCAGGCTCAGGCCACATTTTCTGGCCTTTTCTTTCTAGAATAAAAGGAAAATAAAAGGGGAAGGTGGAGGAGAGACCCAGAGCAGTCAAGGCTTCTTCTATTGACCCTGAAAAAGGGGAAATATTGAAACTGAAATTATTCCATCAGATTTTTCCTTCCTCACTTCCCCTCTTCTTTTCTTTTTCTTTCTTCTCTCCCTTTTTCCTTCCTTTCTTCTTTCCTTCCTAAAGGAATAGGTTTAAGGAAAATAAAGTTTTAAAGGAAAATCTTTAGCAGCCTCACTGCTATAGGCACAGAGCTTGCAATTAGAGCACTTTCTGGGACAATGTGGCATCCTATAGAGTCAACAGAGAAGAGCAATTACAACGTCTAGAAGTACCACCTAGCATGGGATTTGTTTCATCTAATTTTAGCTGCATAAAGTTTAGTTTTCTAGTGAAGAAAATAATTTAGGCTCCTCTTATAAGGAGTGCAGGGATTTAAGTGCTTTCAGAGGAAAATTCTTCTAATTTATGTTGGTATCTGTCCTACAAAGAGTTGAGCTGCCCTTGGGATGTTCTTTCTCTCTGTGTACAGAGGGAGTCTAGCTGACCAGCTTAGACAAAATACTTGTCTTTTGAAGATGGTACATGATAGCTAAGTGAATGGCAGCCAAGCTGAGTATGGCCATGTGCATTTCCATCTGAGATATCAGAAGACCCATTAATGTCCCTCTAAAGCAGGTTCAGCAGGTATGAGAGAGGAAATGTGGATCATATTGTGGTATGCAGTGTTTTTCAGAGTATTTTGGTGATGAACCAATCCTCTTTTTAACTAGTACTATAAAAATATTAGAGACCAAGTTATTAAAGAGAAAGTGTATTTCACAGCTTTTCTGTGTACATCCTCTTCATGCTTCCATAGTTTTAATGCATAAAAGAAACTATGCTTTTTGACTTCCGCAGATCTTAACTGTGGAGTTCAATTTGAAAGCCGCTTTAATTTTGCATTGTATCTACATATAATGTTTGCTCACCTGACTTTAGTGATGCTGTAATTTCAGGGTTATTGACCCAGACAGAGATAATGCTAAGAGGATGCCATGTTCATTCAGTTAATTGTCTTCCAAGCAGGGCGTTTCCTGAGTCATTTACATACTAACAATTCTGCCATCCTTTTCGACAAATCTCCCTCTTGTCAGAAGACCTGACAAGTCCCATCACAATTCGTCATTTAGGGAGAATTGTAGAGGCTTTCTGGAGTGTGAAGTCACTCACTGTGTCCCCAGAATTCCCAGCCATATGCAATCATGAACACAGTACCAGAGAGGACCAACTTCTTGGAAAAGGCTTTGCATAATGTGGGTAGTCAGAGCAAAAATAAGAGTTTCTTTCAGCATCACCACATCTTATTACAGGTTCCTATTACCATAAGAGGTCCCCATCTTGTTCGAATTATGCTACTTATTTCTAGTTGCACAGAATGATTGTAGTTAGAGGCTGACAGTTCTCCTGCATCCTGTTTCAGGAGCAGTGTTAAAATGTTACTCCTGCTTTGTGAAAGTAATGAACTGTACTGCAACCTTAGCAAAATTTGCAGGGTAAATAGACTCTAAATCATTAATACTACTTCCTAAAACTCCAGTGGGGTTTCCCACCCACAGACTGACTTAGCCCAAACCCAGCTGGACCTGTGGTATGTGGTGAGGTCACAGCATTAATTTCTGGGTCTGTAGGTGCAAGTTAAGAGCCTATCAGCATTACTGTTGTGAATATCTTTCTGAGGATTTATAATTTAGTTTTTAAATATGCATCAATCTGAAACTTGGCATAGGTGCAACATTTGGTTTAAAGGGGAGAAAGAACTTTAGGTGATCAGTTATTTTTCAAGTTTTGGGAGTTTTTACTGACATTCATGCTATAGTAATAGAAAAAGCAGTCATTAAAACTGAAATATTGCAAGCTCTTTCTGTGGAAGATGTGGTGTGCTGGCAATTAAGAAAATCTAAAGAACAGAGTCCTTAAAATGCAAAGACAAACACCTGGTTTTCGTATTTGCATTGTGTTTGCATGTTTTGTCACAGAAAGTATTTATAACAACATTTGTACCACATCCAAGCTATATATTCCCATGACAGATTTTCGTTATACTCAAGGTTGAAGAGGTCGTGGCTCCACTATACTCTGCTGTACTAAATGATGTGGTGAAGCCTATAATGCTTTAATTCTGAGGTTCCTTTCCCTTTACTGGTCTGAATCACACCTCACAAGAGAAAAATATGCCTCTAGATGAGTCCCCTTTTAGCGGGTGATAGTATTTGAAATTACAAGTAGGCCACAGAGTAAAGGTATTTAGTTTAATTGGGTTCATGTAACTAAGCTATTGTTGTTGCAATGTACACACAGGCTTAGGATTTGAAATGTGAACTGTGCACTCATGCACAGTGAAGCAGGGGAACACAGGAGAACACCTGGAGTTCCTGATTCAAGACGGGGCACTGCTGGCACAGTTCACAGCAAAAGGACCTGTAAATCTGTTAAATCCATGGTGTCTGCTGAGTATCAGAGGAGCTCTTTTCCCTTAATATCTAGTGCAGCCATCAGCCAGTTCTACCCCACTGGAGGCAGCTTCTTTTCACCTTCTGGGAGAGTCCCCTTTGTTGATTTAAGGCCACATGTGATACACTGGACCTAAAATTTCAAACTTAACTCTCTGTCTGCACTGCCCAGTAGGGTTCAAGTTATAAAAGCCGGTATGCATGTTCTAATTAGCTGACACTGTTAGTTCAGGTCAGGCCTGGTTGTAGTCCTGGAGGAACAGACACAACTTTTGACAACATTAATGCTGTCTCCCTGACTCAGACCTCTCTCACCCTTTCCCTCCCCTATTCCTGGCACCTGAGGGTAGCAGGCATCTCACTGGCTCGGGGCAGCTGGGCTGCTGGTGCTGTTCTGGGTTCAGCCCCAGTGAAGTTAAATACTTGCCTACAACTGGAAATTATATAGGATTAACTGAATGGTGTGAAGTGAGTGTGCAACAGCTGCTTCAGAATAAATCCATGTGTGCACAAGCCTTGTGGGCTGCCCTAATCTCTTCCAGCTGGCTGCGACATCCAAAGGGACATCCCTAGGCAGCTGAAGCAACAAGCTCTCTTGCTATGTCCCCTCTGTGCCACCTCTCTGGACCAGAATTGCAGAGCTCCCCACTGACTGGCTTTTGCTAAGCTGAAATTTTCCTACTCATTCCTCCCATTTGTTTTCTTTCTCCGAGCCAATTTCTTATCTATAAGCATATTTTGCCTTTTACTGCATGATCTCTTAGTTTCCTCTAGAGCCTCTTGGGAGGGACTTTGTGAAAGGCTGTTCAAAAATTAAAATAGTTACATCATCTTGCTCTCTTATCTGCTTGTTTTGACATACTCAAACTATTCTACTGGATTGGGATGGAGGGCTGGGCTAATGAAAAGGAATTGGCAGTACTACTGAGCCCCTGTAGAGGAATACCTTTAATGGTTCTTATTTAATGCCAGGTTCTGTATTTAGTTAATTAGTGATAGAAGAATCTTCCCAGCTTTATGTCCTGGTGGTAATCTTGGTTTGACATTTTCCTTGAATGGGTCAAAAATGAGTTGAACAGGGTTACTGTTAGAATGAAGAAAGGACAGCTTTTTAAAGGTAAACATCAATAGCATTTCATTTTTTCCCCAGCGAAATTTAATGACACCTTTACAGCCAATTTCACATTTTTCCATTCCATTTTCTGTTTTCTGCCTTTCTTTTTTTCCCTTTCTGTCTTTTTTTGTGTTAAATCACTGGGGCTCATAAATGGGGAAAAGATAATGGTTTACAATCAATGTTCATGGACCAGACAGCTAATCTGAACTTAACTAAAAAGTCAATATTTAGCTGTACGTTATCAGTGGAGAAATGTCAAGCACAGAGGTAGACATGAACAAATTTCCAACTGATTTCTTTTTCTTATGCCTCAGCGTTCAAAGCTTCATGGAAGAGTTTCAACATCAGATAAGACAAAACTGGCTTTGAAAAGAACCCACATAACAAATGACAAACTTGCGGCTGCAGAGACTGGAGTTTATGAAATGAAAACACACGTCAAAAATTCATTCTAATCTCTCCTCACACATTCCATTGGTCACCTTCCAGTCTGTGTGATGCTAGCAGTTGATAGTTAAACACTGCAGGCAGTCTTTAAGAGATAGCAGCAGGAAATGTTTTCTTGCTGAGTGAAGCCGTAGTTTGTTGCCACCCAAAACAAAATTGACATAAATCATTTTGAATTCTAAAATCGCTAAGGATTTTAATATGTGTGTGAGGTACTGACTGGGCATTGTGCTGTTGTGCAAGAACAAGTCTCACAGCAAACAAGTTTTGTAATTAAAAAATTGTTTGTTATTTATCAGCTCAGAATGAACATCACTTTTATGGTCTGCAATTCATTTAGCTGTCTTGGGTTTTGTAAAGGAACAACTAATGGAGTTATACCAGTAAAGAATTTAATCCTTGGATAGAAATTGGAACTGCTTAGTGTATTCTCATTGCTGCCCACTTCATGGGTGATCTCTTAATTTTGATGACCCACATCTCTCAAGCACAGTTATGGGGCTTCCTGGACTAGAGGGTAAAACAGTGTTTTTAAGAATTTTCATAACACATGGAATCCACTAGCTTTGTGCTTGGGTAATTTCAACATCTCTCTGCTGCTCTTTGTGGATGGGAGGGAGAGGAGGGACAAAAGGTGGGCTGTGCTGTGCAAAGCTACCGTTCTGGTGCTTTATGCTCGTTTTCCTTAAGGAGATTTTAATCATGTTGGACTACAAAATGTTACATAAAAATGCTGGTAAGAATAAACCAAACAGGGAGTAGAAATAACTGCATGACTAGCACTTATTGAAGCTTAAATATAGCAGAAGAAAGATTGCCAGGGACTCCTCAAGACTGCAACAGTAATGGGGAAAATCAGAAATTAATAGGTATATTTGGATCCTCAGAAATGGTCTTCATTCATACACCAAAGATACACGTTTCGTTTAGGATTGCACCACTGTTCTGAACATTTTTGAAAGAGTAATGACATCACCAGACTTGCCATGGTTCCCAGGTGTTTATAACTTGTTTTAAATTTTGGATGAATCCTGCCAAAATTAAAATCTTAACTTCTACATTGCAAATACTTTCATTTTCTTTGTTCCTTCTTTCTTCCTTTGCTGAATGAACAATAAATATTCAAAATGAGTTTAACACAGGGGGGAAAGACAAAAAAGAACCTGGGTAAAGTTTTCAGCAATGTTTTTGGAAATACTCCACTAATGAGTCCATTTCTTTTGTGAAAATGTTTGAGATTATCAGTGTGTGTGTGTGCACTTTATCAAAGAAACATCTTGGAAATGCAGACACTTTATATATTGCTACCTCTCTACTGTATCTTCAAAGGCCTTTAACCTTTGGCTCCTACACACAGCAGAGCCAGAAAATAAATTCAATTGTTGGACATATATGGATTAGATTATAATTAAACAATATTAAGGTAAATTAACATTGAAATTTTCCTCCAAATGGAATATAAGATAAATATGTTATAATTCAATAAGAATATTGCATTATTTTCTCAGCCTGATCCCTCATAGAACAAAGCTTTATGTGCACTGAATTAACACATTTTGCTGCTGGAGATCACTGCTATTTTATGTTCAGTTCATAAGGAGCCTTCAGAAAAATAGATGCACAGTCTGCACTTCAGTGTAACTGCACTGTTATTCTATTTTTGTTTGCATGTGCTTTCAAGATAAACAAAAAGCCCTTATGGTTCTGGAGTGTATCTTCTCTTCCTCTTAGGAAAAAAACTACCTGTACATGATGCCAACATTTATCGTCACACCTCCATTGCATTAGACAATTTGGAAAGTTTAGAGTCCTCTGACTGGGGTGTGGATAGCAAGGTGTCACTGTTATGGATGCGCACAGGATGTTTGGAAAGGGTAGGCAGGGAAGAGGAGGGAAATTTTTGCGCTGTATAAAGGAGCTGTTTTCCTTCACAGAGCTCCAGTGTGAGAGCAGAGAAGTGCCTGCGCACATACCTTGGGTCAAGATCAGTAGGGAGGATAACACTGCTGATGCTGTGGAGGGGTCTGTTATGGGCTGCTTGACACTGCCCAGTATCCCCACGCTTTTCACTTTGCTAACATACTACACTATCCTGTGCACTTGGTAGTCAAATGACCACGAGATGGTAAACTAAATTTAGGAACTTGCAGTTTTTCCCAGCTGCCTGTAGAAATAGTGAAGTTCTTACATCTAGTGAGTGAAATGTGTGGCTGAGCTGTTTCTGCTGACCCTGGGTGTCTCCTAGTGACTTATTTCAGAGAAGGCTGGCAATGAATTAATCATGGTATGACAAGCTATAGCAAAGCAAGAGAGAGGCTGCTCAATCAAAAAAGTGAAGAGCCTCCAACCCTCCATGTGGACTGGCTTTAGCTGCAGTAGGGCACACTCAGCCAGAGTGGAAGAGATTTATCAGTTTTGTCTGCCTGATATACCTGTAGAGATTTCTTTTCTACACAGGTGTCAGTTAAGGAGCTTCAGAATTACGTATTATATAGGGGACAACTTGTTATCATTTTACCTAAGATAAAAAGTTGGTCATTTGATGTGAGCCAAAGATATAGGAAATTTACTTCTGATAACTGGTTGTAATCCTGTCATAGAAACATGTTAACAGGTAGATTGAACATGTTTTATTCCTTTACTAGTTCTTTCTATGATGTCTTTAAATCTGATCAAGATTTTTTTGCAGTTGAAGTACAAATAAAGGAATTGGAAACTATTATTTGTGGACTGCTGCCTATTGAGAAATGCACAAATTAAAGCCAAGCAAATTCATATTTTGAAAGACAATATAATTCCAATGCAGAATTTCATCCATTTGGGCCTTTAGTAAGTATCTTTGTCCACCAGGGTTTATTTTATAGAAAGGCTTTCCTTTTTGATTTTCAGACACCAAGAAATGGAGACTCCTTCATTTTTCTTGGCGGCTTTTTCCAAGGAGAAATCACCCATAGCTCCTAAGATAAGTTTCCTCTTCCTAGTTCTGTTTCAACTGTTGGTCTTTGATCCATTTTTCTTTGGTAGGCTGAAGAGCACATTATTAACATCTGGTAAGTACTTAGAGAACAGTGTCAGGTGACTCCTGCATCTTTCTTTTGACAAGCTGAAGAGATGGAATTCTTTAAAATGTTCTCAATAAGGTATTTGTTTAAAGTCTTAAGTTCTTTTTGTGGCTTCTCTTTGTAACATCTCCAAGTTTCAACACCCTTTTTCTAACGTAGATACCAGAACTGAACGTGATATTCCAGAACTGATCTTGCCAGAGCTGCCCAGAAAGGCAGAACAATTTCCTCACTCCCAGCTCTTCTTTTTTCTTTATCCAGGACTCAAAGAGCCCTTTGGATGTGGCATGGTACAGAAGCCTCATGGTTAGCCTGTAATCAATCATAACTTACAAATATTTAGCTGCTGCCTCCCAAAGGTCTCATCCCCTCCAAGTACAACCTCTGTTTTTTGTTTCCAACTCTATGACTCCATGACTTCTCAGAAAAAGTCTCTGGAACACAAAATACTTGCATGCTTACATCAGGGTGCTGTGTGGACCAGGGGCTCCCATGGATGGGGAGCTCAGCGGGGCTCATGGATGGGCAGGGCAGGGTTGTGGGGAGCTGGAGACCATTCCTGCTGCGGCATCACTGGGTCAGTGACTGATGACCCCTGGGGAGATTAAATGGGGTCCTGAGCTGTGGGTAGGGTGGGGGGCTTCTAGAGGCTGGGCAGGGTGAGTCAGGCATGTCGGTGCTCTGAGGATGTGGACAGTTTGTCGGGCTCTTACCTGTCTCTCCAGGTGTCACAGTTGGCTGTGTCTGAAGGACATGGTGGAGAGCAGGCTTCAGGTCTTATCAGCTGCTCTTATCTTGTTTCCCTGAGCTGGGCTGCTGCTGGTGCTCCTGGACACCTCCAATGAGTGCACCAGCAGCCTTAGTGCTTCTGCTTGCAGCTTTTCTCTCCTCACTGGCTGTACTAAACCACACGATGTTAGCTCTAACCCCATTGACTGAGATGACCTACTCCAATGGGCTGCATAGAGTCAAGGTATTTGTGGTTTATCCCTAAATAACTTGGGGTTGTTTGTTTTTTTTTTTGTTTTTTTTTTTTTGTTTGTTTGTTTGTTTGGTTTTTTTTAATATTTATTTATTTTCCCTTAAGGAACCTCCAGAAGGCAGATACCATCACCTTCCAGGTTTTTCTCTTGATGTGATTGCCTGCTTTTGTCATTTAGAAAGTTTTCCATTGCCTCTGACTTTTATCATTTTTACAGCAAATTAAGCTGATTTGTTCTGGTCCTGCCCCTTCTGCACTCAGAGAACAGTTGTCTTTTTGAAAGACTATTCTTGTGTCTCTTATAGTCCTTTGTTTCTTAGACTTATAAGGTAAAATTCTTTTAATCATCCCATACTTTCTAAATCTCTTATATTTATTCTTCTCTTGGCTGTCTCTTTTATTTGCCCACTTTTTCTTAAAGTACAGTGCCCCAACGGGTTCCTGTACCATAGTTGTGATTTTTCCAGCTCCAGCTAAAATGATTACCACCTAGATCTTGCATATGACACTGTTATTAATACTTAAACAGCATTTAAGTATCAATTGCTTTACATATGAGGTTTTTGAGGCAATATGTGAATATAATAACTATGTAGATATACACTGGAGGTCAAGTGCATTTTATGCCATTTGCTCACATGGAAAACTCTGTGAAGGACACTTTCTGTTACATTAATTAGGGAGAACAGTGAAGCAAATTAAGGAATGGGAACCAAGGTTGTAGACATGTTTGCCTTTCATTATTTTTGTCCCAGTGTAGTTTTTTCTATACAAATGCGTGTGTAGGCTCCATTGTCTGCTTTGCATCATTCAGCTGTCTGAGTTGGTATGCTTTAGGTCAGGTCACGTATATATCATTTCTGAGCAAGGAAATTCTTTATTTTGGATCAAGTAAAATAGTTGACTTATCACTAAAAAGAGTAATTGTCTGGAATGTCTGCTTTTAAGTCTACTATTATGTTCAGCAAATAAATTATTGTGTGAATGGTACAATAAGCAGGGATATTCCTGAGTGACAAAACAAGCAATGCAAGCTGTAAGTAGTGTGAATTTTTGTGTCATCATGCTTATCATTAGTCAAATAGGCAATAACAAGCATTCAATCATTGACATGGGATAACTGAAAATGGTATTCTAAAATATTTCTTGAAAGCAGATCGTATTTCATGATGCTGGCTTCCAGCTTTTCTTTGTGCACGTTTTGGATTATTTGTTGAATAAGAGCCAGCTATAAAATATAGTAAAAGGCATGATAGATTTGACTTTGACAGATGTCTTTTCCTCCGTTCGAACATCATCAGTCAGGACTAATGTGGGGTTTCAGAATAGAAAATGCATGTTTTTTTTCTGAAAACTACAATTAATACTCAAAAAAAAAAAAAAAAAGAAAAAAGAATTTTTTATCTCTTATGGATATTTACACCCTGTAAATGACCTTTCTTATCCTCTTTGAGATTTTTCTGAGAAAACATTTTTCTCCCATGAGAAGACATTTTGACTGTAACATTCATTCTTTTAAAAAGCACTGATGTGATGCCAAATATGAGATGAAGTCTAATGAAGAAATGAAAGTATTTGTCTTGTTGCAAAACCCCTCTGGGTTCTTCTGCTAAGCAGTAAAGCTAAATGAATGAAGTGAACATTAATTTTTGACCATTTCCTGTATTTGAACAGGACTTTGTTTCTTAAGTGACGTACATTTTCTCGGAAGCCAAGGATTGCATACAAAAAGAATGGAAAAACACTGTTTAAGGAATGCAACTTGAGGTTCATAATTGAAAACCATTAACACAATGCTGCTAATTTGGGTTGAAACAACGTTATCTGCAGCAAAGTTAGAAACAATTTCAATATTAAGTTAGGTCTGCTGTTTAGGTACTTGCAATCATATCTGTTGAACAATTGCAGTTAGCAAACATATTGCTGTCTGAGACAATCTAAATAACCTGTCTGTGGAAGAAAATGAAAGGGTAATTTTTCCAAACAAATCTATTATGATGAATTGTTTGCTGACAGTCATTACTCTGAAGGAAAAAAAAATAATCATATGCAACTGCTGAATTTGATAAACCCTCTGTATGAGAAACACTTTCCCTCAAACACACCAGATCATAAATCCTATGTGAAAGTCCCCACATTTAGGACAAATTCAGTCCTGGATGTGAATTTTGTCATCTTGGGACTGTCTTCAGCTGTTTATAAATGTTATGATTTTCTGCTACAGGACTGCAGCTGTATCGTTATACCTGTGTAGGTTTCATAGACAGATCAGTACCTTTCACTAGACCAACTGCTATAGCTGTTCAGATTTGAAAAAGAAGAAAACTTCAAATGAATCAGATTATAATTACACATAAGAGGAAGGCAAAAGAAAAATGATGAAAGTAAAATGTTCAGAAGAGGTTTTGATTTATTTATGCCTGTTCTGTAGGTTACCTGAGACCAAAAGCAGTGGCTCTTTCTGCTGCATGGAGATTAATTTCCTTTCATTTGAAGGTTCAGTCCCCAGTAAACATGCTATAACAATTTATACACACCACATAACTCCCGACACTGGGTACCCTGGCAAACACTACAGCCTTGATCTTCTGGGAACTCTGAGAAAAATATTATAATGATTCAGCTTCCGGAATGAAGAACGGAGGATGAAGTGATTTGAGGACAGACATCATCTAATGGAAGGAGATGATGCGACTGCATGTTCTTGCTTGTCTCTTTCCAGTGCGTTACCCTGGCACTCGGTGGCAGAAACTCATCCCTTTCCTGGGACAAGGGTTTGTTTCCCTTTGCTGTCAGAGCTGTAGCAGGAAAATGCAACGTGCGGAAACATTTTTGGCTGGAATGGTGAGAGGAATGATTGCACCAGGGTCAAGGTGACATGATTACTTCTGACTCTGGAGAGTAAATGGTAGAAATGTCTGTCATGGATCACATTGAAGTATCAATGTGGTACGAGAGAGAGAGGCGGAAAGAAGGTATTTAAGATACAGCTGCTCAAGGAGAGTGGATATATTCTTAACAGCTAAGTCCTAGAGATAGAAGGAGCAGTAATGTCAAAGGAAAAAAAAAACCAGCCACAAAAATTGGAATGGATTTTTGTGATATTTTACAGCATTGTGCTGGGAATAGGGGCTCACTCTAGGATATGCATATTCCTGCATGAAACCAAATTACAAAAACCCGAACATGTGCTATGTATGTGTTAGACTGACTTTGAAAAGTAGCATGTGGGAATAATAGGGAAAAGAATAAATTATTTAAAATATTCTTTAGTGGGAGGTGTGTAAATGCAAGTTTCCAGAATAGGCTTTAAGTGCTCTATGTAGAGCATGTCAAAGTAGCAGAAGACATATCTATACCTAAAGAGAGAAGAAAGCAAGAGGAAAAAACTGGAACCCTTCCATGATTGAATTGTTCAGGAGATGGAACAGCAGTCCATACGGAGGGGCCCAAGTACTGAGAGGCTATGTTATGTTCTGGAAATCAAGGAAGATGCAAATAGATCTGACAGGGAAAACAAGTGACAGGAAATATTTTTTGTATCAAAGGCAGGAAGTCTGTGAAGTTTTATCAAACTATCCAAATCATTCTTGCTGCCTTCCTTATCAGAAAAAAAATATGTGGGAACCACCATCTTCCCAGGCATTTAAGACATGTTGATTCTGTGAAGCAGGATGAGGGGAAAAGGAACTGCTGTAGCTGCCATAGCACTGAAATTAAAGATTAATTCAAATCAAATTAAAAATTTACTTGGGGCTGGAAAATCATGGAATCTCAGTTGGAAGGGACTGCTGGTCCAACCCTTCTGTTCAGAGGGCAATTCTGAAATTAGAGCAGTTTTTCTCAGTGCCATGTCCAGTTGGGTGTTGAATATGTCCAAGAAGGGAGATGCCACAGCATCTCCAGCCAACTTACTGTTCACAGTGGTTTTTCTTCCCCCCTCGTCATATCACCTGCTCCTGACACCCGGGGCAGCATTTTTGCCAGCATATGGTGACACTCGTTATAGGCCAGGGAACTGCAACAGCACCTGATTCTGGATGGCTGAATTCTTGATCCACTGGTGATCAGGGATCCTGCGACTGTTCACTGAACTCTTGCTCACATTTTGGCTACCACACAGCTCCTGGTAAGGCCTGATGTATGCTGGAAGCACCACCAGTAAGTCCAAGCAAGAGCAACAAGTAGTCAGGAGACAATGGAGTGGAAGAGATAAAGATCATTAAGGAGCCATCACCCCCTGCAGCTGGCCATCGCCTGCAGCATATTGATTGTCTGGCAGCCTCTTCAGAATCCACTCACTACTTACCAAAAGGTAAACACCAAACTGAGAAGCATAAATGCCTCAGCTTATCCAAAAAGTTTTTGAAGTGGATCCAACAGCAGCCGGACTGCTGAGGCTGTCATGTTTCCTGGTGAGATACAAGGGATGCCCAAACCGTGACGAAGGGGAAGGGGGAGCACCCTCACCATGGTGTAGGGGACCAAGACACCACCTCCACTGTTCTTCCTCTGAGGACTCAGCGAGTGACTCGTGTACTTTTTAAAGACAGTCTGGATTGTGATTATCATATCATGTGCCGATTATTACGAACATGACCTGCTGTGTGGAGGGTCCAAGTGACTGAAAATTCTAAGTAACTGAAATTTTAGGTAATAGGAAAGCTATGCTAATTGCTAGAAATTCTGTGTAACAATAAGTTGCGCTGATTGCTAAAATCTTTATATAGTAACAAAGCCCTAAGTATAATACAACCCTGTGGCCAGTTCTCATTCTGCCAAGGATCCTTGAAAGTGCCTACCTGTCCCCATAGTGTCAGGTATTGCTGGGTGACAGGTCACAGTTAATGAGAATTTTCTTTGCTGCAAATTTTGTCTGTTGCACCTTATCCTTTCACTGGGATAAGCGTGATTCTGTCTTGCCTGTGTACTCTATGCCCTCTATACCCTCCTGCCACATAGCTAAAGACAGCAATAAAATCTCCTTTAGCCATCTTTTTTAATGAAGAACAAAACCTTGTGCTCTCAGGCTCGCTTCTTGGACCTTGAACTATAGCCCTCCAGCCATCCAGGTGACCTTCCACTAGACTCACTCCAGTTTGTCAATGTCTTTCTTGTATTGGGAAGCCCCAAACTGCACATAATATTCCACATGTGGTCTCATCAGTACTGAACACTGGGCAGTAATCACTTCCCTTGACTTGCTGGCTCAGATTCTTCTAATACAGCCCAGTATGTGTTGCAAGGGTGCTTGGTAGCTTATGTTCAACCTGGTGTGTACCAGGACAGCCGGGTCCCTTTCTGCAAAGCTGCTTTCCAACCCCCAGTCTGTAGTGGCACATGAGATTGACCTTCCCAAAGTGCATGCAGGAGTTTGCATTTATGTTGGTTTCAGTTGCAGAAGGCTCATATAATCACCAAATAAATTGGAGGACTTAGCTATAATCACTGAAAAGATGTAAAAATACAAATTTTCAGCATGAATGTGGCAAGGTCAGTTGCATTTTCTGTGTGCAATTATGTGCTACAGCTCCTTGAGTAGAGTAAAAGAAAACTGGTGAATGCATTTATGTGGACTTTCACAGTCTTTTTTGTAAGATCACTCATAAATTGCTAGGAAAATAAAAATAAACATAAAATGAGAAACATTTCTGTTATATCTTAGCAACTGACTAAAATGAGAATGATGGTGAACATGGTCCATTTTCAATAGCATGAACAGTTAATGTGCATTTTTCCTGAAATGAGATTGTCTTGGTTAAAATTATTTTTCAATCATTGGGAAAGGAGAGTGGAAACCTGAGACAATTTCATACAGCACAAAATTACTTAATTTGGTACGATTATGGAAGACACTGAAAAATTCACAACATAACTAAATTGGCAGTACTATGGCAGACAGTTCCATGTGGCCAACAGCAAGATCGCACAGATTGAAAAGAGTATTTTTTATTTCTTGTGCATGTGGCAGGGCTCTAAATTCATTGTAGCCTCATATCTCCAAAGAAGTTTGGGAGTCTGTGCTAAGAGATCATTAAAAGTTTCTGTATTTTGAAAAAAGACCTTCCTGTGGCAAGTTGTATTAATTTCTGGTTAGAAAAGAAATCAAAAGAGATACAGTTAGATGGAAGATGAAAGGATTTTATATGCAGAGAAAAAGAGTTATTACAAACATGGGAGGTCTCACAGAAACAAATAACAGCAATCCTGTAGTAATAACTAATGAAAAAAAAAATTAATAAGAAACAATTAGAATGACTGTAGCAAATACAGTAGCTGTATATAAAGATACTCTAAAACAAATGACAGACAGAATTTATATAGTGTGCTTAAAACTTCAAGAGCAGAGATACTGAAGAAAGTAGATATATAGGAAACAAAAACTTTTAAGGAAATATTTTTCATTAACAAGAAAATGACCTATGGAGATATGTGCTGCTGGGTGTAGCTGATGCTAATAAAAATAGAAAAATACTAAAAAGGAAAACATTTACAGGAATAAAGAGAAAAATCACAACTGTAGAGGACTGAAGCTATGAATTTTATGAACATCACATTTAAACGTGTTCATCAGGCATTGAACTCACTTGAGCCTGGTAGGTCGTATGTCTTGTGTCCAAAGATTTTAACCACCTTTTTTCTATGGACTTTAAATGAAAACTAAGATGCTTTACAAAACTCCCATTTTTGAATCTTTATTTGAAGCTTTTGGTGTTGGCAGCATCAGAAGTAGAGTTTTGGGTTAGGTAGATCCTAGGTCTGGTCCATTAGCATTTATGTTCCTTTCATGCAATTGCCAAGAGAAGGGGTTGAAAACGATGTAGAGACTGACATGGAAACTGCTGTGCCCTTGAGGCAGCATCTGAATGAAAGTGCGTTAATTTAAGGCTAGGAATATCTCAGCAAGGAGGAATAAAGCCTGCTGATGGTGGGTTTATAGAAACGCCAGATACAAATGTCTCCAGCATCTGCAAAATATGAATTTATGAAAACATAAGCTGGGATCCTCTGATTCACCTTGTCCTAGTGTAAAGGACAAAACAAGAACTGGCTGATAGTCCTGCAAGAGGGGGACAGACAACATAACCAAATAGATCTTTTTCATTTTAATTTTTATGATAATGGCAGTGAGTTCACACAGAAAGCTAAAATATCATCTGTAACTTGCTTTCTGTGTCTTGGCATTGCTGCAGACTTTTTCTGCTGAGAGACCTCTGCAGTGCAGAGGTACTACAGGCTGAGCTAAGCACATGCTGTCAGCTTTTACTGTGGATTCCATTTGGAGTCCCACATTTTGAATGCATTTTTATGGCTCCATCCCCTACAGATTTCTTTCAAATAACCAATAAAAAAAGGAAACGTCAAATGAAAAGGAGAAACCTTTCACACATAAAAGCATCTGGAAGTTAATTCACTTTCAGAGAAAGTTAAAAACCAGTTTATCAGAGGTAATCCATCATCTACACAGTTTGCATGTTTTAAAAGGCACCTACTGTCTTTCACAAGACTCATTATGAACTAATACGCAGCCCTGTAACAACAACAGTAGTTTGGTCAGTTAACAAGAACTGCTAGGCAATGTTCGAAAGTGTGGTGTTTCCTTCCAGTAAGAGTTGTTGTGAATAAGGATTACAATATAGTATGGAAAAGTGGAGGGTTCATTTGATGTGATGAGGGTCTGGTGGCTTTGATTTGTGGGACACCTACAACCACACACTTTTTTTCAAGAACTGTTTATTTTTTGAAGCACAGACACATACACAAAGAGAAATTACCAAAAATCAGTTATAAAATATTTCAAACCCTTGCAATTCTGTTTAAAAATCACAGTAGTGGGACATGATTTAATAAAACATGATTGTCAGGATGCCAGGTGAAAACTTTGTAGGGAAAATTAATTTTGGATATTCCATTTCTTACAGTTACTGCTATCACAATATTGCAAGTTATGTCTGAAAACAAGCCTTGAGCCAAAGCCACACCCATTTCCACATTTATATTTAATTTTCAAGACCAGATTTTCCATTTTAATCCAGATTGGAGGATGTACTTTTTTCTTTATGACAAAGAAAAGGTGTTTCTATTTTTCTATCATCACAGATTCACCCAGACCTAGAGGTTAACCAGTTCAGCACCAGTGAAAACACAGATTTTACTGTTCTATACAGTAGATTTGCTGGTATTACAAAGATCAAGCATATGCTTCCAAGAGTATAGTCTTTATCACATGTACTTTGTACAGCTTAACCTAGGCTGATAATTCCGTGATAATTGGAGAGCTAGATTGTTTTGGTTTGCCTGAATCTTATCTCACATATATTGTGACCCTTACCGGACTGTCAGTCAACTAGCAACAGATGTCATCTCTATATAGGATATAGCTATCTCTTTTGAAAAGTAAAAGGGACCGCTGAAACACTGTCACATCTTATATGGAGACTCACAGTCCCTGGCTTCTGTGCTGGGCAGCCTCAGTTTCTGCACCTTCATGCTTGGATGTCATGTAGTATGATTTTTTATTCTAAACAAAATAGAGGAAATGTGATATCTTTGATATACCCCAATGGCAGAAAAGGGTTGGTAAAGATTTTTTAAGTGAAATACATTTATATGTTGGCATTCTGCAGTGGTGTTAAGTGCACCTTGTGTGTTTTAACATATGTGAAGCTGAAAAATAGTTGGTATTGGTAATCCATACAAGACTTGTAATTTATTTCCAACTGAGTAACACAGAAGAAATGCTGCTATGACAGTGCTAGTAATAGACTTTCACACATTATAACCTACTCAGATTGATGCAGAAATAACTAAAAAATAATAAAAAAGAGAAATTTCTGTTCCTTCATGGTACTTCATTGTGGCCAGATGGGTTCAGAAATGATTCCCAGAAAACAAAGAAAAAAAAATTTTTTTTGTCCTTCAGTCTGTATTGTAACATGATTTGTTGGCACACGTTTGTGCAGAGAGGCCCAGGTTAATTGTTCACCAACATCCATCCACCTTGCATCAAGAAAAGAAACTCTTGATTCATCTGGATTACTTATCAATCCTGAATACATTCCAGAACACTGAAGAAAAAGGACTATATATGCAGCTTATTGTTGGATCCTTGTTGGATCATTAACTCTTTTATTATTTCTAGGTAAAAAATGCTATGATTAATATTTTCATGCTTATTTGTCTTTTAATCTGTTGGAGCTTCAGTGAAAAGTTGCTCCAGTACCGCAGCATCACTTGTAATGCAACACTACCATGAAGTTGCCACAAGAAAAGGTAATAATCTTCTTCAGATAGAGATATGGAGTGACTTGCCCAGAATGGAATGGAAGAGAGGTGATGGCATGTTTTGGATGCAAGGTCTCCTGCTGGATTCCCTGCAGACACATGTTTTCATGAAGGAAAGGGCCAGATACCTGCAGAATGGGGAACCTTTCATCTTTATCTCTTCCTTCTGAGCCCATTGAGACCTCCCCACATGAAAATTGTACATCTGGGTGGTTGGAGGATTTTAGAGGGAAACATGTTTGGCAAACCGTCAGGAGGAAGTTATTTACTAGGAATTGGTGAACTGGCATCAGTCCCCTGGCATTGGGAAGTGTTGTGGGAAACTGGGTTCTAGCTGAATTGTGTTTCTGGAGGAAAAGAGGAATCTGAAAAGCAGCATGTATTGCAGAAGAAGGAAGAAATAAGTGTAGTTATTTTCCATCTTTCTCACGCAGATTGGTGGGGACTGCAGCACTGGGAGATCACCTTGCTGCATCTGCAAAAATGAGAGGTACTGAATACCTCGCTCCCCAGAGGGAGAGTGCTATAAGAATTAATCAGATCCGAGCTGTAAGGTCTAAGGGATGTTTTTACCATGTTTGTGGAGCAGTAGGAGCAGGAAGGTAAGTTGCCTCCCAGCTAAGGTGGGAAGCAGGGAAGCAAGCCAAGGGGAGCTTTGTTCCTCTCCCGGTTTAATAAATAATGAAGCTCTGGGGTGAGAGCAGGGTGTCTCACACGCAATGTGCTAAAACCCTAAATGACTGAGACAACCTGCACTGGGTGCTTTTTGGCTAACAGTGAAAAATTAAGGCTTCTGGGCTAAGTGCCTCCCTGCTGAGCTATAGCTAAGGTGAATATTCACAGGAACTCTTTAGAACCATGTAATGTAAAGAAGGGCTTAGTGACACCCCCATCACTGGGTACCACAACAGAGCCACTAACTACACTTGCTGCTGAAGAGACTGTCTTACGGTTAATGCCAAAGGTTTAGCATGAAAATCAGCTTTGGTTCTCCACTTAGTTGCAAGCAATTTAAAAAGATTCATATGTGCAGTTGCAGGACTATGGCTCTCTTCTGACATTCAAGAAGAGCTCTCATTCCTGGCACAACATAACAGACCAGAAACCCCAGATCTGCTTTCTGTTTTCTGATGATGGTTTTGATTCACAGCTAAATTGTAATTACACAGGAAATCCAAATGTAAAGCTATGTAGCAGGGAGAGGTGCTTTTTCTTGTTCAAAAGCATCTCGCCATTCTGTGGGTGGTCGCATAATTCAGCAAACGCCCACAAATGGCAGAAGGTTGTATCAGCCAGCACCGGTGTGCAGAGCCGTGGCACACTTCACCTAAACACTCCAGGGCACTCTGTCTTCGCTAGGAGGTAAAACTGGCACTGGAAACAGCATTTCAAAAAGAATCACGTTTGGAAACAAAATGTTAAAGAGAACAAACAGCATGTAAATCAGCATTATTATATGCTCTTACCAGGCGAGGGTTTTAATACTCATTTCCTCAATGAAGTACAAAAGTAGAGAGTCATGAAATTCTCTGATAGAAGGTGATGCTTTAGGATTTTTTTCATAATTGTATGCAAGCGTCTGGGAAGGAATAGTCAGAAGTTCTCCATAAACCACTTTGGAAATACGAGTAAGTCTGCCTGACAGGATTCACTGTGTCCCTGTTACCCATTTTCTGGGCCACAAAGTTTATTCCTATATCTTTAAATTGAAAATTCACATTGAAAATGGTCTTTATCTAAAACGTTGATTAGCCAATGGCTTATATGTTGTCTCCTGAGACATTTAGATAATCAAATTGCAGCAATGCATGGAGAAAATGAATTGTGGCTGCAAATAACTATGTAAAAATTGTACCTTCTTTCTTGATAATATAATCCTGCCATGCATCCGAGTCCTATCTGTTTTCTTTAATGACTAAAATATGGGTTTTGAAAGCAAAGCAAAGGCTCCAAAGTTGTAGCACTCTAGCTGAATTCTGACTCCAGTGTTGCCAATTGGCCTGTCATTAAGTTGTGATTACAGGATGTTTATTATCTAGCAGAAAGCTGCCTGCGTTAGGGATTTGTTTTCCTCTTGTCCCATGCTTATGCTTCCACAGTTTATGATCAGGAATGGATTAAGGCTTAAATCGATGCCCAGATTTACCAAAATGACCGAGTGCTCCAAAAAGCTCCTTTGCTGCCTCTGCCCATCCAGTTTGCTCAACAGCTCCCGCCTTCCTCCCTCTCCCCGCAGGATGCCATCTTGTCTTCCTCTGCTCCTGAGCCCTTGATGTCCCAGCCAGGGGAGGCAGCTGAGCCAGA
>JAVJGJ010000047.1:75528224-75547331 GCA_035590215.1 Microhierax caerulescens | reverse complement strand
GCAGAGCTTGCTTGTCTGATGCAGTGGGGTTTTGCAGCAGGAGAATCTGTAAGAATAATATTTAGGCACATAAAATGAACTGATTATATTTAGAAGGTGAGGAAGGGGTATATTCTATCCCCACAAAATGTCAGGACTACAAAATAATTTATAACTGCACTTCACACAAAGGCAAAACTGAGCAATGATTAAAAATCGACTCAGTGTTATTATTTTGCTGTGGCATCATAATAGCAGCAGTATAAACTACAGGTGAGAAGACTCTGAAAATCTTTATTTTCACACACTTACAGTCATTAAAAAGTGAAGCACTCAAGGGCATGACAATTGTCAGACAAAAAAGTTGAGGGGGTTTTTCCACCTGGAAGTCTTAACATCATTGTAGCTGGAACACAGCCACGCTGGAAGCCCACTGCTCCTGGGTCAAAATTGCTTCAGCCCTGCCAGCTTTTATGCATAGACTTCTCCTTTTTCTTTTTCTACATAGGACAGACTGAAGATGTGGATGGGAGATTGCACAGATGCTGCCTGAAGTCATCTGTGGGTCCCACTGCCAGCAGGTCCCCTGGTGTCCATGACTCGGGGCACGATGGTGAGTGGAAACACACAGCCCCAAAACGGTGCCCCTGCAGTCCAGTTCCATTACTGATGTTAAATAATCTGGCGACTATTTCTTGAGGCTGAATTACATGGCAGCTAAAGAAATTCATTATGTTCTTTCTCAGTGTTGGCCCACCAGTAATAACCCACATATTTGTGCCTGTATGCAGGATGTATTTGTGTGACTATTTATCTTTTGATCTCAGTGAAAGCTTATCCAAGCTGGTTTATGATTTTTTTGATGTCAATGTCTAGAACTCCAATCAGCTTGAAAAATCAGAATGTCTGTGTTGTCTATTGTCAGTAATAATGACTGAAAAATTGTTGCCTGTCACCTTTAAGTACCACTGGAGTATGAATTACGGAAACCTCCAAAGAGTAAATAGTTTGTGAACATAAAAGGCAAAATTATGATAGACAAATGTCAAGATTTTAAATCAAGTTGTTTATTCAATGATCTGTTAGTCAGAAGCCGTTTGATTGATCTTCTTTATCTTTACAAATATATTCTTTCTTGCATTAAGTCTTATAAATACTAGACAACTGTTCTATCTGAAATAGCTTAGGGATTGTAGATACAGTTTTGAAAAAGAGGTATGGGCTAGGAAATCTCCTGAGTCTTCTCTGTTGCTGTTTATATAATTCAGTGTCTTTGGGGGCAGATCAGAATACTACGCTGTCATTAATCAGCGTGCAGATTACACTTTTAGTGCCACCTTAGCTAAGTGGTGGCTGAACACTTTCTGCAGTAGGGGAAGGAACAATTCTGTATCTGTAGTTCTGCCATGTAACCCCGTGTTTTGCAGCTCTGTTTTGTCTCATACATTGATCTGCATATTTTTGATAATTTTACTGTATATACAATGTCATTTCTGCCAGGTAGCTCTAATGCTGACCTCCTACTGTCTCTCACACAGTGAGCTGAATGGGGATGTTACTCTTGGCATCAGACTGTGGCACACATTTTGGGATAAAGAAGCTCAAAGACCAGTCAGCCAGCCAAAATAGAGGCTGAAATAAATAAATGTAGCAGACCACAGTTGGTTTGCTGGCATATTATTTATTTTGTTAATCAATGCTGATAGTAAAATCCTTTCCAAGAAGTCGTTCAAGTTTTCTATTATTTCTTTTTGAAGCTGTGGTTCATTAAAGCCCATTTTGTTATTAGCATTAAGGTTCCATGCATATAAAGGCTCAGGCTCCAGGCTCCAGGCTCCAGGTCAGGCACAAGCAGTTTAATAAGATTCAGATGGTATACAAGCTATCAGAGAGGTATAAAATTCTTCAGACTTGCAATAACAGCTCCTGTTCCTGGCAGACCATAATATCAGCAAACTCCAGTTCCGCTGTTTACTGTAGATGGTTCTGATTCACAGCGAAATTGAAATTACACGGGAAATCAAAATATTCCGACTTAAAGGCATGCAACAGAGAGGCTCTTTTACTCTTCCCAGACTATTTTATAATTCTGGGGAATGAGGGCATTTTGCAGTGTTTAGCACACTAAAAATCTTACAGGGAGAAAAATATGCGATAGGAAAAAAGGCAACATAAAAAGATACTAATCTTCATGAAAAAAATTGCAGTGTGCATAGACTAAAGACACATGATTGAGAGACTTTCTATTGTTTAAAACATTGCTTCTGGTGTTTAACGTTAAAAAGCATGATTCGGGAAGAGAAGAGCAGTATTGCATAGAAACATCTGCAGATGTATCCAGCTCATCAGTAACTCCTTATTTGAGCTCTGATTGGAGTTTTTGCATAGAAATGAGGTTAAAATCTCTAAGCAGTTGCTAATCCCCCACTTAGAGTTGTAAATTTCCGTGCTGAACGGTATTCATGTGAATGAAGAGAGTCAGTCTTTGCACATGTGTTTGCATGTCTGTATGTATGTGTATGATACACCTGTGTCTGCTTTAATTGCAGAACGCAGAATTTAAAGAAGAAAATGGATTCATAGAAATGTTCATATCCTCTCTATTTTGTTTGCAGAAGGTCTCATACTTTTGGCTAGATCTACCATGCTGACAATGAATGTACAGCCTGGAAACAAGCCAACTTCACCATCTATTTATCTCCTATTTAGTTTGCTAGTATAATTGGCAAATTGGACCAACATACCACCATCTCTTTCACTCCAAGGGAAATGGGAAAACTTTAAAGATGCTCAATATTTTTTGTGTGAAATGTAGATACCAGTGAGGGTGATAAAAGCTCCAGCAACAAGGAAAAAAAATGAAAGCTGGCAGAAATTATGTGTTCTTTCATGCTCTTTCAACTGTATTTTTGGACCAGTGTGATTACAAGGCATATATTCTGATGCACATTGTTATATATATATATACACACACACACACAGAGATATGCATGTATCGGAGCACACCATCCCTGGATGTGGTAAAAGACCCATGTTCTCATTTCATAGCTGTTCTCAAACTTACTAATTAATTCTACAACTCATATTCATAATTACCATTATCATCTTATTTTTAATAATGAGTTTAAATTCCACAGAAACCTGGCATCTTTTCCTCCCTCTGTTTCCACACAGAAAAGCTCTTGAATAAGCACAATCTATTCCTTATCTTTCAGGAACTCAGGCTGGTTCACAGTGTAAGCAGCTAAGCTGAAAGATTTAATTCATCTTGTTCATTAAAATTCAAATAATTATAAAGTCAGAGATGTTAACTTTTCAGTTATTACAATACAGCTGGCAAACAGAGACTGTTGTGCCAACTGGGAGACTTAAAACCTCATCTTTGGTGGCCAGGTAATTTTATTTAACAGTTTAGAAAGAATTTAAATCAATACTTCTGAGAAATCTGCTTTATGAAATTATTATTATGAGTAATTGATTTAAATGTGCTTTTCACAATCTCCTGATATTTCTCATGACATATGTGTAAGGATTATTTCAAGTGCCTGTGGGCGTGTTTCTTGCTGTCTGTAAGTACTGGATAGAGTTCAGTGTAGAGAGGAATAACCCACGACCCCTTTAAGTCCTGAATCTGCAATTTTAATGGACAATTGCACTTAATTATACAAGGTGGGTGGGACTGCTTGAAACATTTGTGCTCAGGAGACAGGGTAGAGCTGGGTTTATAACCTTTGCTGAGGCATTTTTTATTCCTTTTTCTAACTTCTTGCTCTCTGAAATCCCCCCTTGGAACATTTTTCTTTGCTAGCTGCTTTTGCCTTTGCAGCTCAAAACTTAGGACGCTTCCAAGAATAACCACCATAAAGTCAAGTGTACAGTTAGCTACAAAGCTTTGGCATTGCCACACTTAAAGATGAAATATTTCCACCAAGGCATTTACTCTAGAGTATATTTTCACCTGCTGGTGCAACTGGTCAGAAATGTTCTGAATGGGTATGGATTTACCAGTTGTGAAATGAATGTCTGTCCTTTGGGAAATCCCTGTGAACTTCAGCAGCACCGGTGTTCATTTATTGCCTAAATTGCACTTTTTCCTCAGTTATATGCCAGAAAACAGACTCAGCTCCTACACATCTTGAAGAGTAGTGGGAATGAGTGAGACAAAGGGAAGGTATTCATGACATAGCTGGCCCCATTTATCATCCAGATTTCAACTTTCAGCTTTCAACCTACTTTGAAATAAAAGAAACTAAAATTTTGACTGACCACCACATGTCACTGTTACGCCACACAGATGTGTCCCATTGCAGTCCAGCCTGTTTGTGGATGCAGTCATTTGGGTGGTGGGGATAAGGAGGCAGTTTGAACAAAGGAGCAGAGGTTATCTAGCAATCTGATGCTTTTTAGTGTGATTAGGGATACTAGTAATGCCTCTAGGGTAAAGGGATGTTCTCTGAATCTGGTCTCCAGGGATGTGAAAAACTTCTGTGTGATTTGGCAGCCAAAGGTACCTTTTCTCAACCCAAGGGGTAACTCCCAGAGATGTTTCCAAGGACAGTAAGAGAAGAATTTTTTGGCAGTAAAACAGCACATTCCTAGCACCATCTTTGCACCCCTTTTAAACGAATAGCTCTCTCCAGCCTTTTATATTAAGTGATTAGAAAGAGTTAAATGAGCATGATTGCCGTGGAAATTTCTTAGGCATTAATGTTTTCTACTTCTGTATTGAATGCCCTTGTGATAGAAGAGAAAGAACAAACATCAAAAGTACCTTTTAACTTCACGATTCTTTCTAAATTTCTTTAAACTTATAGGCTATACTGCTAGCTTTCAAACTTCAAAGCATGCAGAAAGATCAGGGTCACACAGAAAATTATTTCTTACGTTTTAATAAAATATGCATGTGAATTGTATGACCTGCCAGAGAAATTATTTATGTGTTAATGTAATGTTGTAACATTAATTACACACTTTAATTTCTTCCTTAGCAGCTTTTTTACTAGGAAAAATAGTACCGGTTCTAAATTGGGTTTGAAACATAAGTTATGTTACTAAAGCTTAAATTATTTCCAGATGGAATTGCTTTTTTGCTTCTACAAGATAAAGATTTTTTTTTTTTTTTTTTTAAGTATTTGGTAAAAAGAAAGCAACTGAGATCTTTTACCTTTAACTCAGAGGATTCATGATGGATCATTTTCAGCCTCATTCTTCCACGGTGTTGTAGTCTGTACATACTGTATTTACTGATAGGTGCAGAAATGCCTGTTGCATGCTTTTTTGTGAATTAATCACACATCATTTATTTGTGGTCACTGTTGTGAAGTACTTATAGGATTGGTTCCTTTGGACTTCTTTCCTTAGGGGATTTCCTACCTGCTTTTCTATGGTATATACATGATTAAAATCATGTATGTGCTAGCACAAGGACGTATATTGAGTCTTCCCTTCTAAGTTATTATTCATATAAAGTTCTTAAGAGATACAGAAAAGTTCTATGTATGTCACTTATTTCAGCAATGTCCTGTAGCAGCTCTATAGTTCAATTCTAAATCGTCTGGAAGCTGTGAAAATAAAAGAAAATAGGTTCCCCTCTCAACTACCATACA
The DNA here is from genome assembly GCA_035590215.1 of Microhierax caerulescens. Lineage (NCBI taxonomy): Eukaryota > Metazoa > Chordata > Aves > Falconiformes > Falconidae > Microhierax > Microhierax caerulescens. Next base: position 75,541,746 of record JAVJGJ010000047.1, on the reverse strand, counting down.
AACTTTCTGTATGGCCTTTGCAAATCACCTACTTGTGTTTTAGTCTTCTTGAATGTAAATCTGAGGCCTAACTTCATTAAAGTGGTTTGAAATCATTCAAGGAAAAGTGCTATAGATATGCAAAGATTTTTTATAAAGAGTATTTGTTTTTATCTGTTTTCATTGATTTATCTTTCAACATTTCTTGGGTACTTATTTGGTCTTATAGTATGGCTGAAGGTAAATGAAGAAGAAAGTAAGAGAGCCCATTTGGCGTTGCTGGTATCATTCATTATGTTATATATGTCTGTCCTTTCTAAAGAATATACTCCTTGTTTCTTTATTCTTCTAAAGTGTCTATCTGCTTAGTATTTCAAATATTTCTTTAGTGGCAATGATGTTGGGGTTATAATTTTGTATAAATTATTGAATTTTTTGTCTCAATGTCAAATGGCTCACTGCTGTACTTATACTATCACATAACAAGCTGAAACCACAGATCACTAATGGCTAATATGTTTCCTCTAGCTAACACGCCACCTTTCTTGTATTTTATCTTGGCATCAATGCTATCTCATGGAAAAGTTTCTTTCAGTTGTTCCACATTCAGCCAGTCTTCACCCAGTTTTGATGTCTCTCCATAGTGTCATGATGCCATGTGAGGCTTTTTTGTCACAGACGTGCAGAACTTGGAGCCCAAATTCCTTTCATAAGCCTCCTAATAAACATATGGCATTTACACACAGCTACTTTTAAGGCTGTGCTGGATTTTACTCAGTATCATCTACATGCAAAATTGTTTAGCCTCTATAGTTAGACTTTTGAGTCATACAGATCTTTGCAGTTGCTAGGCTTGAGACATGGATAAGGATCTGATGGTCATTACCAAGTATAAATCACCACTTACATAAGGAAGGTAGCTTTGTATCATATAATATCCTTTTGAGAAAATTAATTGAGAAAACAAAATGTGTTTGTCTAAATAGTGCAAAATGACAGTGCCAGAAGTTCAGCTGGTACAAAGTGCATTGGGGTTTTTGCAAAAGTCATGAAGGACTCATCAGTAGAGATAAACAACACATTCCATGAAAAATACCATTTAATTTGAGCTTTTCCCTGAAGCGCAAATAAGCCAAATATGAAATTATTTTGAGGTTAGGAATAGTGTTGAATTTTACATTTTCTCGCATGTTGGCACTTCTTGGAATCTATGTGATGAAAAGTGGAATTACCAAAATACCACAGATAGTTTTTGGATACTGCTGGTCTAAAAGATGTCAGAAAATCCTGGACACCATAGAAAGACATTTTTCTTGATATTTTCTACCATTAGCATTCTGGGGTACTTTAGATAAATTTCCGGAAACTTTGGGTGCATGTCTGGGTTTTGCAGTTCTCCTTCAAAATGCACTGAATGACCAACTGTTTTTTTAATTCACTTGCAGCAGCTAAAATGTTTTCATTCATTATCAATGATACTATGACATCTTTGTTCCTTCACTTATTCATGTCCTGTTCATAGATACACATTCAGATTCTTTATGTTACAGTCTACTGAGTAAGTGGTAGAATGTTTTCTTCTGTCTAAAGATTTTTGATCATTTGGGTTTAGGATTAGCACAGCTGAGCCGTGAGCTCTAAACCGGAAGAACCTAATGAAGAACCAAGTGAGTCAGGAGACAAATGCCAGGGATCAAGAGAAGACAACGGGATCCTAGCAACCTGTTTTTGTGGGGTTTTTTTGTTGGTTTTTTGGTTGGGTTTTTTTTTTGCTGTTTTGTTTTAACTTTTTCTAAATAAAAAATTTGTTCATCCTGGAAAGACCTAACTCCAGGGGTCTGCAACACAGTCACATAGCTCCCTGCCTCTCCCTCCGTTATGTTTACTGGCTCTGCCATGGTCCCCTCCCCACAGTCTCTTTGCTGCCTCAGAACTGTGTGTTGACCCTGTATCTTCACAGTTTTCTGCCAAGTGGTTGCCTGCCTCTGCCTTGTGCCACTCTGACTCTCTCATAGTTTCATATGTTAACTTGGCTTACACTGACATCATGTCTGCGGTACAGATTTCCCACAAAGCAATAAATTCTGCTCTTCTCACAGATCAGTGTGCTCCCTTTGCCCTCTTGTCCTGGTATGGCTTTGTGAGAAGTAGTTAAGCTGGAAGAGGACTACTAAGTGTGGCCTGGTGCTGGGATGGACATGGTGGAAGACATGAGGGACAGCACCCCATGAAAGGTATGCTGCATCCACACAGACCGTGAGCATCACCCAAACTCAGGCTTAAGTTTCATCCTTTCTTGAGTTCCTTCCCAAATTGTGTTCCCTGGTTCGTGTCCCAGAAAATCCCCTTCATCAAGCACTTGCCTGGGTATATTATGGATGATGGGCATACCAGGGCAGCCTCAAGCTTTCTTCTAGTTAACTCACAATTCCTCTCATCAGTCCCTCTGCTATTCAGGCCATCTCAAGACTTCAAGTTTTTGTGTTGTTTGTTTGGTTTGGGTTTGTTTGTTTAAGATAGCACTGATGCTCACACATGCCATAAGCTTGCTGTAAGTTTTCAAGTATGCTATGGTTATACCTCCATGATCCAGGCCACAGCATGTTAAACCCATCCACATGGCTGGATATATGTTAACAACAAAATGGTATCTAGATGGCCTGAGCAGTGGTATATTTCCTGCATATCTACTGTTTTCCACTGGGAATCAAAGCCAAATCAGCACTGCTATTCTGCTCCATCAGCTTTCCTCATCAAATCAGTCCATTCATTGAGAGGACTGTCTGGCTATATTTACATACAACATGTATCTTTCCTATTCCTCATTATACATATGTAATTATTTTTACATTGCATTCCCAGAGGTGAGTGACAGCATACAGATACCAGAGATGCTATTCTGCCTCCAGCAAATCTCTGAGAAGTGTATGGTATTAGTAAGGACCCTGTTTCCTTGGTTACATTTAGCAAATTTGCATGCCAGCATGGTGCTATTCATCATCAGAGACACTGCAGACCTGTCCATGGAGAGAGGGTTTTGGAAGTGAATAACCTTTGCATTCTTAGCTTCTGCTTTGAATATACAGATGAGGAAAAAATAGTTATCAACATATGCATAGCAGGAGATAGGCAGGCTGAGAAGCTGAGTCCTGGAAGCCTTTGGGAGTGAAATAGAGTCCTTTATCAGACGGGGCAAAGTGTCTGTGGTTTCAGGAGCAGTTTGTGTGTTTGGCTCTAGTGCCGCCTATGAATGACCACTAGATAATCAGATGATTTTGCTGAAGACTTGTGTCCTGGCCACTGTCTCTGGTTATGCACTGTGATGGGGAGGTATATCCATGAAGTATAAGGAATTTTTTTTTCCCTAGGTCCATAAAAAAAACTTAACCTGGCTACAGAGGCCAAACTAGTGAAGGCAGACCAGTAAAGACTACCCTGGAAACTAAAGCTCCCCCTTTCAGATAGCCTATGGCAAAAATATTACCTGCCTTCTTGAAGGCATGTGTGCGTGGCTGAGAAGCACCAGCCTTGTCCTAGCAGGCACAGCTTCCCCCACATCCCCCAGACACGGTGGATAGATGGTATCTTATTCCTACACTGGAAATGGGATTCTCCTCTAAATGAGCTATCTGTGTCACTGTATACAAATTCAGCTACAGGTCCAGTCCTAGCTGAGAGTTTCAGTGAACAATCCAAAGCCAAGGTAAAGTGTTCATTTTTATCTTTTCAGAACTTTTTTGTTAAAAAAAATATTATCATGTCCATTTGGTGACTGACAGCCAATGAACCTGCTACTCATTGAATAAAAGGTCTGTTACTTTTCAAACTGGACAAGGACAAAGAGGGTACTGCAGGGCCACGTAAATGGGTGAGGATTCAGGGGTTCTGGGTTGCTCTGCCAGTGATGAGCTGCACACATGTGTACCTCTACCTTGTGTTCAGTTTCTCCTTTCTGTAAATGTCTCTGCTTTGCAAAGTGCTTTGAAATCTATAGAGAAAAAATGCAGAGTGGTAAGCAGTTGCATTTCCAAACCAGCTAAAATGTAAGCGCAGTTTCCAGTACCACATTCGAAATGGATTGAACAGTAAGCCATTGATCCAGACATGTGGCCAACTGAAGACAACATAAGCTGTGAGTTTATTAAATTGGTGTATACCAGCTATTTTCCAAGTTGCTCCAGGCCGTGAGTTCACGAAGTTCCCACCAGTGTGGTAACACAGACAGGACTACGTGCAGGGCCCCTTTGCATCTCCAGGTCTCATGGTGGTGCAGTGAACTCCCCAGTGTCTCCTCAGGCAGCAACTCCGAGTGTGTTGAGCTAAATGTCTCTGTGAAGTGCTTTAACGGGAGTGTTACACTTTGAAATCTATTGCCCTAACTGTGCCTTTGTGGTGCTAAGAGGAAGGTGGAATGAGCTGAGGGTCCCTATAGGCCCAGCTGGAAAAATTTCTTCCTGATCTCCCAAAGCAACATCCTGAAGTCAGAGCTATCTGTGAAGGAGGAAAGAAGTAACTCCCAGACGCTCCAATGCAAATGCTTAAATTACCAAAGGAAGGGTAAAAGCCAGCTAACTCCCTTTACTTCAAACTGGTTAATGGGAAGTACGAACCTTTACCTGTCCCCTTTGTAAAAGGCTTTCCATCCCCTTGGTCTCCACCTAACTCAGCCTTATTAAATCTTGGCGCTTAATGAAGTGGGGAGAGGGGTTTTGAGATAAGCTATTTCAGAACAGTAGTTAATGGTTTAAGTCTGGGAAGAGTGAATACGTTTTTGTGTTTTACAAAGGAGATTCTTATCAGTGTAGAAATTAATTACCTTTCTTAAAGTTTTGATATTTTTTCTTGTATTGCAAATTAAGGTGTTGGGAGATTTATTGTCAATGCATAAAGTGCTAGTGTTGTCTGGCCAGGGTTTCCTCTTTTTGAGGTGCCCTTCAAACTGCCACTAAAGACATCAAAAACTAGGCTGATGTGTCCAATTTAAAGTGCAAAGAAACTAATTTTAAGGTAAAGAAACATTTTCAATCCTGGCATTTGGCTGATCTATGAAGTTGCATTGGCAGGTGGCTTGAATGAGCGCTGCTTCAAGCAGCACTAGCTGTGGGCATCAGGGCATCCAGCTGTGAAAACAGATCTGTATGGCACAGTAATGATAACTCGTACTCAGGGAAGTCTCTTTAGCTTGAAGAATCCCAAAGCGATTTATGGCTGGTGAGGACCACAGCCAGATGTACTGGTACTGGAACCAAGATACCAATACCATTTCTGTCTCTGCTGGGGGCTCATCCATCAGGTCCAGATTATTTCTTTTGGCTCTGCCCTGCATTGGGTGCTAGACATCTTGCTTTCCAAGCAGTACTTTCTTCTCTATTACATGTCTTTTATTTCCGAGATTAGTCAGACCAGGAGCCAAGATCCTAAATCCCAGCTCTGTACAAATTCGCAGGGGTCAGAGCCAGCCTCAGAGCTAAGCCTTAGCTGCTTGCAATAATCATCAGCCTGAAATCATAAGGGATGCCTTCAGACTCTGGTGAGACAGACTTCAAAATCAATTTTAAAAATGTGGTCTTTTCATTTCCTGCTTATATTTTGTTCCTTGTTTCAAGATCTTCTTTGTGAACTTGGGAGCTTTTTCCATTAAAAATGGAAGTGGAAATTGTCATGTAAACTCCAGATGGCAGAAGAGAATGTCATGTCCACTACAGGGAGATTCTTGATAAAATCACGAGAGTGGACAGCTGGATACATGGACCTATAACATTTTTTTAATACTAACAGAGTTTAAAGGCTCCTATCAGCCCCCCCTGTGTTAGGTCTTGTAGTCCCAGAAGAATTCACAGGCATATATATTCTGCTTTAGAGTATCTCTGTTCTTTTCATGTTTGATAAATAAGTGTTATTTGTGCATAGATATAAGTTCCATGCCAAGGAAACAAAATAAGCTTGGTCTTGTTTCTTGAGGGTGAGCAATGTTAGTGGGTCTTCCTCTTTTAGAACATCACACCAGAGTTGAATGGCACCGAGCTGTCTTACCCAGGGGTGAGGCCAGGGCTGCAGGCTATGAATTCAAGCCCTGTGATTCCTGGGCCAAAGCAAGAAGAGGGAAAGGAAAACCTGAGGGATTCCAGCAAACGTCCTGAAATGAAATACTCATTTGTTGGTGGGTTTGTTGTTCAAATTTCTACATCAATACATACATTAGTGTTCTCGGCATCCAGACTAAAGAGCTGTTTAAAGCCTTTGGCTTAACCTAGATATACTGAATTAGATGCAGAAAGCATACTTCCACATCTTTTAACTTTTTTGTTTCTGGTCAAACATGAATCTCTAGTTCCTGGACGACAGCCCTGGTGTGAAGCCATCTGCTCTGCTGAGCACAGGCTTCTTGAGGTGCACAAGTGCTTGTACATCATACATTATACTAGTGCTCTGCACCCTCTTGCCCCCATGTGCAACCTCCCTGGTGTGTTAATGATGGAATTAGTCCCAACAGAGCTGCATGGAAGAGAAAGAGAAGGGAAGAAAAGAAAAGTATGTGTAAAGATGGGAAAGGGGGGTAAAGGCATGTGTGTGTGTAGATAATATGGTAACTCGTGTACTTCTGAGAATCTCAGCTGTATTTGGTATCACTATATTTGGTAATGAATGTTCTTAACAGACAAAGGGAGATACTAACACTAAAAAGAGAAAAATAATTTTAATAAAATTACATGTTTGAATAAGGAATTCTGGATGCAGAAATCAAAAAATCAGGAGTCTGAGTCCATGAACACAGACAGAACACACAATTCAATTAAATGATTCTCAGTTTAATCTATAAAGCAACCTGGGTCTAATACTTTTGCCAACATGGGCAATCTTAAGGGCTAGATTGGGTTAAAGGTAATGATTGTGGAAATCTGTCTTTCATCCTGATCTTTTCAACTTCAAGGCAGTGGAAACTTAACAGTGAAAATCTCACGGCACATATTAGCAGTATTTCTTTCCTACTTGCTTATGATTGCTTGGGTGCATGGGAGCACAGCTTTGGGGTGATATGGGGGGCCACAGAGTGCACACAGGCCATGCCTTTAGAGTTTCAGTCGCCCTTTAAGAAATACATTCTCATGTACCATTTAATGTCCTTTTTAAAATCACAACAGGCAGCATAGATTCATTGGGCTGAACTTAGTTTGCATAAATATAGTGTGCGCAAATCATCTTTTCCCCTTTCTCCCGTAGAGGTAGCAGAGATCCTTGCAAATCACCCAACTCTGGAATATACAGAGTCAAAGAAATACAATGACTGAAAGGCCTTTATGTGTATCTCTCTATTTCTTACGTTATTCTGACTTCTTTGAGTCACAGGTCATGGAAACTGAGAGCCTATAATGGGAAAGTAACACTCCATGCCATCCTTCCATTTTATATTAAGCATCTGCTTTTGGCTATAATCGCAAAGGAAAATGGGCAACTGGACCTTTGATATGACCTGGTATGGCCATTCCTGTGCTATATTGTTAAATATAAAATACCTAAACAAAAGACCTTAAACCAACATAAGAAATCATAACACATAGCTTGTCCAATATGCACATAAAACACTTGTAACTGAGGAGCCTGTGCTGGCACTAGTGAAGATCCTAGAAATGCAAAAAGTGAATGCATATCTGCTTTCAAGGGAGAGGCGGAGTACCTAATTAAAGCAAAATCTATTTCAGAGCCTGTTAGAACCCAGTTCTCATAAAGGTCTGAGCCTTAAATTAGTCAAATTAATAACAAAATTACTACTTTGAGATATCAGGAAGCCAGGTACTGTGGTAAATCTCCAATGGCTTCACTTTTGCTTCAATTTACTGAGGACAGACTATAGCTTAGCGCACTGAAAAATTACTTACTGGTGGAATCCTGGCAAACAAATAGGTGTTCTGGGATGAGGGCAGGGCTCTCTGCCTTTACCAGCCATCTTGATTTAAACCTTGGATTAAGTAGAAAGAGATAGAGAAAAGTGCCTTTTTGTGTGCAGGGAAGAAAAAAACCCAGTAGACTCTTAATTTCATGCAATCCAGCTGGAGTGATATATATCCAGCACAAGTTTCTTTCTCTGAGTAGGAGTCTGAGCACTTAAACCAGAACCACACATTTTTTCTTGTTGAATTCTCAAAATTCAACACCTCCATTTTACTCCCAGAAACACAAGTATTTATGCTTCCCATTAAAAAATAAGCTGCTTGGGCTCCCATACATTTGAGACAATGCCTTTTCCTTGGTTTCCATTAGCTAAGTTGATGTAACAGACTAAGTTGATTTAACAGACTCCTGTTCTCTGCTCCTGTGTTTTACCAGCTTTCAGGCAGGCAGTGTCTCAGCTTTCAACTGCAAAAACAAATCCTGTTTCTAATCAGTTCTTGAGATAGCCCATTTGTTTGCTTGGTTTGTGATTAGGCGGTGGTGCTCACCTAAGAACCTGACTTGATTTGCTGGATCAGATTTTGCAAGGTGCTTGTGTTTCTACAAGCTTTTGACAAAATCTATGGGAAATAGGAGACGGTCAAGTTTAGGCATGACGCTGATAACAAGAAACATCCTGAATTAAAAAGGCAGGTGTCAAATTCAAGACTATTTGGGTGGAATATGAAGCTAATGCACTTAAAACATAAAAATACTTAGGATTATTTTTTTTCTTTTTCTGATAGATTCATCACATTTTCTTTGGAATATTTTCTTTTTGCAAGATCAACAGAATTTGAGGGAGAGTTGAGAAGTATTTATGTCATCATGCCAAATAACCTAAAAATTTCCAAATTCAGTGGCAGGGAAAGAATTGTAATATAAACTAGCATCAATGAAAGATCTGTCTAACAATATTATAGAACAACCAAATGGTTTGTTTTAAAAACAAAGGAAAATATTGTGGTTTTGCTTCAAGATAAATATTTCTGCTTAATGCATGCTGTAAAAATGTATCCCCTTCTGGACAAATTAACCAGTTCTAAAAAAACTGACTTTTTTTGCACACCCTAAATCTTTCTTTTTTTTAATGACCTCTGTGCCACAATTTTTGCCTCCAAGCAGTAATTAACCACTCTGCAAGTCACCACAAGTAAGCCAAAAATGAATTACACTTAAAAAAAAATAATCTGTAGCATTGATATAGTTTAAACCAAAGTAATCATACTTTTACTGCTACCCTCTTGTGATTTTCAAGTACAAATGTTATGAAATTTTCAATAGCTTTCAGTGTCCTGCATAACAATTGTGGTTGAAAAAATTGCAAATCCTGAACCAACAAAGGAAGTCTGAAATGAGCAGAACTGTCCTTGAACACACCTTAAGATAGTTTACATTTATTATCCAGGCAAAGCAATACTTGCTTTATTTAACTTTTTCTCAGCATCTTGCATAGAGTGATGGGGAAATATGCAAATAAGATTAAGCATCTTGCATTGCATTTGATCATATCTTGCAACATCTTAGGGGTGGAGAAAATAGGAGGAATGCCATCATCCAATTTTCCCTCAGGTTTTTAGTTAACCAGCAGAATGTCTACATACAGAGCTTGATTTTTTTCACTTAGGCTGGCACCAGTTGGGAGTAAATCTATTCAAGTCAACAAAACCTCCCTCAGGCATACAATGCTTAGAGAATGGAAGGCTGCACATCCTATCAGTTTAAAGCTACAAATCTTTCTGTAAGTTTGTAGTAAATCTCCTTGCTTCTGAGATATGACCTGCTTCGTTTAAGGAATACATAGCAATATCTTTACTATGTTTGCTTTACATCAATTATATAACAGCAGTTTTTATCAGGGGCTTTTCTCTGACATTGCTTTTGCCAAATGACTTGGATTTGCATGACCAATATTGCTGAATTAGAATAAAATGCACAATTTTACCATTTTTCATCAGTTTTCCCATCAACGTACACCAAAGTGTGACATATCTCATTAAATATCTGCTAAGTTTGCTGGAGTAAGATTAATTTTATATGAATGTTGATATACAACTGTTCCCTTCTTACAGAAAAAACTGTTCCTTTCCTTCAAGGAAAAATAGATTTTTAAGTAGGAATTGTGGAGCAGTGTTATTAAATTTTTTTATGTAATTCTAAGTACATATTTTGGAGTCTGAGAATAAAGATCATATTTGAATTTGTTATGCCCAAATCTATTAAACCAGTAGAAAATAGATTAGCAAGAATAAACCTTTTAATCTATTGGAAATGAAGTATGTAATCAATACTGAGCAGAGAACACAAAACCTAAGATACACCAATGGGAAATTGACTTTGAACATCAGAGAAATTAATTAAAAATTATTTTTATAGGCATCACAACATTACAGTCAATTTTTTAGACTGTACTGTTTTCATCTAGGCTGGAAATATTTCTGGGTGAAATCTTGAGGAAACTCTCACCTGCTGTCTACCTTCATATTTGGAGAAACTATATGCACCACAACAAAATGGGCTAGATTTACGTGAAAATAGCTAAAATCAGACTTTTCATTGCGTCGTCAATCTCACTTGAAATGGGGCATTGAGAAGGATTTGACTATGAACATTCAGAGTGATCCAATATCAGCACTGTGTTCTGCGTGCATGTGTACGTACTACCTTGTGTGGTACCGAAGTCTCCCCAACACAGGCTTACATTCAATTCTTCTGAATTAGACCATTTTTCCTCCATGCATATCAGAAACCTTGGAGAAGGGGAAAAAAAAAAAAAAGAGATTATGAGTTATTAAAAAAGGTTTTCCGGGCAGGGGAAGGGCCATATTGCACTCAGTTAGTGCAAAGTGACTGAAAAGCAAATGTGACACTCTGAGTTTCTCTAAGATGGTCTGGAAGCCTTAGGCATTTTCCAAGACTATTGCACCAAAAAGCCAATCCTATCCTACTTCTTTTGTCTTACTGTTCTTTTTTTAGTCGTTCTTTGATGACAAAAGAAATACAGGTCTCAGGCATTATATCTGAGGGTGTAACAGAACAATGGTATTACATTGGCTATTGTGTTACAGAAACTGTGCAAATGTTTAAAAAGAAACAGGTGGGAGAGAAAGAAAAGGATGAAAATATAAAGTCAAATGCTCTTTTTTTTTTTTTGTCCCCCTTTACGCAGCTTTCTCTGCTCTCCTCCTCATTCCTGTTGCCCCCACTTTTTTGGTTATTTCATCCTGGACTTCTTTTCCACTAGTTGCCCCCTCTTTTCTGTATTTGTTTCACCACTGGAAGCCTGACACTGGACTTGCAGAGAAGTGCTCCATCAGCTGCCACAGGGTCTGTCTCAGTGCACCAACCTCCTCACTCTAGCAGAGCTGGCAGTGGGGGAAATCCTGTACCAGGAGCAGCAGGAGAAGCAAACAAATAAAATACATCCATTTCATAAGCTGAGCTAGAGATTCCTCTGAACAAGAGTCAGAACCCATGGATGAGGCCACAGAGATCTCAAGCTGCTGATAGCACCTCTGTACCCATTTCACCTGATGTGAAGGCAGGAGCAGGAACAGAAGCAAGAGCAGGAGCTCACCTGAAGAATCTGGCAGGGTAGTGAAGCAGTCTGCATTTCACCCAGAGTGACTCTACTTGGTTTGAATCTTCTCAGGGTGGACTTCGGGAGTCATTTCGCTTTTTTGTTGTCTGGGTTAGTATGACATGCCCAGTGTTTGACATATGCATAAAACATCTATGAAAAAATTATTTCCACCAAAGCATTGCTTCTGTGCACAGCAAAGGGTTAACACAATAGCATGTTTCTCTCCCCTTGCTTGCTCTCACTTCTTCTTATGGGAAGCAGCCTTGTCTTTTTTGCAGGGTGCCTCTGTGCATGTGCTGAAACCCCACATTCCTGCATATCTCTGAGCATTTCAGTTTTGGTTTTTGGGCTCTTCCTGGGAAAGGTAAATCTTACTTGCTGGATCTCTGTCACGCAGATGGGGTCCTGAGTTATTGGCTGCTCATGTTGTTCCCTCCCAAGTTTCCTTTATAACCTTATCTTTGGCATTGTCTCATTTCCTGCTTGCTTTCCAGCAGGACTTGCCTTTGATTTAGCAGATGAACTTAGGGGCAGATCATGTTCAAAAAATATATACGGGTGCCTTATTCCCCACCAAAGCCCTGGGAGGGCTTTTCTTGCGCCTCCCTGTACTGCTCAGAGGGGTTTTTGAAGCTAATTGCAGCTCCTCCTTGGCTAGCTTGGCTGCCCTTCTGCCTGCAGCTGTCTTCCAGCTCTGAAAGTCAAGGACAACCCAGAGAAAAACAAACAAAGGGAATGTTTTGTTGGCTTCTAGTTTAAAATAATTGCTTTGCTTAGACCTTGTAACAACCTTCCTCATTAACTTTTGGGAGTGGGTTGTTTCCTTAAATTCAAGCACATGCTCACACACTCTCTGGGAAATTTGTGACTTAACCCACCAAGATGGTGTGACCTTCTGCTGGAATGAATAATTTTTCAACAGAAATTCCAGTGGCACTTGGTGAGCTGTGCTGAGAAGGTCACATCCATAGCATTACTCATGATGATAACAGCATCCAAAACCTTATAAATACCTTTTTGTGTTCATAAATATTTCAGCAATAATTTGTGGCATTTTGCACTCGATTTTTCACATATGCAGAATCAAAGATTGCTAGCAACAAACCAGTGAAGCAAAGGGCAGTGAAGCTGCCATTCCCCGTCTGGTATATGGATTCACTGATATTGTATTCCCTGTGTATCCCAAGAAATGGGCTGATTTGGGTTATATGTTAATGGCAATGAGGTGAGGCTGAAGCGGGCTCCCCTGGAGACAAAGATCTACCACACAGCCATCAGAAACCGCTTAAAAATACACTTTGCAGCCACTTGTCTTGTCCATTCTACAGCATAATTATAACTTGCTTACCTTAGAGCAGGATTGATGAGATAACATCCAAAAAAATTGAGAAAGGAGCTTTTGAAATTTTGCTGGGGAGAGGAGAAAGCAAGAGCGATACACCAAGAGCAAGAGCAGGCAACTGTGCAAGGACAGTAGGTGAGAAATGTTACCCTGCCTAAGGTCATCTAGTCACTTTTTGTGCTAGCTTTACTTTCAATTTGTCAACCAAGAAGTTTAAGCTTTTCTGCTTTCTCCCATTGTCCTGGTTTTGGCTGGGATAGAGTTAATTTTCTTCCTAGTCACTGGTATAGTGCTGCGTTTTGAATTTAGGATGAGGATAATGTTGATAACACACTGATGTTTTATGCGTTGCTAAGCAGTGTTTACACCAAGTCAAAGACTTTTCAGTTTCTCACCCCACCCCACCAGTAAGTGGGCTGGGTGGCACAAGAAGCTGGGGGCAGACACAGCCACAACAGCTGATCCAAACTGGCCAAAGGAATATTCCATACCATATGACATCATGCTCAGTACATAAACTAGGGGGAAAGATGGCTGGAGGCTGCTGCTCAGGAGCTGGCTGGGCATTGGTCAGTGGGTGGTGAGCAACTGCATTGTGTATCACTTGTTTTGTAATGATGATGATGATGATGATGATGATAATAATAATAATAATAATAATAATAATAATAATAATAATAATAATAATA
>JAVJGJ010000047.1:75517998-75528124 GCA_035590215.1 Microhierax caerulescens | reverse complement strand
ATGATGATGATGATGATGATAATAATAATAATAATAATAATAATAATAATAATAATAATAATAATAATAATAATAATGATAGTTATTGTTATTTTCCCTTCCATATCTGTCCTTTTAAACCGTCTTTATCTCAACCCACAATTTTTTTAATTTTTTTTCTCAGTTGTCTCCCCATCCCACTGCAGAGCTGAGTGGGAAGGGGAGCGAGCAAGTGGCTGTGCAGTGTTCAGCTACCTGCTGGATTAAACCATGACACCTACCAAGAGAGCTTCTTGCCTACAAACAAACAAACAAACAAACAAACCAAACCAATATTTTTTCTCAACTGTAGTCATCTTCAGTTTTGTGTTCTTCTTCACAGCAAATCATATGAGTGTTGGTGGGCATTTAACCTGGCAGTAAATTTAATATTTACATAGTCCTAAATTGAGTCCTCTTGCATGAGGTACTATGTCAAACACCACATAGCTCAGGAGATCTCACAGTTTAATAGATAAGGAAAAAATAAGTGGGTGAGATACAATGAGCTGGGATAAGAGACAGTATGGAGTTGTGGTAGCATATGACCACTTCGTTGTTGCTGTTCTTCTCCGTACCTTCCCATAACTAGGTGTTACTTTGTTACATACAGTATTGAAGGGATGAATTTTTGAGGAAATTTGGTTAAGGATGACATCTTGGCCTCACGGTATTTTACTGGAAGCTTTTTCTTACAGGGTTGCTGTAAATCATGGATAACTTTGCTCTGGACCTTAAAACTGATAGACATGAATATTTATACCAGTGATTTGACCATAGGGAAAAAACAGTAGAATATAATGTGTCTGATGTATCTGATTAAAATGAGTCAGCAGGGCTCAGCTACCAGTTTGTTCACACATCCAGTAGATTGCTGGTATACAATCTGCAGACTACTTACATGAATTAGTTGTGGAACAGTGTTGGACAGAGAGGACACCTAATAAGGCTTCAGGGAATAGTCAACAAACCCCCCAAACCCTCAGAGCACTGAGTGCACAATTTGCTGGGAAATGTTTGCAATTTATCTTCAAATTTTGCACTTAAAAATATACCACAGTTGCAGTTTGGTAAGAGCTGTGATAGTGCTTACCTCCTGGATGACTGCTCAAGCACACGTTTTGCTCTGTTAGGGGTTTTAATCTTGCTAGATTTCAGTGGAGTGGCCATTAAAGATACTGCCTTCTTATTAGCAATAAAGGGATAGATTAAATAAAAGTGTATTGCTGACAAGATATCATTTTTATAGCAGAGAAATGAAATGCAGGAAAGAAGGGGTGCAGGGGCTAGAATCATGATTGTGAGTCCCATAGACTTGCTGTGGGTCTCAAAACAGGTCTTGAGTGACGCTATAAAACTCTGTAAGAGGCACACTATTTCTTAGAGTTTTCCATATCTACAACCATGATAGCTGCTTAATCTGTGATTAAGAAACGGGGTCTACAGAGCATCCTACTCTACCAGTTGCAAAGTAGGCATATCATACGATGACAGAAAAGCATCAGCAGCATTTGGGTCAACTTCACACTATGACTTATTAAGCCTTTTATAAAATAAAGCTCAAAGACCTTATTAATATCAACAAGGTGTGTTATAGTCACTCTTAATGGCAGGGATTAACCTTGTCATGGTTTGCTGCTTTCGTTACACTGCTAACAGCGAGCTAGGCTTATCGTTCTGTTCACTATACTGTATCTTTACTGAGTGCAACGAATAGCTGATTTGGTCTTATTCACAGCAGTGAAATGATATTTCAGGATTTCAACTTTCAGGATATTATGAATTTCTTCTGCAAAGCATGGATCTAAGCCTTGAGATACTGTGGCTAATCAATTCTATTAATTTCTTGTTGAAGCAGTGAAATAAATTTTCTGACCTCTTATGTATTTCTCTAGTTGTGAACCAGCCAGGAGAATCGTAGGGACATAACAGACCTTCTAGTTAAAAAAAGAAAACAAAACTGGAATATGGAGCTAATATTGCACTGTAAATTTAGGAGTAATTTCTAATCTCAGTTGGGGAAGGTGCCAGAGATTATTTCAGTATCCCTGCAAACCCTATTAGTGGTATTCAGTATCCCTGTCGGTGGGCTCTGCTGTATTAAAACTGGGAGGGCTTGAACAGGACAGGAGCAGACAGTATTTTGCACAAAGGGCTACTGCTCCAGGGAAAACAAAGTAACCCCAACACTTATCTATAGCTTTTAACCGCTGAAGGAATGCTCCTGTTTACTCCAGGCAATAATCAGCCTGTCAGTATGGAGCTGGCCACCTAAAGCACACTATGACATTGTAAAGCGCAGAGAGTAAACTTAAGCTGCCACTTCCCAGAAAAGTGACCATGTTCCCTTAACTCTAAGAGATTAATATATTTGCATACTCTTTATCCTTTTAGGCTTTTCATCTGTGACTCTTCCTTCATGCCAGGGGAACCTCTTGAGTCTGATTCCTGCTTCCATCAGACTAAATGGCAAGTTTCCATGGGATGGGTGAAAATACTCAAGACCTCGGAGACTCAGATAATACATTTCATTTTAAAGCAGGCTGAATAACTAGAGAAAAATCTGCCACAGCAGTGGATCTTAATGATTCTAATGCACATTATGTTGGAAACTAGGACAATTAATGGTTTTACATAATGACATGTACTCATGCAGAATGGTCTTAAGGAGGGCTCTATAGATTCACTTCAAAGTCAGGCAGAATCCATATCTGGGAAGAGGTAATGCTTTTGTCTGCAGCTTCCCTGAAGTGAGTGTTTAAACAATTTTCTTCTTCTGTAACAGCTGGGGAAAAAACTCAGGGGACTTGCTGTGTTTGAACCAAATCTCAAGGTGATCTGTTTCAATGTAAAGGCTGCCGTAAATACAAGGAGGGGATCAGTGTGTCATTTTATAAAGGGGGCAGGAGAGGTATAAAGGTATTCCCA
The DNA here is from genome assembly GCA_035590215.1 of Microhierax caerulescens. Taxonomy (NCBI): domain Eukaryota; kingdom Metazoa; phylum Chordata; class Aves; order Falconiformes; family Falconidae; genus Microhierax; species Microhierax caerulescens. The sequence continues at coordinate 75,525,178 of JAVJGJ010000047.1, read as the reverse complement.
CTGCAGGACTGCCTCACCAGAGTCTGCCAGGATGCCCCGAGGTGCGTGAGACCTCCAAACATACACACAAAATGACCCTCCATCAGGTGGGCCCACCCGTTTGAGCACTCTTCTACCAGGCCTGGAGGATGGCATGGATACTTCTGCATTTTTATTAACTTGGCATTATGATTTATTTTATCCTCATGTTTTATATCAGTTTCTGCCATATGTCATTTATGAATTATTTGGGAACAGTATTTTAAGAAGGAGGCCCAGGTATCAAAAGGAGAGTTATGCTCCTGTGTGTCACATAAAATCCTATCACCTGTACATGTGTGAGGTGTGTGTAGGTATGGATGATTCCCCTGGTTGTAGTTTGTATAATGCATAGGTCCACACACATGTGAACTGTGCACACAAATGAGGTGGCTGTGCAACTGGACCTTCACAGGAGCTCCAGCAGAGTGTCTTCTGATAGTTAAGGTCCAAAAGCACTCCTGTGGTTGGATGAATAAATGGCTCCATACAGGGGAACGCAGGCAGTGGGTTCATTAGCACTGATAACATGCAGCTGTGGCCTTGCCTAGAGGGCAGTGGGTTGATGGACATGGATGATGTGCAGCTGTAGCTCATTCCTGCTAAGTGGTTAAATAGGCCTGTGGAGTGTGGGAGAGGGGGTTGGATGAAGAAGGAGGATGCCTGGTTGAAGCAGAGACAAAGAGGTGTGGGGTCTGGCTTCAGGAGGCTGGAGAAGCGGCATGGACAGTAGAATCTGACCCATGGTAAAACCTTTTTGCTGCTTGCTAGTGCTGCAACAGCTCTGCTCCTGGCAGTGCAGGTGGATGAACTGCAGCACAGTTGCTGGAGTTTGTAATGGTTATACTGGTTTGTCAGGAGACTCAGGGCCACTGGTACCCATTTCTGAGCATGTCCTAAGGAACATCTAGAGTTTCCAGTGAATTGATAACCTTCAGTGTTACCCAGTACCTTTTTCTGCTTTGTTTTGGTAATCCTGAAGACTGTTTATCTATGGGGTATGTTTTTATGGTGGTTTTTTTGTTTTGTTTTGCTTAAAGGTTTTTTTAACTGCTCCATTCCAATTTGGACCACTTCAGTGGGGTAAAGGGGTAAGGCTTGGATCTGATTTCTCCAGCTGAGCTGGAAAACCATCCAGGGAATATAGGGTGTCCCTTGTAGTTCTTGTGCTTTCAGCTGAAGCTATACCATGCTAATACCCAAACTGTTTTCAGTTATGCTGGGATAAGTGCCAACAGTTCAACTTGGCTTAAATACAAGGAAACTGCAGATGAACTGCCCCCCTCAGCTCTCTCAAGCACAAGCTGCAGGTATCAGTGGACCTGGTCCTATTTTTTCATTTGTGGACATCCTTTTATGCAGATTCATCCTGGTTGGGTACCAGAGATGGGAAGAAAGCCTAACATGCCTTTGAAATATAACACACTGTGCTTAAAGAGGGATCTGGAGGAATGACTTCTATCCCTTGCAGCAACAAAGATATTTTAAATCAAGGGTAATATGGAGACAGTGCAATCTGGCGTGATTTCCCTTTTCCTTATGTTTCAGCTCGGCTGTAATTTTGGGGCTGTGGTGTTGAGGTGGAGTGGGACACCAGGGCAGGTAGCTGACCGTAAGCCACAGCCATGGTGAGCAGCACTGTGTCTACTCTGGAGAAGGGACTGGGGTTACAGGATTGTTTACTTAAGAAAGCAGTTCAAGTCTCAGGCCTGAAAACTCCCTGAAGATTCAGATTTCAAGTTTGAACCTCTTTCCCCTCTGAAGACAAATGAGGAACTAAACTAGAAGTGAGTAATCAGAGATGTCCCCAGTGGAACTGAGTTATTTTAATGTAGTCCAGAAGACTGTGAAAAAATGAAAGTATATGAGCTGTGTGATGAGTATGTCAAGAGAAATTCTAGGAGAGCTTGCCATTATGTTGGGACATAACCGACCCAGGTAAAGTACGCTAATAGAGCAGAGGCACTAGCAAACCTTGAGTGGTTGCAGAATCTTTCTGTGCTGGCTTTGCATGGGTTTTCTTAGGGGATTGCCCCTATAGGCTACTTTTCTGCAGCATTACTCTCAAACAAATTTGTACATAATTTCCTCTGAGAATCCAAGTATAGATCTACTGAAGGTACCAGGAAACCTGTAGCCTCAGTGGCATTGTGGCAAGTGCTGATGCTTGTGTCACTAGTAGGAAAACCAGAGGCACTGATGCACTGCCTTCTCCTCAGGCCTGTTACCAAGCAGCCCTGACAGCAGGGCCTGAGGTCTGCCTCAATAAAACCAAAGTGCATTAGCAGCTGGGACTAACAAGGATAAAAGGAAGCCTCTTTGCTTTCCTTCATGAATAGCACATAGGTTTAGAAAGTATCCCTCACTGTGTGTCAGCACCAGCTACCCTCCCTGGAGGGCTGCAGGGAGAGGGGCACACAAGACCTGCTCTCAGTGAGTAGATTAGTTGGGTTAGCAAGTTGGAGGGTGAGTGAGGGCACAATGATGTGTGGAGGGCTGGAAAGTATGTTGCTGCTCCTCCTGGGCTGAGTCATCCCCACTTCCACCTAAACCACCCACTACCTCCATCTTTTATGTTTTTGAAGCCAGAACCTTGGCATCACAGCAAAATTAAGAGACCTGAAGTCCCAGTTCATGTTTAGGGTGTTCTGAGCCTGCTCAGCTGTGCTGATAGTGATACCACACAGCCAGGCATTGCTTCTGTGACTGGTCTCACACTGTGGTAATATTACTTGGCATCAAGCACATTCCCGTTTTGTCTGTATTTGTGCCTCTTTTTAATGAGGTTAGATGTTACTTCATAGATTGAAACTATTTTGCCATAATTACTAAATTTTTCCTGTTTAGGAGGAAACATTTGCTTTATGTCATATTTTTACCAGGGAAGCAGTAAGTCCTGCTTGATTTCTTTTTCTGAGTAACTGATGTTACAAATTTTCTTCTATGCATATATAGGAAGTCCTATGTCCAGTCTCACTTCTTTCTTCCAGTTGTGGAAAATGACTCTAAACAAGTGTGTGTGTCCCCAGCATTACAATGACTGCATCCTTAGCACTCCTGTGAGCTGAGGAACACCTCAGTACTGCTTTGCAGAAAGAGAAACTGAGGCACAGAGAGGGCAAGTGGCTTGTAAAGTCAGAAATAGCCAGTTATGAATCTCAGATCTACTGAGTCCCAGTTAAGTGCCTTGGCTGCAAAATAGTCCTTTCATGGATGTTACAGCTGTGATTTGCAAAGAAGCTTACAGAATCTACTTATGCCAACCCGTAAGATTTGAGTACCTAACTCCTTTAGTACTTTTGAAAATCCATTTGAAAATACTTTCTCATCTTTTTTTTGCGGAAAATGCATCTTCCCTATTCCCCATCTAGGATTATACCTGTTTATAAAGGTAGATCTAAAGTTTAAAAATCTCTGTGGTTTTTTCTGACTTGGAAAAAAGCATGTAAGATCCAACATCTATTTAGTGGACTGTGTTCAGCTGCCTTTTACTGCCACTGCATTGTGAAATAATTTAAGTCACGTATCCTGTCTCAGAAAGAATACATTCTTGCATAAACAACAGTGTTGGCTCCCCAAATGTTGTGTTGAAAAATCTGTTGTGTGATTATTTAAAGAAAGGAGTTGGGATTGCTGATAAATATTTCTGTTATTTACCCAGACAGTTTTCCAGCAGAGAGATGCTGAAAATAACTGCTGTGCTATGTAGCTAAAGAAAAACAGGGGAACAGAATCATCCAGCAAGTCTAGATTTTGCAAAAATCAGATGAGCATTGACTGTTTTGTATTTTCACTTTTTGATTGAAAGCAAATTATTTTCTGGGTTGCAATAGATGGGAGAGAAGTTACTAGGGAAGCACAGAGGACAGCCTGTAAAATGTGTGCATTTCATGGCAACCTGCCAGGCCCCAAATCCTTCTCCTCCTCTATATACAACCCAAGCTAGTTTAGTAGAACTTCAGCAAATGTCACAGCCTTTCCTGTTTGCTTTGCACTGCTAATATATTTGTGCATTGCAAAACCTTGCATCTTCTTGAAAATATCCTTCTGGGAGGGGAGCAGGAAATCCATATTCCTCCGTTTGGCAGAATCTCTTTGACGTCTCCTCTCCCCTCCTGCCATGCTTCTGTCTGTGTGAGGATAAATGCACTGGAACTGGAAAAGTGAGATAAATAGCATAAGGAGAAATCATTATAAAACTCAGTGCCTGAGAGGTGCATTCTCGGAAACGTGCCAGTCATAAAACCTGACCAGGCCTGAAAAATAAAAATCCCTCAAATAATAATATAGGATCCCCATGGACCATTTTCTTATGCCTCTTCCACAAGCAAGGAGCATTAAAAGATTGAAAACTCCTTTTCACTTCATTCCATGCAGCCTGAAAAACCATACGACATATTCCACATGCATTTATAATAATAAACTGTGGAATAAAAGAATTTTCCTTTTTGAGACTGTGCACAAAATTAACCTTGTCCCTACAAAATTAAATACAAATAAAAGGGATAGGGACAACCATGGTATAAGCTTAAGTATTCTTCCCACCCCTCTTCAGAGCGATAATCTGGAAGAGTGCTGGAAATGAGTGTTTTCTCCTGTGTTCCGTGGGATGGTGAAGGTGTAGATATAAATTTATATGTAATTGAAGTGCATGTCATATAATTTATATGGAGAGTAAGCCTCTTACAGGCAGGCCCAAAGGCTTCCTTTTCTGAGAAAATTTCAAGTGCTCAATGAATGTGAAAACAATGTAAGAAACCTTTGGCCACCCAAGATGTCACAGGCATTGTTCTGCTGTGCTTCTGGACTCTTGGAGCTGACACACAGTGTAATGAGTAACAGGACTCCTCCCCGCGGTGCTCTTGTAGGCAAGTTGCACGACTTGTTTGTGAATCATTCTTCCTCCCTCTTATTACCAGTGACTGCTATAATGATTTTCTGACCATAGTTATCTCCTCAAGGAAAGCTTGCTAATACAGTGTTATAATAATCATGCTTTGCAGGTTGACTTCATCAAACTTCATGTTTTGCTTTGATGGGTGATTCTCATGCATGACAGGGATGTGCTTTTTTCCCAGAGATTATTCACTGGGTTATTATGGAAACCACATTTTATAAACGGGGATCACCTTGGTAGAAAAAAAACAATTAGCACAATGAGGGTTCTGCAGTGTTCCCTTGCCAGCTGTGTTTAAAATAATGCCAAAATCATAAACTAGATGGGTCTATCATGAACAGCTTGTGCTGGCACTCAGCCCCTGACTTACACTCTGTCTAACTGAGATTCCTGGCGTGCAGGACATGAGACATGCAAGGCAGAAAGCAAGACTTGCTCTGACCTGTACCCTTCTGAATGGATCACAAGAAAGAGGCCGGTGATGCCTCTCCTCTGCACCACCTCCATCCTGCCTCTCCTGCCAATGTGTCCTGGGAGATGGGGAGCTCTCTGCCAGCTCCCCAGTCTTTCACCTGGTGGTAATTTTCACCTGGCTGAGCATTTTTTTAACCACTGGTGAAGTAAAAGCATTACAATTGATATAATAGATTAACATATTTCCTCTAGGGAAGGAAGTGCAAAAGAGTGAGGCTTTTTTATTACAGTGTTTTTATCTATCTATCTTACAGGTAGGATTTAATTACTCTCCAAGTATGTTTGCCTAAGTTTGCCCCAATTTCTTCCTTCAGATGAACACTATTCAGATCACACGTTTATGGATTTGCTACTCCTGACATGACCAGTCTGGCATTTTTATTAGCCTTCAACTTTATCTCTCCTCCTGAATCAAGGTTGCTGTCATTAATGGTATTTTTTTCTGCCACTGTTAACTTCAGTTCAGTATTAAGACTGCATTTTCCTCCACTTGATATAAACACCTAAGAAAACGAGTTCTCTGTACTGGGGAGATTATCTGTGATGTGACCTTTCAGGGTCCTCATACATTCTTTTGGAAATGGTTTCAGTTGAGCATTAATTTATTATTTTCTGCCCACATTTCAATCTCTGAAGCTGTATTGTTTTCTTGTCCTCACCCTCCTGCTTCACTGCTGACCACGAATTTATTGATATGACACATCTTGTGCCATTGCCCAAACAAGTACCAAGCTGTAACATCACTAGCAATCGTTATTCAGCATTCAGACACTTTACCTTCAGTGAGTAATGCTCTGAACCCTGGACAATTTCATTTAATGTTTTAGCTGAGGCTCTGCTAGATACAGTATATCACAGTCAATATCTCTGCTACATTTTGCCTCTTTTTTTTCTTTTTCCTTAAAACTATCATGTGATATTGCAGTGGGCATCACTTTATATATGCAACCACAGAAGCGTCTCACTTCATTGCATGTTTTTGATCTTCTCTCTTAGCTCTTGCCAGCTTCTCAGGCCACAGCAGGTGGCAAACAATTTATTTCCATTGTGCTGGAAACTCCGTTTTCTCTCCCCTCTGTTACCCATCTCTGCTGATCATACACTATTGGACTTCCTCAAGTTTCCTTTGAGACACCCAGAGACTTTTTCACATCAATGATTCACAAGTGAAGTTTTTTAACTTTTTGCTGGGTTGAGTGTCCTGTTGTTTGTGTAAGGACTGCCAGAAGTTCTTCTGAAACTGTTAGTGAAGGTGGCCATATATTGATTTGTTCATTGATTCTTGCTGTCATCAAATTTCTTTTGGAGAGAACAGAGAAATTATTATTCTGTTTCACTCAACAAGGAAAATAAAATTACATTTTGGTACAGATGCAATTAGTTGGCATTTGATATGTTTCCCTTTAAATCATGATAAAGAATATGAGACTAGTTCATGTTTATCCCTGATTATGCATCAAATCTGAACATTAAATACTTCAAAAGGTCAGTCCAGGAGATTTCCACCCCCCCTAAAAAAAAAATCTACTTACCTACTGTATTCATCCTGGCTATGCAAATAGCGTAGATTAAAAACCTTATACAGCTCTGGGATACAGACTCTGCCACCAAAGACTGCTCTGCTGGGCCTGTTTGTGAACAAAGAAGGACTTGTGGGTGATGAGATGGGCAGAAGCTGTCTTTGGCACAGCGATCACAAAATCATAGTTTTCAGTTCTGAGAGAAGTGAGGAGGGGGGCCAGCGGAACCGCTACCTTGGCCTTCCCAAGGGCTGAGTTTGGCCTGTTTGGG
>JAVJGJ010000047.1:75486311-75516167 GCA_035590215.1 Microhierax caerulescens | reverse complement strand
AGGTTTAGATTGGATATTATGAAAACTTTCTTCACTGGAAGGGTGGTCAAGCATTGGAACAGGCTGCCCAGGGAAGTGATTGAGCCACCATCCCTGGAGGTATTTTCAAGGTGTGTAGATGCAGTGCTTAGAGAGATATTTTAGTGGTGAATTTGGCAATGTTAGGTTAATGGTTGGACTCAAAAATATTAAAAGTCTTTTCCAACCTAAATGGTTCTATGATTCTATGATTTAACTTTTATTTTTCCTTTGTCTTAAGCAACCTCTGTGTCCAAGATAATTTTTTACTTCTAAATGGAAAGATTTAGCTAATTAAAAAACATTTCCTGCATGAAATTAATTTTCAAATAGTCATGGATAATCACTGAGGTAAAAATCTATGTCAAAACAACTTAAGTGAAAAAAAACGCTACCAAGGCAAAGTTGGCAGTCAGTGTTAACCTAGTGTTACCTAATGCCATGTAGCACAATGTCCTGCAGTGTAGACACAGTCCTTTTGAAGCTTGTGTGGCCATTATTGGAACCTCTGACCTAAAAGGCTAGAGTGAAAGTGTCATCAAAACCAGGAAAAGAAGCATATAGTAGTAGAAGGGTTGAGCGGACTAATGTGATGAAATTGCAGGAAAGCAGAGGAAGCTGTGGAGTTAAGAGTCAAGCCAGGGGAGGGAAACAGAAAAGAGGATTTTTGCTTGAGCTAGGAAGAGAATTCTGATTTTGAAGAAAATTCTTAGGGCATTATGCATTTGCAAATGCATATATGACTTTGTAAATGCAATATGCAAAGGCTTACATCGTGGCAAAGTAGTGCATCATTACATTATGACTAAATGATGATGGAGAGCTGACTCAGTGCAGCTAATAGCTGACCATGGTGGTACATGTAGGATCCTGCTTCTCTCCAATAACCAGCTTAAGTGAGATGAGACTCACCTTTGCTGTCTGAACCATGTTTCCCATCTTCTTGGGTTCTGTAGGGGCTATATTTCCTTGGGTACAGCAGTGAACAAACATGCAGCTCAGGCTCTAGAGCAGTACAGTCCCATCCCTTATGGGGCTGAAATCAAAGCAATACACTGATGAAACACAGCTTTCTACAAACGCAGAGGCTGCTTGTATGTCTTCCCCTGCAGAGCAACTTATTCACAAATGGGACAATCTGGCCTTGAATAATGGAAAGTTAAAAATACACAGTTATGGCATGCCTGCAGCATACAGTGCCTTAAGACAAACTTCAGCTTGCTGACTATGACATCGGCATTTAATGTCTGTAGATGGGATTTAATACGTGCACTGTGTATTTAAACTCTCGTGAGAGCTGATGAAGATCAAGTCAAGACAGTCAGTGCAGCCTTAAGAATGATTCAGTTCATCCTAAAATAGGCAGCACCTAAAGTGTGAGGAATCCAGTTCCTTAGACACAGGTGTTTGGTGGTGTTAGCAGGTGTCCCAAAATAAAGATGGCTGGGCCTCAGCTGCTGATGTGGCAGCAGGATGTGTTATGCAATATCTGCTGCCCTCACACAGGGGTTCTGGCTAACCCTGGGCATCCCAGCTGGTACCATGTACCTGTGCTTTAGTACAGATTCCTGCACAGTGGCTTGTCAGCTGAGCCACTCTTGAGATGCTGTTGACTGTCCTGACCAGATCTCCACCAAGCACAGTAAAAGCCTGGACTCTAGCTGACATGTATACAGCTACCTGCAGACATCTGATTTTATTTTATTTTTTTTTATCTTAAGCTGTAACTGAAGTCCCTCCCTTGGTATCTGCATGGCACTCTGTAAAGCACAGCAACATTCTCCAGCATCCATTCCTTCTCACTCTGGGCTAGGGAGAATGACTGGATGGGCAGTTTCATAACAGTGAATGTGACTCACCTCAATTTTTATTTTTGCTGCAAAGAGAAAACCTTTAGGAACTTTCTGGAGGTAACTTTGTCTCTTGTATAAGCAAAGCCCGTGTTCCTAATTCCACACATTTATGATTACACCTGTAAACTCATTTCTTTTGTCATGGCAGCTGGCACTCATTTTGACCAGGATTGTGTAAGGTACCACCAATGAGTCATTACCTGTAGGTCTCATAATACAAATCTCAATGACTTTTTACTTATAATTAGATGTATTCTGTGGTTTGAAGATAAATACTCGGTTCTGAATAGTGTGCTGAAGGTATTTATCAACATTTATGTACTCGTTAGGGTTGCACCAAGAACATGACTTTGCTATAACTAGCCTTTCTTATGGGAACAATGTGAAACAGTGGTTGGTGTAAATAAGAAAGACACTAGCAGGCTGTGTATTTGAGCTCATTTTAGAAAGGATGAGCTTATTCTATCTGACACATCCAGCTGTGCAGACAGCAGTATGGAGTGAGCTGTGTTAACTTTACTAATACACAAGGATTAGAAGAGATCCTGTGCTACATATAAATGATTCCTCTTATATAGTGCTTGAGTACTACAGAGGAAAGAAAGGAAATACAGTGGCAACACAAGTTATTGCTCCAGCTTTCCTGGAATAGGATTGAGAACTGTACAATTCAGAACTTAATTCTTACACATGCCAATGGCTTTTGCCTTTCTGGGGCAGAATTTACACAATATGAAAATTTCCACAATATATTAGCTGCTAGGAAATAAAATTAGGGCCAGAACTATTTCTTCTATCCTGTAGCACAGATCTACTAGTTTGGTTCTGTTGGTTCATTTGAGTGATAGATGACTCCAGCTGGATCCTCAGTAAAAGCGAAGGGGACTGAAGCTGTTATCCTTCTTTTGCAACTGAGAGTATGCCAGAAATTGCAGTCAGACATTGGAGGAGAGGATGTCCCATGGTCACCAGTGCTTTAGGGAGAACTGGAATCCTATTTTCCTGGAGTTTTCTCCACCTAGTGACTATAATTCAGGCTTGTGTATTTGTTTTGCTTGCCAGCTGCTATAGTGAGTTTGCTATGTCACAGAGGGCTGAAAAAGTAAAAATAAAAAATAATACAAAAATAATCTGTCTCACAATGCCAGATGTTATCAGTATTACAAAAGTACTGTGTCTCTTAAAGGAACTTTCTAACCAAGGTTTCAAATGATGGATGTGGAGTATGCTACTTCCACTAGAATTTCTCCTTTTCTACAGAGCTAAACCACTGTCGACATCTTGCTAATTCACCCAACTGTGACTATGCTGTATCAACATGTATAGCTAACCTTTGTGTTCAAACAGTTCACTTTGTGAAAACATTTTCTTGCACTCAGTGACAGGTTCTTTCTTGCTGCTTTTTTTCCATTACATCATTTTTTTTTTCCCCCTTCAGCCAGAGACAGAGGAGACCATTTCCCTTTGGAGCACATGCCAGTGTTGAGCTGTTGAAACGGCAGGGGAGGTTATAAATCTGGACGGGGAGCTGCTCTTCAGCCTTAGTAGCTGAATGCTTTGTGGCTGTAGCAGGCAATGCTTCCTCTAACCTCTCTGACCTTGCTTGGTCTCTGACACAGACTTTTCAGTTGGGGTGGAAACCAGCATTATGCTAACACACTTCCAAATCTGCTGTTACTGGGTCACTTTTTTAGGCAAATGTCAAATAGTAATATTAATTTGTGACTTTTCAAGTGTGCCTTCATGACCTTTTTGGGCTACTTCACCTCTTCAAAGATAGAAATAAATAAAAGAAAGGTAAACCCCAAAGCTTATATGAATACAATATCTGGGTTGCAAGGATTTATTCCAAAATTTCTAACACTAAAGCAGCTTGAGCCCTAATTAAAAAATACCCTGTTGTATTCCTTACCATTAGCAAATAAACAATTCCACTGTTCCCCAAAACATGGTTGCTAAAAGCAAAAAAAAAGTGAGTCACCTTTCCATTATGCAGAAGTGTTACAGATATAGCTTCTGGTTTTTTCATGGCAAAAGTGGGCAGAAAACAGATAAATTATGTTTCTAGTATGGGATGCAACTTTCAGAATTGAGTCTGGAAGAACCTGAAGTACTGGACTCAAATTTTGACAGTTCAAGAGTTTTGGTAAGTTCCTTCCGCACCCTTGATAGTCAATGTTTCGTAAAGGGCAACAGTTCTCATTATGTTATTCAGATGTTCCTGGAATAGGTGAAAACAAAGTGATTTCCCTCTTTTCTGTTGCTTTTACAACACATACAGAATGTAAACTGAAATACCTGATATAGGAGTAGAAAATTATTTTTATTAAATTGAATTAAATTAAAAAATATCCTCTTTATCAGTGAAGTTTTCATTTTTCATCAAAACAAAAGAACATCATTGACTTCCATTTCCTGTTTGCAACACCCCTGAATCTTGGTACAAGGTAGCTCTCTCATGCTTAAAGCTTCATAGTCCCTTGTCTGAGATTTTTTTGTGTTTTAATGAGAAGGGTGACACCATCCACCATGTCAAGGATGGAGTGATCATGGTGAGATAATTTCAAAGATGCATTCATGAATTTTCCAGGAAAGAACAGGAAAGTCATTGAATACAGATTTGTTTCTTCTGTAGTCTTGTAGTGAGTTTGTATGGCAAGGTTTTGGTAGCAGGGGCATACAGGGGTGGCTTCCGTGAGAAGATGCCAGAAGCTTCCCCCAAGTCCAATGGAGCCAATGCCAGCTGGCTCTGAGATGGACCTGCCACTGGCCAAGGCTGAGCTAGTCAGCTCTGTGGTAGTGTATTAAGAAAGTGTGTGTGTGTGTGTAATCTGCACCAATGGAAGACAGGAGGGAGACCATGTGAAAGCAACAACTCTGCAGACACCAAGGTCAGTGAAGAAGGAATGAAGTTAAGCTCAGGAAGAAGGGAGGGGTGGGGGGAAGGTGTTTTTCTGATTTGAGTGGTAATAAATTAAAACTAATTTTCCCCAAGTCAAGTCTGTTTTGCCTGTGATGGTAACTTCTGAGTGATCTCCCTCTCCTTACCTGACTCAAGATCCTTTTGTTATATTTTTCTTTCCCCTGTCTAGTTGAGGAGGGGGAGTGATAGAGCAGCTTTGGTGAGCACCCACCATTCAGCCAGGGTCAAACCACCACAAGTCTGAAAATAGAGAGCTACTATAGTCCATATAGTGTATATAGAGATATTCCATATAGAATATTTATATTCTGCGTTTTGTAGTAGTCTTTGGTTACAAAAATAAAAGCTGTTCCATGATAAGTGATTAACTTCTTCACTGTGCTGAAGTCTCAGCAGCATCAGTCAAGGTACATGGTAGCACCTCTGCTTCTGGTCTTGCAACTATTGCAATCCTGTCTGCCAGCGACTCTGCTCCAGGATGCAGTATGGAGTATCCGTATTCCCATAGCTTGCCAACTGGAGAAATTTTTTGGAATGAAGAAATGTGGACTCAGTGAGGTGAAGACCAGTTTATCTGACATCTGCTGTGTAAGTGCTGTAACTAGTAGATGGAAGGCAGACCCTAATGAAGTAGGGGTTTTTTCCTCTTCAGACCAATGAAATCTACTGAAACTCTATATCATTAGGTGTGAATGGAGCAGGCAGAGGTATTAAATCTTTTGTATTTCCTGTAAAACATAAAATTGTAAATTAATGGGACTGGATCAATGCCTGGAGACTCCTTGATTATCATACAGTCCTTGGAAAGAGGGCAGTGCCTAACCTAATCTAACAAGTTCTTTACCTCCACGTCCCCAGAGAAATTTATCATTCCTGTCACCTCTATGGGGTGTGCCATGGGATTAGCTATTACAGCTACTGTTAACGAACCCGGATCTGAGCATAATTTTGAGGCAAGGGAAGTAGAAGTGTTCTTACTTCTTTTCATCCTCTCAGAATTCCTTTTTTCCAGTTAAGATTATTTTACCATAAGATTTACTACAGTGATTGTCAAGTTTTTGTTGTAGTATTTAGATAACTTTGGTATCAAATTCTTACTCTTTCTTCTGGTTGGTTTGGGTTTTTTCCCTCCTTATTTTACTTCAGTTTTCAAAGTAGAATGCTTTTATTTTGGTCTTGTGTTTTGGTAGTTGTTTTTTTTTGTTTCCCCAAAAGGCTTTGATGGAGGTTTGCAGTAAGTATCACTATGGGATCTCTTGTATTACAGGATTTGGTGTGTCTCATCAGATGGCGAAGGATGTCAGCTGTAATATTTTGGTACCAGGATGATCCCTGTGGTGTCTCAGAACTTGTGCTGATGATTGTCTCTGATTTATATCATCCAACATATTGCCAAGTACATCAAACTTGTTTAATATTATTACAAGATTATTTCATGAAATATACTGAATTCTCATGGAAAAATATCACGCCAGACATATCTCTTGTTGGAAGGATAAGCGCTGTTTTTGCAAGAAAATGGCAAAGGTCAGTATAAATAAGTATCAGATTTTACTATATGATTTCCAGTCAGCATATGGCCTGTATCTTTCCATGAATGTATGTCATTGGATATGCAGTTATCTAACGGATATCTTGAAGTTTGAGCTAAATGACTGATGATGATGTTATGTATAAAGAAATCATGCCAAATTTTTGTTTGTTGTTCTTGGATGAAAGTGCCATCAAAAGCTTTTACAAGGCAGTGTTGTATGGTATTCATTTCCCTCAGTATGATGAGCTCATCATGCAGTGGGACAGACTATACCCTTGCTTCCAGCCGCAGATTGAAATAATCTTTGTTGGCATTTGCTGCTTCTTCAGTAGCATGCTGTATGTCTATGCAGAAAACTGAATCATCTTGCATACAAAACGTTACCAGATACAGAAGTTCACATTAAAAGTGGTTTCACATGAAGCGTGGTCAAGGGATAAGTATTCCATTTATTTCTCAAGATTGCAGCAGTCTTGTGTTTTCCAAGAGTTATTGAGAATTATTAATGAATCTAGTCCTGATATTTCTGACAGCTGTGATACTGTTCTTTTTCAGTTCTTTGTCTCAAAATGCTCAACAGCAAGCCTTGTTACCTGGCAGACTGTTTGAATTTCACAGCCATTGTCAGCTCAGCTTTGTTCTTGTAGAGTCCTAGGTTTTCAAAGTAGCCAAATCTATAGATTTGAGACTCCAGGCTCAGCTGCTTTCAGTTTAGCTGCCTAAGCCATGCACACTTAAACTTTTGGATTATTCCTGTACATGTGGCTATAGGTCTCCCACCCAATGGCAAATGCCTGGAAGTCTCCTTGGCTGGGAATAAGAGAATTAAATATTTAAAAGGTTCTCAAGTGTAGCTGTTCAGAAGAAAAGCACCTGTTAAACCTTGCCCAGGAATGATGCTGCCTTCTACAGAACAGGGAGCGATGGCTCTTTTGCCTTTATGGCTCTCAAGAATAATAATTTAGCTCTGGATGTGTTCAGTCTGAAAGAAGTTAATGTGCAAATGGAATACTTGTATGACATTCAAAATCTGCTGGAAACCTTGTTAGAAATAAAAAAATTGGAGCCCCCTTCTAAGCACAGTAGGGCTGTAAGATTGCTGGCTGCTAAATCATGGAAAAGAAGAAGAAATGAGAAACTCTTTGGAGGATAAACCTGTTTAAGAAGGATTAAAATATATAAACTGATTCATTCAGTTGGGCATATCTACCAGCTCTGCATGTGCTCATTCGGTGTCTGTTAACTATTTCTAGCTGTGAGAGATGCATGTGCTGTGCAGAGGCAGTGATAATGCTAACGCTGCATTTTGTATGCCATATTCTCTGCTCCTGAGGGCTACATCTGTATTGAACCTGTGGCTCTATAGGTAGTACCTACGCTGTACCTGGTTGGTCCTGGGAATAATCAGAGTCTTAGCGTGATCCCTCAAAACTCACTCTAGTCTGCTGTCCTTGCCCTTTTACCTAGCCTACAAGTCGATGCTCATAAATCTTGTTTTATTAGCGGTAGGTGATGTCAGCTTCTAATTGGGGCCCTTGGCTGATGGTGTGAAATAATGTTGTTTGGTGGTGGTTAAGGAGCTGGCCCAATGAGTTCAGTCCATCCATGCTGCAGGCTAACGTGTGCTTGGTAACTATTCAGTTGGCTTGTTCTGATTCAAACCCCAGAGACATTCCTGAAGATTAAGAGCTGAGACTGTGAATTTCCCCTTGCTGCTAAGCAGTGACCTTTAAATGCATGAAATAAGCTTGAAATCCTCTTCACATCGTATGCTAAAAATCAACTATGAAGGTTGAAGGTAGAACAGCACCTGAAACTCTGGAGTACATATCCAAAATCATGGACCTAGCAAACATCACCATCAACAGGTACATGATCATGGTCTAGGACTTCAGGTCTTGTCTAGCAAGGTTAGATATCATGTCATGGATGTAGGCTTGATCTACAGCACCAGAGGGCTCTGCAGTTTATCAGTGGCTGTAGATAATTGATAGAATGTCTGTTACTGGAATTGCAGATTAAGTTTAGCATCTGAGGAAACACAGATGACTCCCAACTGACCTTGTGCTCCAGAGTGTCATAAAAACCAGACTGCCACCATAATTCCATGAGCAAAAAGCAAGGCAACTCGAATCTTTAAAATTTTTTTCTTTTTTCAGAAACTGGGAAAATGCAGGTAAGTTAGAATGTACAAGGAAATTTCTTGTCCTTCATGAAAGCAGATTTAAGAAGCTGTTGAGATGAGTTCTGCCTGGGTTTTATATTTCATGTACTTGGGGAAAGGAACAGCACTTAGGCAGGATTTTAGTTTAGGTATTGTGCCCTTGAAGCATAAAGGCCCTCCTCATGCTTGAGGGAGAAGGGCACAGTAATCAGAGGAGAGGAGGTTAGGGAAGGTGATTGTCACGTGTCTCCTTTCATATGCACATTGACGGGCAGTGAGGTCTATTGAAATATCCATGGAGGACATGTTACGTCCGTCTTGCTTGTGGCATTCATCACTGCCTACACATCCCACTCCCTGCTCAGCCCCCTTCTGCCCATGTCATTACAATGGTCTGGAGGCAATTCATGCAATCAGGCCAAGAGGGGTCACTTCAGCCTGAATCCTGCTCTTTAATTTTATCCTGGTGCTCTACCACTAGCTCGGAGTTGCAGTTTCCTTGTGCCATGTGTCTTCTATGACTGTGACAAAAGTGAATGCAAAGTTTATTTCAGCTCTGCTCTTCTCCACTGGTAATGTTTGACACCCATTTTTCTAGATGGCTATAGAAGATACAAGGCAAAGGTGAACAAAGGTCTTTAAATGGACTCTTCCTGATTTGTATCAAGGAAGTTGAGAGCAGAATCAAATCCTAGATCATTACTTCTTGAACCAGTACAGAGACAGAAACCCTAGGCTGTGAGGCCCTGATTCTGGAAAGCATTAAGCACCTGCTTAACTTTAAGCACTGACTTCGATGTATTTAAAGTTAATCAAGTGCTTAAGCTTTTTCCTCTATAGGGATTCTTTTCTGCATAAGGGCCTAAGAGAAAATAGATAACTATAAAAAGCAACTGTAATGAGCCTGCATATGGGCCAAAGAGAAGAGGATTATTAATGCTTTCAGGTTCAGTGAGGACTAGGGTTTAAATATCAACCTCCTACAGCGAGACATGAAAGACTCTCATAAATGTGTTAAATCGCATCAGGTCCATTTAATATCATTATGTTTAATAAAAGTATTTTTGCACTATAATAATCAGTGAGGACAGTAGGTGGACCAGTCAGGCTGTTCTAGAAGCAGAATATATTCCTCCTGCTAGGGTTATCCTCCTTTCTGTTGCACTCTGTAGTGTAGGTCCCCAGTAAATAATAAGCTTCTAAGTCCTTTAATCTCTGGGAAAATCTTGAAATTGCCTTAAGGGTGGTAAAAACACAGCTCCATGACACAACTGAGCTAGGAAATTAAGAATGAGGTTCACTGAACTAAAATGGTAGAAATGAGTGTGGGAAAAGTTCTTGTGCAACCTCTGTTTCGTTGGCAATGCTTCTGATAATTGGTAAGAAAGACCACAAAACTGCAAATCAGAATAAAACAGTATAAAACTGAAACTAGGGCTTTTATCGGAAAGGCCTTTCAACAGTCTATTGTTTTTCCCTCTCTCTTTCTAACCTTCTTGCTGTGGACAGAGAAAAAACATATCTCTTTGGTTTTTTTATGACCCCAGAGGGCAAATTCAAGTTGTTGATTTAATTGGAGCATTTAACTTTAAATGTAGTTTATGATATGTAAGTGTTGCAAAGATCATTTGTCAAAACAAGAACATTGGGGAACCTTGACCCCAAACCTTAACAGCTGTTATTATAATCACTTTATGATTCCTAAACATATTAGCAATGTATCTTTAGTACAATGTGGCTAGATTTTGTATGAAGGTTGGATGTAGTCAATGGTAGCTTTTATGTTTGAAAGCTTATATGGGAAATTTTTATTTTAAATAGGTCAAAGGCAAAAGTGATCTGTGCAGGAAATAAAAAAGCAGAATTTGAAACAGCCAGTTTGGATTTTACAAAATAAAAATCTAATTGATGAACAATTGCAAACCCAATTTGTATTTCCCTGTCTTACCAGAAGTTTAACATAAATAGAAGCTGGCTATTCAGTACCAAAACCTCCTGAAGTTTTGTGCTTCAGATGAAATTGCATTTTTGGGAATGAAGAAAATTAGCTTTATGCAACTTTGTCAAATAGAATGAGAAAGCACAATTCTTTTTGAGACATTTGCAATTTGTGTTTATAGCAGTATTTTTTGTTATCTTTCATATTAGGCAATAAAGGCCTGTGTAAATAAAGTGTAATCAATTACATTAATACATAGTATGACACATTGTCAAGCAAAAAATATATCTTTCTTTACCTTCACTGCAGCCTTGGCCTTTGATTCCAGAAATTTTCATGCCCTGATCATTGCACCCAATCTATAATTAACCCATGTAACTTGTTACTGCAGAGTATGAGAGCATTGATATGTTTGGGAAAGCAAGGACTCAAATTAATGGAAAGAAAAAATTCACCAGGAAAATGTGGCTATGTACTCTGGCTGAGAAATTCCTTGAACTGCACATTGCCAGAAGCTGGAAGGACACACTTAGAGAAGGATCTCTGTATGCTTGACCTATTTTTCTACTCCTTCCATAGTATCTTTATCTTTGACTACAGTCAAAGAGAGGTGCAGAGAGGTGGTAGATAAGCCCAGAGAGGTGGCAGATGTCCCATCCCATTCAAGGTCAGGTTGGACACTGCTATGAGCAACCTGGTTTAGTTGAAGATGTCCCTGCTTGTTGAAGGGTGGTTGGACTAGATGACCTTTAAAGGCCCCTTCCAACCCAAGCAATAGGCCATGGATCTACCAGTACGGCACAGGATGCATTCAGAGTCCTTTGCCACTGCATTCACCTTTCATCATATTTCACTTGCAAGTGATGTAGTTTAAGTATTTCTCATTTAACTAATAGGCATTATAGAGCTCATTGCAGAGAGAAGATGTATAGAGTATCCTTCTATCTCATCAATGCTCTTCTAGGGTTCAGGTGGTATGTACCTGAGCACTTTCAAACCTCTGGTCTTCCACCCCAAAAATTTGCAGAAGTAAATTGCAGCCTGGAATGAAAGACCAAAGTGAGCTGTTAATCTTCAGGATGCAAGTCACTGCTGCTTCATGCAGGGCTCCCACAGCTGTGCCCCGAGCTGGTCATCATTTATCAGGGAACCAGTTAATCCCTGGTACAGCCCTGTCTGCTAGGACAGCCACAAACTCTGGAGCCAGTGTTATAACATGGACAGCGATAACATCTCCCGAGACAAGAAACTCCAATGACTACAAAACAACAAATTAACCAGAGTTAGTCTTTACCTGAAGGCTCACCTGTCACACATAGGTTAGTTTGGACTCTTTAGCTTGTTCCACTTGGAAACAGAGTAAGAGGAGAAGAGGCTGTATGACGAGGCAGGGCCGTTTTCTCCTTTTTACTGCACACAAAGTGTTCATTCATTCCAAGAATAATCCACCCTATGGAGGAACAACTTGTGCATTGTGCAAAGACTCTGCAAAAGGTGATGAATTTTGGTTTGGAGTGGGAAACGTGTCATCCATCAGGCCAAATTCAGTCAGAGCTTTTCCCTTACTATTCCTAGGTTTATGCTGACTTGAATAGTTAATAACAGTTTTTGCAAACAGTAGTAGGGAACAATAAGCAAGTCCAGTGAGAAGCCTTTGTCCCTTCCTAGGGCAGTCTCTAGGCAGGTGATATAAAAGACGATTAAATTTTGTAGGATTTCCATAAAGGTTTTATCAAAGACCAAACAAAGATACAAACCAGTTTTCTAATGCTTCCTCACTGTTCATTTAACAGTGATGATTTGTAACAAAGGTAGAAGAGCATAATTCTATTAGGTAAATAAAAAATTAGACTTGGTAGAAAACTAGAGGCTACTGAACACTTGAATCCCTCATACGGGTCTGATAGCCCACCTTGATCAATGAATTATATTGGAGAAGAAGCATGAATGAACGGCAAACTACAACACAGATGCTCTTTTATACACAGCACAAACTATTTACGTGTTTTGCATGCTCATTCCTTGAAAGACCTGATAGAATCTAATTCAACACAAATGTGATGAGCACATCAATTAAGTAGGGAGATGGTACCTTATGAGAGATGGACTGAGTAGGGGGCTTCCAGATTCTGTAGAAGGGAATTGCACAAAAGGGAGTAGGAGAAAAGGTGAGTTCAGAGAGGAGCAACACCTTTGCAGAAAGATTGTCTAGGTCAGGAACTTCATTTTTGTAATTTATTTTGTTAAGTTATTCCTTTTTTTGTGTGTGTGTAACAAAGTATCTTTCTTGGACCGAGGTATGAGCATGATATTAAACATGGTAGGGTGCCAATCTATAGTCAGATCCAAGAGCCCTTCCTGAAAACTAGGTCAGCCTCAAGGGTTATATCAAGTAACCACCCCCTGGCTAAATTGCCCTTCAAGACTTTACAGTAAAGTATTTTCTATTTTTCCTTAGTTGGGAACAGATCCCCCCTCCTTGTGCCAGCACCACTCTTCCAGTCTGTACTGCATATGTTGTGGGGAGAGTGGCTTCAGAAACAGAGGGAAACTCAGAGGATAGTAGCTGTCTGCTAGGAAACAATACAATGCATCTTATTTTCATTTTTTATTTTTTAGAGTCTGTGCTCCAAATATTCTCTCTTCCTGGCAGTATGAGAAAGCATACAATCTAAATGGCACTGGCTGAATGTGAATTTTTTTGTAATAATTTTTCAAAACAAAATAATCCCCATTCATATTTAATGACTCCTTTCCCAACACAGTTAGCCAATGAAAATAAATTGGGGAGTTGCTCATCCTAAAGGAATCCAAATCGTGCAAAAACTAATAAATTAGGCATATTCCCTCAGGATCAGGGCATATTATCAGCCAATAAGCAGGACTAATTTAGATTTCAATGTTATGCAGTCTATAATCTTTGTTTCTGGTGCACATTAGAGAGTGTTTTGCCCTACAAGATTAGTCCAGAGTAAGTAGGCTTTATCAGTGTTCATCTAACCTCTGAGAATGATTTAATTTTCTCATTTTAATAATTTTAATAATGAAATTATTTTTTTATCTGTTTATGTATCTAAAAGGTGATCCTCCCATTTTGAGTAGATGATTATGTTCCCAGTTTTAAGAAAAATTGAACATAGAATAGGATGAATCACTTCAAAATATTTCACCATGCTGGTGCTTCTCAGCATGCATATCTGGGTGGAGAACAAATATTTCCTTCACTTGATTGTCAAAAGGGTTTCAGATCAGCTTTTACTAAGTCTCCTAGGATCTTTCCCAGAAAAAAAAAGTCATTCTTCAGATTTGACTTGTTTGGTTTTACCAAACCAAAGATTCTCCATTGAACAAATAATAATGATTGATTCACATCTACCACTCTGATTCTACTATATTAAGGTGACAGTATATTTTATTTCTGTTTATGGTTTCAGAAGGACAAAGAAACCTGTCCAGTGTCTCATGGGAAGCCAGTATTACAAAAAAAGTGCTAGAGTCCAGGCAGGGAGAAAAAAATATCTGTAGCCTTTTTCTCAGTAAATATGGTGTTTCCATTGCTTGTAATGGGCATGGCTTTGCATTAAGCTGCCAGTATGGGCCTCTTAGGGCTTGTCTGGAACTTTTCATGGTCCACCTGGAGATTTGCTACAGCTTGTGACAGCAGTTACGTATTGACCAGGAGGATGTTACCTGCTTAGTTTTAGCTTTTGTTTAGCTTGGAACAACTCTGAGGTGTAACACCTGTTATTAGATAAAGTTTTCTCACTAATTGATAGTGAAAACAAGAAATAGACCCTAGACTAAAACGCAGCAGAGAGGGAAGAAGGCACAGGATGAGGGAAGAAGCCTTGGAAGCACAGGCAAAGGCAGATACAGGAATCCTGAGGGCTCGAAATTGGTGTCAGCTGCTGGTCAGCAAACAAATGCAACCTTGGGCACTGTGTAAAACAGGCTCAGGGGTAGCTGTGAGAACCAAGGAGTATCCAATATATGTAAAATGCACCATATAGGGAGTATGTGAAGATACAACATGGACTTGCAGACTGATGACAAAAGAACAAAGTCCATAGCATGTCAGCAAACATAAAAATGCCCCTTAGAAAATCCCAGAGGAGCAGGAAGAAATCTTCAACACCAACATCATACCTCTCCTAAGAAATAGCCTGGGATACTTAAGACTCATGGTAAACCTTCCTGTGCCCTGCGTGAGTGGACACCATCAGCCTTAGGAGACTAAGGTGCAGTGGGAGGGTAAGCATAAGACCAGAGAAGGAGGTAAGTATGATAAAGTTTGTGTTTCTATAATTGTGACTGTGATATGCAATCTGAACTGTGCAGTATCACTGTAATTGCACTAACAATAACTCCTCGATAAGACTGAAGTCTCTGTAATTAGATCAACAATAAATTATTATCTCTGTGTATATGCTGTTCCTTTTGCCCATAACCTGTTTTTCTAACCTCAGAGTGTTGGAATAGCACTATATAGTTTGCATTTTCTGTCTGTATTTAAAAATTAATATTGCTACTAGCCAAAAATCTCAGCAAACACTGGCCCATATTCTGGCTTACTAGTAGATATCCATGTTTCCCATCCTGAAGTAAAACCTCTCTTCCCGTATTGAATCCACAAGCTATACTCATGCTTCAATAACAGGGCCTTAATGCCACAAATATATTTGTGTGTTCGAGGGTCTGTACATAAGACAAAATACAATGGCAGCTGTTCCTAGGTACAGGGAGATTATAATATTGGCCATACTAGGAAATATAATCTAGTTTCAGACTCGGCAAAGCGGCCACATGTACACTAGTGTGGGACTTCACATGAAGGGCAATTTTTAACTCAGGCTTTTTTGTAAACAGATTCAGGCAGTGTAGGAAATTCTGGCCCTGCTGTGCTGATCTACAACTGTCTTCTCTTGCTCTTTACAAATCTCTTTCCCTGTCTGCTTTCAAAATGTTATCTTAACTAGGTTTAATAAAGATACGCTGGGGAGCTTCTTATCTCTTATAGGAATTATGTTTATTATAATAATAAAAAAGCTTTAATCTTGGAAGAGCAATAGAGAGGGAGGGAAGCTGGAAAGAAGAAAAGTACATGTAGGAGAGTAGGTAGGTAAGAGGTGAGACAAGGGCATTGGGGGTCACAGATGGGCCCACAGCAAAACCTGAGATCCAAATACCCCTGAACTTTGAGAACATCTGAAGCCAGATCAAAAAGTTTTGATCTGGACCCCTACGTGTCTCTACGAATTAGGGATGGATAAGCTGGTTCTGATAAAAGAAGATCCATCCTGAGACTTTTTGAAATTCAAAAGAGCTCAGTTTACCTTTTAAATTAAGTTCTGAGCAGCTTTCCTACTTCTTGTGTTCAGCCAGAAGAAGATGTGGAAATATCAAAACACAGCATGAAAGACATGCCTGCCCGGCCTGAATGAGGGTGTACTGAAAATCTCCTCAGGGAGATTGATCCTCTGAGATTTCCAGAGCAAAGAAGCCTGGATGTGCTTCAGAAAAATAGTTGAAGTTTTAGGCAATTGACTGAATGAAACCACAACATCAAACAAACTGAGGATCACCACGGCTTGCTGCTTAACTGCAATACAATTACACTTATTTTAAATATATGTGATTCTCCTGTTTCTAAGCAGAGACCTGCAGGGTTCACTGGCTCCCATGCCAAAGACATCAGTGGCTACGTCTGTACTAGGAAATAAAGTGCACCATGGCTCTCCTCTGGCCAACTGAAAGGGCATGGTTCACAGCAGAGTTCACTGAACTCTCCTGTCCTCCAGACCCCGGTGGCTGCATCCAAACTGCCTACGGTGAATGGCCCTTGGCCCATGTTCGCCCATGAGCCAGGCCAAGGACTTGCTGGGGAATGAGCTAGCAGGCATGAGCAACAACGTGCCCGATATTGTGCTCACATTTAATGGTATGGACAATCATGGGGTAGCAGTGCGTCTGTGCCCTGGAATTTTTTATTTCAGTAATAAAGTCTGAGCCAGCTTGATGCTGGTTTATCTTCTGTTGACTGTAGTCTCCCTTTCTGGTAAAGTGTAAGGAGACCACTGTAGTGGCCAGTTTTGAGTATCATCAGTCTTCCCTGTAACAACTCTTGCTAAGTTTCAATATGATGTTTTTTTGTGAATGAACTTGTTTGTTTCTAGTCAGAGTTTGGATGTCCTTGTTCAAGCCACTTGATTTTGGGCCTGTTCATCATTAAATCTTCAGTAACAGATTCACTTTTTGTTGAGATGTATGTATCTACTGCCAAAGCTCTGTTGCTGTTCTGAGAAGCTAAGACTGGAAATTACAGATAGTTCATCTGTCTGGCAGTGGTGCATCTCTGAAGCAATATGGACCAGTGAGAGCATGTAAAGTCAATTAGCATCATTGCCTTATCAATTCAATGCTGTCCTTTAAAACTCGGGAAGCCAGCCACCGCTGGTGAGCTATTAGACCCAGCTCTTGAGCCTGGTGTATATCATGGACAGGACACAGCTTGAATCTGTGTTGGAAAGAGACCTGGATGTACAGACCTACATTTAGTCTCCCACTGCATGTCCATTTTCGCATTGGAAAGAAGCCCAAACTCATAGATCAAAGGTACCTTGTGGACATCTTCCATCTAGATGTCTTAGGGACTCGGGCTGTAAAATATGCCATGAAGTCTAGCTACAGCATTACATTTATTTATTTCTGCAATAGGAATATTTCAGGTTATAGGCTTGACACAGCTTCCTGACCCTGGTTAGGCTATCAATAGAAAATTTGCTTTTGATAAAGGTTTGGGATTGCTTTAGCATCATTAACTTTGAGGCTCAGTGAAAGATTGTTTTTTCTAAAGGAGGATGATACAAAGGCATATTATAATACTGAAAAGTGGATAAACCCTCAGTATTATCTCTTGTTTTGACATCTCTTCAAAACAGCCTTATGAGAAATATAATTTGGTTTTCTGGATTATAAATTAAGATATTACATAATGTTCAAGCAACTTTGTTAGGTCAAGCTACATACTTAAAATGAAGTAATTGTCTATGTTACTGGTATATCTAGCGATTATCTAGTAGATTTTAAGTAACTTGGTCCATCCTCAGCAGACTAGAAAAGAAGTTGGAAAATCAAATCCACATGTGTGTCAGTTTTCTGTCCATCACTTTATGAAGATCAAACTATTCTAGTGTCTAATTAATTCCCAAATCGTTACCAGTAACGCTCACATGCACACTACTCTCAGTTTTCTGAAGAAATAACTGGCTTTGTTTATGTTCTGGCTGGCTGGGGTGTTTGCATGGAGATGGAGGCAAAGGGATGGTGGTTGTTGGATGGTCAAGTGGAGAACAAATTGCAGAAGAGATGGATTAAAGTGATGAGTTTTGTTCATAGTTCTGAATGCAATGAGACCTGCAGCCATTAGTTTCTGCTTCAAGGGGATGGTGCCCGACTCTGGTGTAAGATCTGTGTTGTGCACTCATGCTTCCCATGCCTTTCCCCACACATTGATGGCTTAGTCTCTTCAGGAAGGCATTGTTATCCCAGGAGACCCCATGTGGAAGTCTCAGAGCCACCAAGGTCCACAAATGGAATCTGGATACCTTCTAGTTTAATTGAATCCCATGGTAAGTGAGGAACCAAAATGGACTGCCAAGGCACAATGAATACAGTGTCTCTCTGATGACTGTCTGTCATGTTCTGTGAAGCTGAATTTCTAGAGCAAGGGGATGAAGCTTTGTTATTGGGTATAACATGCAGAAATAGTTAAACTTGAAGGTGATTAATGCAAGGACATCCTTTGTTGGAGATGAGGATGTTTGGATAGAGCATGTCTTCCCAGCTAGAGAATGATTTCCTTTCGTACAATATGAATTGTGCTTATGTGCATGTATTTTTTTATGTGGATAGATGTTTGTGTGAGCATCTGTGTCTGTGTTGAGGAGCTGGAGCACAAGAAAAAATATCCAAGCATGCAAATGTAAAAAACATGTTCTTTTATGAAGAAAATGGATCTGCTCTCTTTTGGTTGCATTGCTTGCATAGTTGTTAGTTTAATCTTTATAATAAAGTTGTGTTGTTTTTTTTTTTTTTTAAATGTGTGGCAAACTAAGTAACTGGAACATAGGTAGAAATAATATATTTGGGTTACAGGAAAAAAACCTGGCATGACTTTAAAGGAACACATTTCATAACACCACATGTGCAAAGCATTATAATAATTGCACTGTGCACATCTGTAACAGACAGAGGGAACAATGAATATTAAAAACACATTCCTAAAGCTGGCCCAGAAACTTGGCAGCAGTATTTTATATGGGAGACCTGTATTAGAGGCCAGATGCTAGGTCTTCTGCATCCAGAGCTGGTGGGCTTTGGTGGCGGCTAAAGTCATGGGCTCAGGTGCAGGTGAGAGCAGTGGGGAAGAACATGGCAAGGCTGCTCCATTTGCTGCTGCTTCATTCCTCCACTTCCTACCCCACAGAAAGTATTTTTCTAAGGAAATCTGGCTGGAACCCTCAGTGGCTGCTGTTCAAAACTGCTGTGGTGCCAGAACGAGCAGGAAAAGGGATGGATGTGGAAAAAACCCAGCAACAAGCAAATGATCTGAAGGCCATGCTGGGAACACCTGGCTTGTCTTCCCAGCAAGGGTACAGAGACACTTGGATTTCCTGAGATACGCACTTCTGGGCAAGATGGGCAAGATAAGCACCCACACTGAAGTTGTGTTGTTCCTGCTAATTGGTGATACACGCCATTTAATTAGTGGGCTATGCAGCATATTAAAGGCATTTTATGAGGAAGAACAGTGGAATATCATTCAGTCAAAACATGCACTGCAGACAGTGGACAGTGCAGTAGCCACTCTCAAGGAATGGTTCATCTTTCCAGTAAAGAGCCAACTCAAGCTTCATGAAGCAAAAACCAGGACATCGTATTTTTCATTTTATAGCAGCAGGAGACACACCATGAAAAGCCCTAGAACTCAGATGCCTTCCACAAACACAGGAGAGTAAAATTCCTGCCAGACCCTAAAATTGGGACAGATGTGAAGATGTCCTAGCTCTGAATCCAATGGCTTTGCTGTGAGATTGCAGCTGTGAAAGCAACGCCCAAGATTTTATTATGTCCTATAGAAGAAGGAACATGGAACGCTTGGTCTACAGGCCCAAATGGTAATCTTTTAACAGGGAAATGCTCTTCTTTTCCCTTTTCTCGTCCCTCTTTGTGTTAATTCTTACAGCCAAATTATTTTAGTTATTAGGGCTATTTCTCCCTTTCCTTTTCCTTCTTTCTGCACCTCAGAACTATTCTCTTTGGATGCCTACAAAAATTAACTACTGTGATGTTGTTGCTGTGTCATGTCTACCACTCTCAGCACCACTGTTTCACTGTTGCCTTTTACTTCTGCATGAATCAATCTCTATCACAGATAAAGAGCATAGGGTTTTTAAAGGAAAGACCATCCTTACAGTCTGTGCTCATATAATGTCAACCTGACCTATGTTTTAATGTTCAAAAGTGCTATGGTAACACTTCTATTATTACTACTATTAATCCATCCATGGTTAAATCTTTAACAAGCACTATTTAAGATAATCTCAAATATTGAAAGACTGTTTTGGACTTCAACAAAAATAACATCTTCATTGTCATGAGACGTATTTAAAAACCATACTATTAAAAGTAATAAATAGAGAGACTTTTCCTGAGGCAATGCAAAATAGATGCTTTCTTTTTTGCCAGAAAGTGGGGATTTGCCAGCAATTCTGTAATGTTAAGAGCAGGAGCTTAGAGGAAAAACAAACATTAAGAGATTAGCAATAAAGTCATAAGAAATGAAAACATTGGATATTCATAAGCTAATAGTCACAAAAATCAGAGTTGCAATGAATTTCAATAGTAAACATGTCGGTCATCTAAAAAAATAATCATAATCCCATTTTCTTTTCTTTCCTTCTTTGACACACTTCTCTAGTTTAATGAACTTAGCTAAACTGTGGATTGCTTAGCCCAAACATGTAATAGCTTCAAAGACAATTAACAGCATTCAGAAAAGCCCTTTGATGTGAAATTAGAGGAGATTAATGTATTAAAAAAATATGTATTTGGATTTTGATTAAGCAACCCAATAAAAAGCCATTCTGAGATGGGAGACACAGAATTTGTATTTCTTAAACGAGAGAGAAATGGTTTGTCTAAACCCAAGCAATGGGTCACTGTGTGTTACAGTTAAATTCGAGGCAGTTATACAGAAAAATACTTAAAAGTCATGCCAGTCATCATCCTTATTAATATGTCATATATGGCCTCTATCAAAAACTCACAGTGACCTAGATACTATGAAATCTAACAAGAAGTATTGAAAATTAAGTTTTGATGTTACATGATTCAAAAGATACTGTAGCTGTCTTGAATCATTGCAGAGAGCAAGAAAGCCAGTGAGGCTGGAGGAATGTGCTAATTAAAGAATCCTCTTGGAATGTAAACTCAGGTAGGTTTCCAACAGGCTGTGGGGAGAAGAATTGTGATTTTTAGCTAGCAGGGAAGCAGGAGTCATACTTCATGTAAATCTTAGACCTACATTCCCAAGAGCCAGAGATACAGCAAAGGGAAGGCAGAAGAAGTGGAAAGGGATCCATCTTGGACAGAGAATGCAACCTGAAATATCTCACTGATGTTGGCAGCCCTGGAGTGGTGGTGGCATGTTGGAGGTCTGCCTTTCTTTCCTTCCCTTCCCTCCCATCTTCTATTAATGTTATAAAACAGCTCTGTAAGATGGCATAAAGAGCTACTAAGCGACTGTCTTGGTTAATGAGAGAAACTATAGCTTCAGAGAGTATGATCTAAAATAAAGCTTCTCAGGGAGAGGCTAGCCAGGATCTATTGCCACCTATTACAGCTATGTAATATCTCAGAGAAGTAATGAATGGCAATTTGAGTTTTTTTTAACCTGTTGGAAGAGTGTTGCTTTTTAAGGATCCACCAAGCTCAAGAATGGTCCAATCTAGTGATCAGGAAATTAATCAGTTTTGCAGAAGAGGACCTGGGGGTCCTGGTAGATGGCAAGTTGAACATTGAACAACAATATCCTTTTGCAGCAAGAAAGGCCAATGGTGGCCTGGGCTGCATGAGGAACAGCATTCCACAGGTTGAGGGAGTTGATCCTTCCATGCTACTCAGCGCTACTCAGGTGAGACATATCTGGAGTGCTGGGTCCAGGTCTGGGCTCCCCAGTACAAAAGAGACACAGACATGCTGGAGCAAGTCCAGCAGAAGGCCACAAAAATGACGAAGGGACGGCAGCATCTGCCATGTGAGAAGAGGTTGAGAGAGCTGGGAATGTTCAGCTTGGAGAAGAGAAGGCACGGGAGAATCTTAACAATGTGTATAAGTACCTGATAAGTGGAATAAAGAATGTGATGCCAGACACTTCTCAGTGGTGCCCAGCAACAGGACAAGAGGCAATGGGCAAACCCAGAAACACAGGAAATTTAATTAGAGCAGAAATAAAAACTTTTTCACTGTGAGGGTGATCAAAGACCAGCACAGGTTGCCCAGAGAGGTTGTGGACTTTCCATCCTCTAATATTTCCAAAGCCCATCTGGACACAATCCTGGGAAACTTGCTCCAGCTGACCCTGCTCTGACCAGAGGGGTTCGACCAGAGGGGTTCAACCAGATGATCACCAGAGATCTCTTCCAGACTCAGTGATTTTGTTTTTCTGTCATTGCATTTACTTAACATATTTTTTTTAGATTTTGCAATTGATGGTTTTAACTATTTTGCTAATGTAATGTTAATTGATTTAAATTTAAACTTGTCTGGTGCCCAGTAAAAATTCAGGTTAATCTAATCGGCAACATATCTACACAAATCCAAGTGTCCATGACTCTAGTCAGGTTTGAATATTGGGGTGTGTCCCATTAAGGTGTCAATTAAAAGTCAAGATGAATTTTGGTACTATCAGATTCCAAGTGAAATGGAACGGGCTATCCTGAGTTGACGTTTGCAGGGCCTTTCCAACAGCCAATGGTGAAGCAAACTTCAGTTATAGCCAACCCTAAGTCCTCATAACGTGCGAGATGTTTGTCTTCTGTACATCTTACAGAGAAGTAGGCAGGGTGGAGAACATATAAAGTAGAAAAAGTCCCCTTCTGTTTGCCACTGCCTTTTCTCATAGATCTGAAGCATCACAGTCGTATTGTTCTGAAAGTCTAGGTGTTGCACATGGGAGGAACATGGAGTTGAAAAGCTTCCACCAGAAACTTCTGGTGCTGCTGCAAGACAGCATCGGGCAGGTAGTACAGTTTGACATGGGGATGCTGGAAAATTGCCATAGTGCAGGTTTGCAGGAGCCAGGAAAAAACCAAAGCTCTGGGCAGAGACTTTAAAGAACAATGGCTAATCATCTTCTTAACCCAGGTATCCCTCATATCCTGTGCACAGTTTTGCAAGGACTTCCAGTACAGTCTAGTTGTAAACCTGAAGTTGTGAAAGCCCTGAGAAGTATATCATCTTGTACTAATAGATAGCTATGTCGATGCAGTCATACTGCATGAAAATAATTGATGCATTTAAATGAAGTGTCGCAATTCTAAAGATGCTGTACAAAAATCTCTTCAGCTGTATCAAACAGTTTTCTTTCAAGCAAAGAAAGCAAACACATTTATGTAGCCTTGGGGAACAGTTTGCCTAATGGTGATGTCACAAGGTTCATTCAGCAGGTATCTAGGATTCACCTACCAGTAAATGACAGCTTGCTTGCAAGTCTGTCTTCATTTGCATACACAAAGTCAGGAAAAAATTAAGTGGTACAATTTTTAAGACAAGTTCAGTTTGAAAACAGTCTTAGATGTTGTAGCAATGTAGTTATGTGAAAAAAGATCTTGACAACAGAATTCAAAAAAATGTTGCTATGCTTTTTAGCATAGCTGATTTCTTTAGAAGGTCAGATAATGAAATCTAGCTCTCTTCAATTTTCTGGATAACCTTGAAACCACATTTATGATACGAAGGATGAATGCTAACATTAGCTAATCTCTCTGATTACAATTCTATACAAGTTATTTTAGTTTTAAGGTATGAGCCTGTTCCTTCTCCAAAAGACAGATTTAGAGTTATTAAATTCTATAGGGAATAGGCGAATAACACAATATATTAATTATTTACTTCTCTACATTAAAATGTTCCAGTACATAAAATCATGTGAAAATATGTATCATATATATCTTTACCTCTGCACTTTGAGATACAGGGCTAGATTAAGATCTTACTGTGGTTTTATTTTGGGCATAAAACTCCATTGATTTCAGGAGTTACTCCAGGCTTACCTCCAAAATGAAAACAAATACAAGTTCAAACCATAATGTAGATATGGATTTACTGATACTATTTGTGATTTTAATGGTTTGGCTGCTTAAAACTCTTTTTTCGTAAGATCTTCTTTTAGAGGAATAACAAGAACTAGTTGTAGGATTTCTATGAGTGTCCTACCATCAATAAATGTGATTTGTCTGAAAGGCACGCAGAAAGCCTTTGTCATTACATTGGCATATAGAACATATTCCAGCTGCTGTGAACACAACAGAAAAAATACCCAGAACTGCTCAGAAAGAAGTCACTTATGGCTCAGTTCATGGACTTCACTATAGCATCAAGATTCTTGCCCTAGGACATCTGGAGGTAAAATAAGTGGATTTACCAAAATTGTTTTCCCAAGAAGGGAAAGGATTAGGTTTAAAGTCAGAACGTTTAGACGTGAGACAATTACCTTATTTTTATGCAAATACAAGGATAAGGACTAGTTTGGACAACCAAAAATTCTAGGTGACAAAAAGAATCCTTCACTTTATTCTGTTGCATGACAAGAACTGGTGAAATGAATAAACAGGCTGGTACAATACAGGGCACAGTTTGACATGGTTATGAAACATGCAAGCCTGATGCACGTGCTATAAAATAGTACTAGGAACTGAAGAGATGTGCAAAATAACTAGAAAATAATTTTAATTTCACAAATAATGTGGGGTTTTTTAGATATAAAATTTCCACTTGAAAACTCACAGGTTTTATCATTTTGCAGGGAATAAAAATATCATTCTGTCTGTGTTGTTTTCTGAAACAGGCACAGCTTTCCTCTCAACAAAATTGCTTTTCATAAAATGAAAATTGTGCATCTTTTATGGCTTCACAATACATTGTTCACCTGTTAGTGAACCCTGTCATACCAAAGAAATGATGGAGGGCACAGGCAGGTATCGAAAAAAACCCCTCATCCTAGGAATCATACTCCTTCTTTAATATTTATATTCCATTAATGCTCAAAGACTTTGTTGTTGTATGTGAGATACAATCACAGTGATACAAATGGACTCTTTTCAATGTGCTTGCAATCAAAGAATCAAAAAAAAACCCCCAAACCACCAAGCCAACCCCCAAACCAGAGAGGCTAAAAAAAGAATATTTAAAAATAGCTTGCAGAGCTTTTAAGAAGGCTGCTTTTCACTCTCAGTTCTGACATCATATTTGAAGGGGTCTCCAGCAGAGGTGTCTTCAGCATCCTAAGCAAGGGCAAGACTATAAGGGATCAGAGAATTAAGACTGATCTGGAAAGAATCAGGGCTACACAATCTAGATTCCTCATTGTGATTGTTATTCCAAGTTAACTGTCAATTTAATAGGCAATAAATCTGGTTGATCAACATATGGAATGCTTCCCACATGGAAAAAGACTTTTTCAGCTTAGACAACAAGTTGATAGGATAATGTTACACCATCAGCCCAGGAAAAAAAATCCTGAGTGATTACCAAATAATTTACAGCTAGCTTTGCAGAGCTGTCTGAGAGAAAAATGACTGGGGAGAGGGGGAGGAAGCAAACTAAATATCTGGTGACATATAAATGTGAGAACTAAAGAGTAAAAGAAATTATGTTAACCTTCAAAAATGACTGTGCAAAGTACAATCAGATCTGTACAGCTTCATTCATTTTGGTAAGCAGTGAGACTGGGAGAGGATGTTTTTAAGGTAAATTACTAGATTTTGCAAAGGGAGGACTAGATGGAGTGCAAAAGAGGCTTTTTTCAGCGATGGTCTCAGTCTGGGGTCTGCAGAGAACTTTGAAATTGTTTGCAAAAGGTGCCTGTGGAAACCAAGCTCATAAATATTCTATAGCAATCCACATGTGTTAATTTTCACTGGGGTTTCCACTTCTCCAAGTGAATTACTAAGGGGTCCACAAATCAAAAAAGTTGAAAACCACTGGGATGTGGGCTAACCTCCGTCCTCAGATACGCACCCAGTTCTCATCCCAGGCCCTGCGAATGGCTGTAGTGGCTGAAGAATTGGCCCTATTCATCCAATAGTCATTAAGAAAGAAAGGTCGTCCCTGGCTGAATACTGAGCAGGCGTAGGTATATGTCAGATAATGGACAGCCCCAGCGTACACAGAGGCTGTAAATTCACCCGTGGGGTCTCAGTGAGTGCATGTGCCTTAACTGCACAGCAGTTTGAATTCAGCCTTGTGTTTGCACCACAGCCATCTGGTGCTATTTAAAATATATACTTTTCAACTTTCACCTTTTAATCTTTCTGGTTTGAAAACATACACCAGTTCAAAGGTTACCTCTCTTAACCTAGAACAATTCCCTTTCAGAAACAGCACTGAAGGGTTATTATTATCGTCACTTTTACTGGTGTTAATGAAGGGGTAATTCTCTATCGTGGTTTGTACACACATTTTGAAATAAACCAAAACACGATTGTTATACATTTAAAACCACATTTTCCATAAGTGCCATGATTTTTCGGTGCCTTCATTCTGGGAAATTCAAAATGAATGGCTTTCTCAGAGGCCTAATTATCAGAGGTGTTGAGCAATTATAACCTCTCCACTTCCCCCCAAATACCAGAATCGGAGGTGCTTGGGAGTGGAACTAATGATTTAAAATTTTGGCCATACATGGCCATGCAGATGCACACAAATCACTCTGTGAGACTATGTTCTGTTCTGCCTGTGATAACAGTAAAACATAAAGTCACCCCAAACTTGTTTTCCATGCCCAGGACCGAGATGTATAACATTTCAGCCCTTTTCCTTCCCAGAGCCAGCACTGGGAGTTGTCCTATATTTCCTGTAAGGAAAGGTGCTATAAGGAACCCACGCACCTTTACCTGGCCAGTACTGAGACAGCATGTATGGAAGCACGGTGCAGTGTTTTCCATTTTTTTCAGTGCCCCAGAAGTAGCCTTGACAACCAGTGTCAACCTTTTAGCTGATTACTTGTATTGAATATCACCTGAACAGTTTAATGCCACATGAAGTTTTGCATCAGGCAGACTGAGGCATTCACACTAGGGACCTCTGGACCTGTTCTGTATGGAATTTGAACTTTTATTGTAAAGGAATGAAATTTATATTATTTATAATATTACTTGAAGGAAAACTATTTCCTGAACCAATCTAAGAAAAGAGCACACTCAATGGAGAGGGAACTGACTCTGTAGGCGCCATTTGAAAGAGCTCAGATCTAGCCCTCCTACGTTATCCTCAGCCTTAGGTATGGGTTTCCACAACTGCAATACCTGTTACTGATTATTTTAACAGGGCTCCAGATCCCCTGGGACTGAGGGTGAAGTATGAGAAGCATACCTCTCATTTGTCCCCAATTTTGAGCGTAGTGTTTGAGTTTTTCTATCAAGTTAGATTAATTCTTGTTTTTACCCGACTTGATTCACAAACACATAGTCATTTCAACATCAACTTAAAAATGATATTGAATAACAAGGGGTGGGGGCTGTAGTTTTACTATTGCACAGCACTTTTTAAGTATCACACAGAGAATATGAGAGGAACTGATTCTCTCCCTTACATTTTAAAAAAAATATTGGAACTCCTAAAAAGGATTTACACATATTGCTTCAGGCTGCTAGCCACTCGCCTACAGGTGGGTGGTGTTTGTTTAATAGCTGAAATACTTCTTGACTTGACTTTCTGTTTTTCTTGTTTCCCAGGTGATTGGTTCTGGTGTTTTTAGAACTGTCTACTGTATCCTGAACATTTTCCATGCATCAGTGACTGGGAACATTTTAAGCTGGCGTCAACGATAGTCTGTGGGGAAGTCTGCACACAAATAATACTTCTCCATTGTCCTTGCTCAGCAGTGATCATGCCTTTTGCAAGCTGCTTCACCCATGGCAGCAGAAGAGTAAACTAAAAATAATCAGTCGGATCATTTTTTTCCTAAGCAATCCGTAGTCTCATTTTCAGAGCCAGTGTACCACTGGATGACAGAAAGTGCTCTACTCCGTTAGCATCAGCCATCCAGTAGAGCCCGACTTGGCAGGCATGTGATAACAGCCATGTAAGGAAGCAGAAGAGAGGCCACACAGGAAGATTATATAAATGAGAACCACAGTTGTAGACGAATGGTGAAATACAATGAAATGGGCTAGAGGATACTGGATGTCCTTTGGCATAAGGAAACAATCTAATTTCTGTAAGCCTTTATTCAGGAAAAATGCCTTGACATCAGCATATATAAACCACAATCTGCAAGAGTGGCATAAAAAATAACTCCAAATCTTGAAGTAGTCTCCTAAGCAGAGACACTTATGAAACAAGGGCCACCTTGGAAAGTGCAGTAACTGCTAGCTCCCGTTGGAGTCAAACCTTAAGCACCTTACTTTATCCTATTTAGCTGTGAGGTAGGAGGGGAAGGTGAACAGTAGGGTGTTGTACACAGTGTTTGAGTTTACAGATTTGGTCAGGGTCATTACAATTGTGAAGGGTGTCTTCACAGGCCAGAAGGGAAACAAGTGGAGTGTGATAATCTGTCTATGAAGAGGCACTGAAAGCTGCGTTTGCCAGGACTTTGTGAGTGACTTAGACCTATATCCATCCCGTCAAACTGGAGCTGGAGGCATCACAACAACTGTGGGAACTACCTTGGCTACTCATGCCTGCTCTGCTGTGCAGTATCTGCCAGTAGCTCCAGGCATGGCCCCAGGCTACAAAGAGCTGTGCAAGGCAAGGAACAAAATGGTAATTATTTGTCTGACTTTCTCCCTCTACATCTGGTCTGGGTAAGAAGTGGTAGGAAGGGAAAGGGGAAAGCAAAGTAAAGTAACAGGGAAAGACACTGGGAGTACAGGTACTCTTGACCTTGCCTATACAGAAGCTATAAGGGAGAGTCACCTAGAAGTGGTGCAGAAGAGGGAATTTACTTATGAAGAAAAGGTAAAGAAAGAGGCTAAAAGTCCAGAGGGAACATGATGGTTAGTGAAAAACCATCTAAGAAGTAGTTCCCTTGGGAAACAATTAATTGCTGCATTCAGAAGTCTTTGGCTATCTCTAGGACCTCTCGTAGCTGCTACCTCTCGGACCACAAATGGGTAAATTCCACTTACAGGCCGTGTAGGAAATCTGAGGTGTCAAAAACAAGAAATTAACATAGCAACCAGGTTTTGAACAGGGAAAGAGTGTAAGTCCCCACAAAAAGCTCATTGTGGTTGTTTTTATGGAGAAGGAGAGTGCAACTTTCAGGCCTTCAAGCAAAGGCCAGGGAATTTCAGCAATGTTACACCTGCATCCTGGAGGGAAATGTAAGCTGAAGCCAGCAGAAGTGGAGAAAATGCTCTCTATCCCAGTAAATGTGCATACAATTCTAAATTAAGGCTTATCATTTTTGAAAATAGCTTCTGCTTTGATGAAAGGAAGGTTCTGGGTTGAGCATCCTGTATGTCCTCTGTACATTTTTTTCTGAAAGAGTCTCTACTGCTGGTATTTGTACACTTTGGAAACAAGATACTTCTCCTTGTCCTCACATTTGAATTCTGAGCTGGAAATCCTGTTTACCAAGTTACCACTTGCCTGGGTAAAGAGTTTCTTTGCTAGCTCTTTACTCCTGGGACACACAGAGCTCAGAGGAAAAAGAATAATTTGCAACACATAATTTATTTGGCAAAGTTAGCCTTTTGCTCTTTTTTCCATGAGCACAGCAGCAGCATGGTTTCTTGAATGTACTCATTATTCAAATATATTCACTGAATAAACAGCCAAACACTCTGTACTGTCAGATTTTGCCATGACATGTTGACTGGTGATGCATCTTTCCGAAGGCTTGGCTGATCACTCTGAGGTTGAGAACACTTATGCAGAGAAAATATCCTGCTGTGGTTTGTAATTTGCCTCCGAGCCCCTCTCCCCCAGTTCTGAAAGGCTGATCTGTGTGATTATAAAGGCTAAACTTAGATGCAGGTGGTGGGAGGGGGCATCAAAGAAGAGCCTACTATTCTGCAGTTCTGTAGCGTCTGATAGGACAAGCAGTCTTATATCAAGGGTGTTTTTCTCTATTTCATTATGCATTTTCATTCTCTCTACCTTTATTATTATTTTTATTATTATTTTTATTGTTATTATTAT
>JAVJGJ010000047.1:75471041-75486211 GCA_035590215.1 Microhierax caerulescens | reverse complement strand
CTTGTGGAGAGAGCTGGAGTGTGAGGAAAAGCAACTGAGTTTTGTGTATCCCAGAGCCTGACTGACTTGCTCTGGTGGTGGTGTTTTCTACCTAAACAAGACTTCCTTGTCTATCTACATCTCGAGTCAAGCCACAATGGCACCAGTCCAGGGTGGGGAGAATCTGCTGAGGATCTCTTTGAGCAGTGCAGGCGGTGCTGGGAGGGCTGGGGCGTGTGGGAGGAGTTGGCTAGGTGTGAGGAATGAGGTATCCCCATCTGCACAAGGCACAGGAAGCAGTTGGTGAGAGAAAGGAGCCAAGCTGAGGCTGGCTCTATGTTATAGAAAAGGGTGGAAAAATGCATATATTTCCTTATCTAGCACCTACACCATGCAAGCATGGGAGACTGCAAGAGACTGGTGTGGTAGAAACGTGGACAGCCTCAGTGTCTATAATATCTCTGCTTAGTCACACTGACTTAAACCTTGGACAAAGCAAAAATGTCAAATACATGTGGGACATTCCACAGCTGGAAGATGTCACCTGTCTGAGCATATGAAGCAAAATCAACAGATGCCTGAACACAAGCTGATTTAAGCTGGCAGTTCTTTAACTTCACTGTTTTGAAGGCAAATACACATTCTGCATCGCAAATTGGACTTGGAAAAATGCAGATGGCTTATTTGTGCACAGAAACTATAGGGTTTTTTTCTTTTATGATGTTTATAATAATGCTTCGGTTCCCTTGCTAGCTAATGTAGTTATAATCAAAGGCAGGTCTTAACTCTGGTGAAAGATGCTACCAGAACTCAAATTGAACTTGGCACATCAATTGTTATCACCTCAAATCATCGAATGATGGTTATCAGTGTTCACACTGTGTCTGGATCTGAAAAGCACCAAGTAGTCGCAACTTAGAGGGGCTCCCCACAGGGTAGTTGCAATTTTTCTTGTCTCTCACAACTGGGTCCCATCACAACAGGAAGCCTTGGAAGAAAGGGAAGGGTTGGTTATACCAGTGCCTGTTTCCATTCTTCAAGTGAAACTCCTGTGTAATATAAACAGCTCTCTATATCAACCGCAAGGATTGCAGAGGGTGCAGATTTAAGAAAAAACAACACACTCCTCCCAAGACATCTTGATTGCAGATGTTATTAAATGATTCTCTGGTGCTGGAAATACTCATCCTGGCTACATGTTGATCATAGAATACATTCCGTTCTCATGGTTTTCCAACTCAAAGAATGGAAGAAATGCCTCAGAGTATAACAAGGGAGAAAAATACTTCTGTATGTGGTGGTAGTTCTCCCTATCTTTTGGTCTGGGAGTCAGGTTCCTGCCTGAGGGACGGTGAAAGTAATTATCCTGCCAGCTTAAATATGATTTTCTTCTACGTGTCTATTTCTTGTGATGTCAGTTGATTAACCTGTCAGTCATCTTTGCATGGCATGTGGCCACATGATGTCGTGTGCTGAGGTACATGGTTTATCATGCTAGTCTAATATAGAAGTGGAAAAGGCTCCAATTTAAGCCTTATTTCTTAATCTACATTTTGTATTTTTCTTTTGCTTAAATCTTAGATGTTCCTTCTTCTCTTGACTCATTCCCATCTTACCCAAGTTCTTTTTTCTCTTCCCTGACTCGGTTTTTCCTTTAATTTGCTATCTTGGTTCATCTCGCTTTTTCTTTTTCTCTCCCACACCGCAGTTCTGCTCCACCCTTCTTGCATCCCTCTAGCTCATCTGCTCATTGTTTCCACATCAGGGCAGATCACAGAGACCCTTTTGCCTTTGCCTCCTTTTACTACATGGTGCCCCTCTCAGTCCTCCTATGCTGGATGTGAGCCATTCTGAAAAAGGGAAACGAAACCCACACACCTTCACCTTAACTGTCCTGCTTACCTCCGAAAAACTGTGGGCAATCTAGACAGTGTTACAGGTTACGTATAAACCCTTCCTGTACTGGTGAGTTTTTTTCTCAGTGGCACCAGGATTTCATTGTAAAGGATTTCACTTGAATATCCCCAAATGACAGTAAAGTCTGCTTTATTTGTTACCTCATTCTTATGCCTGATTTGGTATTAGAGCACTGAGTCTCAAACAGGCATTGTGACTATTTTATTTGGAAAAGAACATCTTAGCTAGAGCCCATCTGGATGGGAGGAGGATTAAAGATGAAGGCTTAGCATGAGAAAGGTTGAAAATCACGAGGACAGCTATCATATTCCCCTAACTGAAGCCAAAATACGTATCATACATATTTTGTTAGCTTGGGATGCAGGGAGTGTAAAAATAACAAAATAAATTATTTCACCTGTGTCTGTTTTGAGACCCATGCCAAGCACAGGGTGGCCATGTGAAAGACTTGTACATACAGTGTTCCTATGTCAGAAATTAAAAACTCAGGTGCCGTACACACTTACATTAGCAAGCTAGGCATGGGGTTGTGGGAATGCATTTCTCACACAAACTAAATCTGTTCTTCAAATTTCGTGTGGGCAATGTGCTTTCCCATCCAGGTGGAGGACAGTTCTGTATGAATTCTGCTCTCAGTGACCAGGAGTGGAGACATAAAAAGAACTATTCAATGTCTCTGGTTCCAGAGATAAGTGAAAGAGTCATTGGCAATAACTCTGTAGTAATAGCAGAAGTAAGTACTGGGCATGATTTGAATCTCTTGATAGTGATACCAGGATGCCAGAATATTTATCAAGCCATTAAGGGAGGCTGTGCCTAGCTGATAAGATGACTACAACTGATGAAGTCCACCTGAAGACTCTGATGATGCTGGGACAGATTTGCAGCCAAGAACAGAGGAGAGGGAGCGCTGCCCTTAAGAGTGGCGTGTACTATTTGTCAGCAAAATTATAGTATCTCCCGCCTGGGGCAAGCTTGTGGAATCTTTAATAAACAGAGTTAAGAAACATCCTGATGTATATGTTCCTCATGGATGGGGAGCCAAGAACAGCCTGCCTTGCTGAGAAACCGTTTCATTGAGTTGGTGGCAGAGGGGAGGCAGCAGGGAGAGGTCAGGAGAAAATCAGTTCTAAGAGTGATTAATCCAGAGCCTTATTTTAAACTGTCCCTGTATCAAACTGCCAAACTTGCGATGGTTCTATGTTTGGAATATGAAATTACCCAATTTGTATCACTTAATGTCTCTTAGTGTCAGCAAATCAAAAGAATGTTCCGTCATTTTGACTGGAACTAGACTGGGAGCAGATTTTTTGCTATAATCATCTGTAACCAACATGAATGAGAGAGGATTTCTCCCTGCTTTTCTGATGTTTAATCAGCACATGTGCCATATCACACACAGATCAGGTGCTAGCACTTGATTTTAAGTTGAGAAGTGTTTTTCTTTGAGTGGCTTTTTTTTAGTCAATGCTTTAATAACTGTAGAAAGACTTTATTACCTATTTTGCCTCAACTGATTATCATCTGCCTGGGTAAAGCACTGAAGTTAACTCTGGCATTTGTTTCTCCTTGCTTTGCTGTGGAACCTCCTCTCTGCCGATGATCGGAGCCCTCTGGAACGTGGAAACTGGTGTGGCCATCAGGCTGTGCAAGTTCAAAGCACATTTTCTGTATTTCTGTCTCTGTGTGTAGAGGTACAGAGAGAGAGAGCTCTACATAAACAGACAAGATTTTCCTGAAAGAAATTTTAAAAGTTTATGAAC
Organism: Microhierax caerulescens; assembly: GCA_035590215.1. Classification (NCBI taxonomy): domain Eukaryota; kingdom Metazoa; phylum Chordata; class Aves; order Falconiformes; family Falconidae; genus Microhierax; species Microhierax caerulescens. The sequence continues at coordinate 75,482,552 of JAVJGJ010000047.1, read as the reverse complement.
AGAAAGGATTTAGAAATGAAAAGGCTTTGTGCTGTTTACTTCCATTAAACAGAAAATAGTAGAAAGGAGGAATGGAGAGCCAATGTGTTTTGCTGTTCATGATGAATTAAGTGTATAAATCCTTAACAATGAATAAACACTATTGACAGAGAAAAGTATATATGTCTTAAATTTTTTCTGGCTTTTAAAACAAAGAATATCAATAGCAAAATTGTGTTTTCAAATGTGTTTTGAATTTGACACTGTCTCTTTGACATTTACAAAGTACAGTGATGAGTATGTAATTAAAGTCCTTTGCTTATTTTTCAATATTGCATTCCCAGTCCTCCAAATTTCCTTTGAGCTAGAGAGTGACTGAACAAAGGAGGAAGGCTTGCCAGCAAGCAGCCCATTCCCATGCACACCATGCTGTGCACCAGCAATGAGCTCGCCTTTGAACCCAATGCTGAGCCAGCCCGTGCGCATGCACTGAGGGCCATCCCTTCTCAATGTGTTTGGGGGTTTGTTTCAATTACCACAAAAGGGATAAGTGAGAAATAGAATGTTTTTCTAAATTTATTTGCCTTTCTTTCTGTCTAAATATGAAGTATCAGGAATTTCATGGCAAAGAGAGATGTTTTCTTGGGAGCTCATGTATCTGGTGTGACTGCAGATAAAATACCAAACAGCATGTATAACCCTGGAACATTAGCACTGAATCCACAGGTAATGAATTTTGCTGTAGGCTGTTTTTCAATTGTTGTTTTCAGTCCTCGCTCTCAAAGTGTGCTTTTCAGTTGTAAGCATCCTGCTCAGGATTACAGCACCAACGCTCCAGCCTGGAAGGGTTGGAGCGGGCTTAGCTGTGTCAGTAACACAAGCCCTCGAGCCAACAAACTCTCTTGTCACAAGCACACAAACAGGCACAGCACCAAAGCTGTCTAGACTCTTTCACTTCCCATACAAAAATCTTCATTGGGCTTGGACCATAGGTAGAGAAACATGTTTGCCTCAAATTACTCATAAAATGCAAATTACTGTCATAAAGCCAAACACTGCATTAAATAGCTGTTGGTCAAAGCGCACAGGCTACAAGTCAGGGACAGGAATTTGGGATTATGGGGATATGTCCCCATTACTGTCTGCTTGGCTCCAGTTTGATGTTCATGCATGTATCCTCTGACTGCCCACCAGATTGTCCTTTTGCTGGAGATGGGACGTGTTGATTTAGATTCTTTCTGATGAAAGAGCCAAGTGGACGTGTCTTATCTGCATCTCTGAAAGGAGGTGGTGGCAGTAGAGCTGTGGGCAGGAGCTGCTGCTTGGGCACCATTTTGAACAAGGGCTGCTGTCCCAATGCTCTCTGGACTCCAGTTTTGCAGACATGCACCAGCTGTGCCCTGAGCACACCTGTGGGCTTGATGCCTCCCAGTTCCCAATGGCAGACTGAGCTGTTGCACAGGTGTTAAATTGCATAGTAGTAGCAGGTGAAGGCGGCTCATGGCATGTCCACACACAGCTTGAACAACGGGAATCTTACTGTTATGTAAGCCTTTACAGTAGCTATCCCAGTCTTTTGTGAGTTAGTTCTTCCTAGGTTTAGTTGCTGAATTCATACGGAAACTCATCAGCAGGTGATGGGACTGAACACAAGTCTCCAGAGGCCCAGCCCAGGAGCCGCTGGATATCCTTTTCTGAAGGCACCAGAGGCTGGATACCTAAAATGGATGCATTCAAAATTATTTAGATCTCCAGACATTAAAAGAGAAAGGTCTATTTCAGACAGAAGGCTAATCCGTGACTGGATGCTCAATGACTGCTGCAGGAAAAGGCAGACAAGATCGCTAAGGGCAGTTGCTTGAGGAAAAATAGCGGGTTCCCCTGAGGGTCTTGTAGGAGCTCCTGGAGGTGGTGGGGTTATGGCAAGAGAGCAGCCAAGTGTGGCACAGCCTGATCAACCTATCATGGTGGATAGAAGCCACTTGTGGACAGAAGTACAAGATCTGTGCCACGTGAATGCCACATCGGTCCTATCTCAGGAGGAAAGCAGAGCATGGGTCCTGTATCCGTTCCCTGTTGTAGGCAGTTGGTTTACCCTCAGCAAATATTGTTCTAACAGAGCCAGCTGTCAGATTTGCATCTGTTGAACAGATACAAAACACTGATCTCAGTGGGAGGCAGGTACCTACTCTGCATAAGCACTTCTGCAAATCCCAAAAGGCATTTCTTCATCTTCAGGCACTTCAGTATCTTTGAAAATCTTGCCCTTTGTGCCTAGCTTTGCCTCTCTACAAAACAGAGAAATCTGCCTCCCTAGGAAGTGAAACAGAATTAATTTTATTCATATTTGCTTTAAGCTTTGGAACCATAGAGAAGATGTATGACACAAAGGTGTACTTCTTGTTCGGCACATTATACAATGAAACACCTGTGTGTTCAGTTATTGTCCATGTTGTCATTAGCCTCATTTTGAAAGACGTATCCATGAATCAGAGGAAGGCAAGGTGCCATGTTAATGAATGATAGCTATAGAAAGATTGCAGTGTATCAGCTACACTGTTTTGTCATGGCCCAGCAGTTCTTTTATGAAGGACGCAAGAAATAGGATCTGCTTCAGGTATCCTCCTGTGCTTAGATGTCTTGCAGAAAAGACATAGAAAACTACTACAGGTGCTCATTATGGTCATTGTGCAAGATGTTTGGTGAGATAAAGACAGCAAAGATGGCTGTATGTCCAGATCTTCAATTTTGGTGTCTAAAAGAGCTCTTAGTTTTCCAAAAAGGATCCCATGCTCCATGTGCTGAGGTCCTTCTGCAGTGAATAATACGCCAGCTTCACTGGGGTTTCCTGGTTGCAGAGGTTTTCTGGCCCTCACATCAGTGTTTGCTCCTCTGCATCTTGCCTTGACTGTGAATTCCCTGGTGTTTCAGAATCTATCCCTGAGCTCCTTTGATAACCTGAACAAAAGCAGAGGTTGCATTTGCGCCCTGCAAAGTCCTTTTGCCCTAGTTTCTTCATGGGCTGCCTGAGGTAGAAGATACCATTTGTCTTGCTTGTCCTACCCTCAGATACATGAGTTCACTCAGGCTGCCCAGTTATTGCTGATCTCAGCTTGGGGGTTTTAGCCCCTTTTCTTTTGCTGGGGCAGCAGCTTTCCTGCTGGTAGAGCTATCCTGGCTTCCCTAGGATGCTACACCCTCAGTCTGACTGATTTTGATCCCTGACTGATCCCAGCTTCCCAGGTAATGGCCTGTCCTCTATATCTGGGAAGAGCCTCCCCTTCCCCAGGGATAACTCAGAGGATAAAGTCTCCTGCTTTCTGTTTCCTCTTTGCTTGCACAGACAATACCATTTTGTATGAATGTGATGGGTTTCCTTAATTTTCATCTACTTTGGCCATTTAGGGTTTGAGGTTATTTTGGTTTATTTAGCTGGGGAGGTTCTTTCCCAGTGGCAAATGCTGTAGAAAGCTATACCCATGCTTTACCCTTTTCTTAAGCAGCAGGACAGCATGTCTTAGCTTTCAGTAGCTGAGAGTTTTGATAGCTGAAAGGCAACTGCAAGACAATTAAATGACATCATTTAAAGCCAGGGTTTTTTTTGTTTTAGTGCCTGGCCAGCTGAGGCATTCTGGTGCTCTGCTTGTAACTTTTCCATTTACTGCTATGAAGACAGAAATATGATCAAAGAAAATAAAAAAGGAGGATCTGCAGAAAAGTTGTTTAAGCATTACTGAAACATTCTACGTTAGCAGCGCCAAAGGCTGCGAACTCTTTTACTGTGTTAAAGCCTTTTAATAATTTGAGATCACATTGTAATCCCCTTGTCCAGAATCCTTATAATTTATACATGGTTTAATGCTTGGAATAAAGTTAGAGTCTCAGTCTTTTTCTTTTTTTTTTTTTTTTTTTTTCTCTTATGCCATAGTCAAGGATAATAATTTTAAATGCTGAAATGTGTTAAAAGCATTAATTGCACTAGTTGAAGTATTTTATTTTGAGTTTAAGTCACTCAAAATTTTAATATGACAGATAAGATATAGAGCAATAATTCTAGCTCTGACTCAGAAGAGGAAAAAAAATCCTGACTTTGATCTGACTAATAACACTTCCTTCCCTGACCAGCAAGGTTTCCTTCGTGCTGTGCTGAGCCTTAACACCAGGAGCACCCAAAGAGCTGCTGGCTCCCAGCGCAGGGGAGGCAGCTGGCAGCCCTGCATCCCGACCACACAGGTGGGAGAGGGTGTCCCATGACATCACCGGCACCCTGGAACAGATAGGAGCTGCCTGCCCCACTGCTTTTAATCTGTTTTAAGGCAGTCATGGAAATTAGCTTAGACCACTTGTGGCATGAAATAAAATTCATTACGTCTCAGTATACACAGATGTGTAAAGCTGGAGCACCTTATGCATTTGGTAGAGTGTTAAACAAGCAAAGCAATGGATGTGGGACAGCAGAAACCTCTGGGGAGAGAAGGGGCAGATGGAACAAATATGTGAGGGACAAGTGTGGGGTGACAGTGGGTCAGATCTCCCACCTAAGGAAGAAGGTATGTTTCTACAGCTCCAGCTGAGCTCCCAGCCCCAGTAGGGAACAGCAGGCTTTGGCTTAGCACATACTCCCACAGCGATTTGGGGTATAAAATGTTCATGCTAGCAGGAAAACATCGAATGAGCCTGGGGTTGGGAATTTAATCACATAGCTATGCTGCTGAACCCTTGTGCTAGTTTACCTCGGGCCTGTTAATCACCTTTGGGGATACAGTGAAGCTATTCAGGGGTGGATTTCTAAAAGCATGAAGGGCAAGTTGCCATGTTAGTTCCACTTGAAGACACCTAGGGAGTGATTTGCGTGCCTGAACATATATTTCCAGTGCCATTTAGATGCCCTATGGTTTCCTGCCTCATTGTAGATGGTCATGGATCTCCCATATATCTGTTAGCCCACCAGAAATCATCTGAAATGGCACAAGTCACCTATGTTTAGGTACCTGAATATCTCCCTTAATGCCACATTGTGCTTGCAGCTATTCCAGCTCAAAACAGAAAGAGGGAAAATCTGCTCCATTCTCCAAGTTTATTTCAGTAGGTCACTTCCACCTATTTTACAAAACCACAGTAGGCTGGTGGTCTTACAGTTTTACATATTTTCCTAATTTTTTAATGTTTTGATTGGGGAAAAGTCAGACTTCAAATTTTGTGCCTAAAGTTAATCTAGCATTATTGGGTTTCAGAGTTAACTTGCATTTGAAAGAACATAACCTCTTCACCTCATAGGCCACCATCTCCACTGTGCCAAATATTTTGAAAGAGTGTTGGTCTTGGCAGTGTGTTTGGAAAGTTACGGGAATCCAATTAAGCAACATCACAGAGGAAAGCTTTTAGAGTTGTCTGACTTTCACAAAAGATGTGCTACCAGAAGCTCTCTTTTCACCCAGAACTCCTCTGGTGATATGGAGGGATGGATTGACTGATCAGTCTGGTTTCAGTCTCTGAAGGTTTTACAGATTTGATCAAAAACCTACCAGTGTTAAGTACTATGATTCTTTTAAAAAGCAACCTCACTATGCTACATCCCCCATTACATTTGTAGCATCCACTCCTGAAGCTTTCCCTTGTTGCTTGTGTCTGCTGCATACCTGGCAACCTGAACACTTTGCCAGGGCTTCCCAGCATGACCACCCCAAGCTTTGTCTGGCTGTGGCTCCAGCAATCCCGTCTCTCTGCTGTAGCCCTGCATCGCAGTCCTCTCTGGCTCTGAGTCTAAGACAACTCCCCTTTTTGACAACTCCGCTGCTTTTCTGCCCAAGCCTGTTAATGCCGAGCTTGGACCAACATTTCTGCCACTTGCCTGGTTTCAGCCCTCTCCAGTGCAAACCTTCTTGTTTAGGGTATTTTATAACCCCCCACACCCGAAGGAGAGCACCTACCTTTCCAGGAAACTTCCGCCAAACTTATTTTGTTGTTTCTTCCATTCTTGGCATCTCCTCCTCATATTCATTGCATCAGGTGCCACTTACAGCATCCATTCAGCTGTCTCAGATTAGAAAAAATGGCAACAAGGTGCCTTTATTTGATTTAAATACTAAACAACTTGCACATTATATAGGTTTTGGGCAAGAGGACTTTAATGTGACAATGAACTGTGAGGCACAGCCATGGGTCACCTTCTCTATCCCTTGAGTAAAAGCTGCTTAGAGTGACCGGCAAGCCTGTCACACTCATATATACGAGTCATGCAAGGAATTAATTGCCAGATGACATCATCAGAGGCAAAAGCACATAAAATGATCTAAGGCCTATGCTGTGAGGATCTTAGATTCTGCGTGTCCAATTTGATTTTCCTCAGACTGATTTGATTTTCCAAAAAGTACTGGACATCTGATTTCTGAAAGTCAGAATCATTGGCCACTTAGGGAAATCAAGACCCCAAAACTGGAGCAACATTAATGTATATTCATTATGTGTATACATCCAGAATATATATTATTTTTGAATGAAGGCTTGTAAACCCTCAAGTTTACAGTCCATTAAGTTAGAAATTACCAGAGGTCAAGAATAAATTTCACCAATGAACAGGTTTAAATGTCAGTGACTGCTTGAGGAAAGATTGCATTTTTGCCTTGCTTTAATTGCCACAGGCTATGGTTTCAGAGGAAAGAATGACTGGCTAAGCAGTCAGCAAAAAAAATGATACCATGTGCTGTTTTCTGTGGATTCTCTTCCATATTGCTCCACCTTACCCAAATCTCACAACAAACTCCAATCTGTCTGTCTGCAGCCTGGCTGTTATTCCTGCTAAGATCAATGCCTCCTCGTTGGTTGTAGATATTTAATTGTCCCCAGACACGTAATGTACAGACTGGAGTCTTACTGTACATATAACACTGAGGATAAAGGGTCTGCGACCAAACCTTTCTCTGAGCAAAAGTCACTTAACAGATTTTTGCATTACAAAATATCCCACAGTGAGATCTCACTGGAACCAGATGTTCATAGCAGAAAGCATATGGCAAAAGGATGTAGATCCATTTTTCTTAAATCCTCTTGAAAAGTCATTGTATCATAGCCCAAATTCTGCTGAAATTCATGCTTATAATCCCCAAAGCTTTTCCCAGTTAAACCCCCCCCCACTTCTCTGTTTTCATTGCTGTGAATCACTTCCACATCCATTGATTTCCAATGCTTTGCAAAGAAAGCAGCTGAGAAGAGAATTTTACCCACAGCATACAAGGTGTGCATGAAGTTTGAATGAATGGAGCATGTGTGATGAATTACTGAATGAGTGTTTGTCCTCGAGAAACAGAGACAATGGCCAAATAAAAGTCAGCCTTTGTGTGTTCCATAAGCATTTAATCTCAACCTGAAGAGATAGAAATTTCTAAACAATATGTATGCTGTTTATCATATCGTGTCATCTCGTATTATACAATGCCTGTTGGTGCACGACAGCTGCCTAATCTGTTTATGTAGCTGGGCTTAATCAGGTGAGTTTGTTCTTATTGCATGGATTAGGGTGTCTGACAACAGATCTCTTTTTAAATTGAAAGTCTCTGCCAATACAGACAAGAGCAGGGCCTTAAAAAACACCATAATCCAATGCCCTGGGCTAGTGAAAGCTGAACCAGTACTTCAGTCATGGTACTTCAGCCCCTCGGGCCCACAGATACTGAGTTTACCAAAAGGGTTAATCACCTTGTCCAGCTGGTACAAACAACACCCAGCAAAAGCCTAGCTGTGTGGTCGTGGTCGGATGTACGTCCTTCGTGCCAGCAAGGCAGAGATCCAGCACCAAGAGGAGCATTTTGAAGCACGTGGCAGGCAGACATCCAGTACAGTAGCGGTGACCAGGCTGGGGAGCGGTGTGTGCTTCCTCTCCTGCTTGCTCTTTCACCTGGCAGATGAGTAGAAGAAGCGTGAGGCTGAAGGCTTGCTTCCTTGGTGGCCCACGGTCAAACCTCCAGTAGTTACTGCTGCTGGCACTTCTCCAAAGCATGGCGACAGGAGTGCAAGTGTTCACAAGTATCTGGAGAAACATATGAAGAGTCACAGATCTTTCTGTAAGAAATGGTCATCATTAGCCATCCTTAGGCACAATCCAAGCTGCTCTGTGTTGAAATGTTACTGTTTCTTGACTTTATTTGGCCTGGCCAATAACAGGATTATTGCCAACTGTAGTCAGTAGTCTCCCCCATTCTTTGTTCACTTTGCTTTTCACTTGGGATTTCTCAGGCAATTGCATTTTTTAAAGGTTATTGGAGGTTGGAAATACTTTCGACAGCATTTGCAATATGTAGGAAATGGTGAACTGGACAGGGCTTTCATGGCTTGGCATTTAATAAAGTCAAAATACATGAATCATGCTACAAAACAAATACGATATGCCAGCCTGTGCTCAGGAAAAAAAATAATACTGATTTGGTTTGTAGGCTTTAAATAAATGAATTATATCTTTAGTTCTTACCTCTTTCTTTTATTTAAAGGGACATATGTTGTCTTACTTAATTTTCATGTTCATAAAGAACTAATGCGTGCGATATGTAGATGCAGTTACCAGAACTTTGAAATACATGAAGAGCTGGTGCAATATGGCAGAAGAAAATCTGTAAAATCATGATGGCAATTAGGAATAATCTTTACAATTTTTGAACTGAGAAATATGCATCTGATAGGTATTGCATGCATTTATGTTTGATTTTTAGTCACAAATTAGTAAAGCATCATTTTCAAAAAGTCAAAGCAGTCACGTTTTGCTTGCAAGCCAGAACCATTTTTATAAAGCCATAAACCTTTGAAAGAGATTATAGAATATTGATATATAATCCTTTATGCAGTTGAACTTTCTCTGATGATCTGAAAGCATGTCTCATCCACTGATGATTGAATTCTCACCATAACCTTTTTCAGAGATGTTTTTTGCCATTTTGGAGGCGAGCGACTGAAAAACACAGGCTGTACCTACATTGTGCATGCTTTACTGGTGTAAGAGTTCCTGTACATTATGGGAATGAAGTAAACTTATTCTGTTGGACAAGCAGGACTGCTTGGTACTGGTATAATAAAATCATTTTACCCTTCAAGTGAAACAAGCTGTACTAGTAAAAGTACATTTTTCCTAATGTGACTCCAAACCTAAAATCTCCTGGACAGGTCTTTATCTAAAGGAAAATCCTGTCAGAGCAGATTTTTTGGATTTTCTGCCTTTGTCTAGACTTTATGGGTGGATGCCTCCCAGCCCCCGGGCACAGTGAGTGCTGCAGCAGCTCTGGCCACGCTGCTGCAGAGTCAGACTTTTGGGTGGTAGCAGCCTGAGCAGCAGGTCCTGGGTGAGACTGAGCTGGATGTGCCGTGTCCTGCCTTTGCTGCTGCTGTGGATCCGTGGACAAGTGCCAGCACTGCTGGGTTGTCTAAGGTATCAGTGCAAACCAGCAGCAAAGCCAGTAGAAGTTTATCCCATCACAAGCCAGTAGTGAAAAGCAGTTCCCATTGATTTCCTTCAGCAATAATTACGTAGCCTCTTTTCACTAGGGCAGCTGTGTCACCGTGCGGCATTTCTGGGATAGCAGGATGGCTTTATGTACCATGTGGTATACACATTGGGTTTGAAGATTTCAGGGCAGGGAAAACTCATGGTCTATAAAGAGAGAGAGAGAGATACACAGATGAAATGTATGCCATGTTCACATCGTTGCTATACTTCCCGTTGTGTCAGATAAATATCACCCATGAACAAATCAGTGACTTCTATACAGCTTCCTTAGCAGTATCTGACTTAAAAGGTACCTGGTAACTCTAGGAAATGCAAGCAAATACAGAAAAATCCTCAGAATTTCTAGACAGAAAGAGAGATTTCAGAAAATCCAGACATATGGTAGCATTAGTCTTCAGCAATATGAAGATATGATAATGAATTCTGAAACAACTTTCCCAGGCTACATCCTATTTTCCCTTTTTTTCCACTGTGTTGGTACTGGTACAAATGCATGTATCAGTTTTTAACTAATAGTTTCTGTAGCAATTCTTTTAGTAATAAGACATAGCAATTAGAGACAGAAAAGTCTTTAATCCTACAAATTTGTAATTCCATGAGGTTAAAGGGAGCCAAACAGAAAGCGGACCCTTAAATGGAAAATGATTACTTTCAGTATGGAAAAACTGAGCCTCTTCTTTACCAAGTGCTAGCGGAAGACCAGAAATAAATCACCTAAAACTAGTACAACATCTACAGACTTCAAGATGGGGAGCCAAGTGTTATGCAACGTGTTTAAGTAAGCTCATACGGGTTTAAATCACTGTAACCGTGGAAAAAAACACTATGAGGAATGGGTTTATCATGTTGTTTTCACATTTGCCAGTTTGATTTAGAAGTACGTAAAATCAACGTAACCTTTCAGGCCAAGTTGCCTTAACAAGTGAACAGTTACCTGATATGTTCTATGTCTTTTCTCCCACCTACAAATGCACAGCAGGTCTGGAATGCCTCTCCTCCTGAAATATGGTCTTGGGTGCTTTACACAGTAGGCCAAGGGAATGCTCCTGCCAAAAGGATTTCACCAGCCAGATGAGGACATACCTTTGGTTGGGATTCACCAGCCTGTAACCTCCTGTCTTGTTGCTCGAGACAAAAATCCTGTCTTGCCAAAAAGAGGGAAGGAATGAGCTCCTGAAACAAGCACTGCACATTGCTCTGAACCTTTAAATAAACCTTCCAAAATGTAAGTTCCAAATAGATTATCCTCAAGGTGGATTTACAACTACCAATGAACTCCTCACTGACTTGGAGTAAGTTTTGCAAGAGGGAAGTATTTTTTTGTGGTTATAGCCCAGAAGCTGTATTGCTGAGGTGTTTTCTGGGACAGCTGCAGCATCATTGCATGGATGGGTGAAGGTCTCAGGAAAATGCTTTAACATGTGGATGCATAAAGTTACTTTAACTAAAGTTAAAGATATTTTGGAGAGCAAGTTTGAAAAACAGGGCCTTTAATCTCTTTGTACTGCATTTTGCTCAGCTACACACAGGTCTGTTGGGAAGCTTAATTAATGCCTTTTTGGTTCTTCAAGATTAATATTACAGAAACGCAAGATTTTATCACCTCTAATTCTCTTTGTCTCTGAAGAATAATCAGTACACAAGTCTGAGTGATAAAAGCTGAACGCATCTTTTGCCAGATACGTGCTGTGCACTCAGGGTCATAGCTGTATAAAATGCGGTGTGCAGTATGCAAACCGCCATAGGGAATCTTCTCAAAGGAGATACTCTCCATGTCCCCATCTAACAAGGGGGAAGAACAACAGATACCATCCTCCTTTCTCCTCTCTGCCAGGGGCTGCCCATAGAGCAGCTGTGCTGGAACCTCTGAGGGAGGAGGATGTATTTTGTTTCCTCTGTACTCTTTGTCTCCCCTATATCCGCACTCAGAGACCATACCATTAAAATCATATAAGGTTGGACAAGACCTTTGAGATCATCAAGTCCGACCAGTAACCCAGGACTGCCAAGTCTACCACTAAACCATGTCCCTAAGCATCACA
>JAVJGJ010000047.1:75447218-75470941 GCA_035590215.1 Microhierax caerulescens | reverse complement strand
CATATAATGTTGGACAAGACCTTTGAGATCATCCAGTCAGACCATTAACCCAGGACTGCCAAGTCTACCACTAAACCATGTCCCTAAGCATCACATCTACATGCTTTTTAAATACCTCCAGGGATGGTGACTCAACCACCTCCCTGGGCAGCCTGTTCCAATGCTTGATAACCATTTCTATGAAAAATTTTTATCCTAATATCCAACATAAATGTCCCCTGACGTATAGTTGAGCCTGTTTCCTCTTGTCCTGTCACTTGTTATCTGGGGAGAAGAGACTGACCCCCACCTCACCACAACGTCCTCCCAGGCAGCTGTAGAGAGCAGTAAGGCCCCCCTGAGCCTCCTCCTCTCCAGACTAAACACCCCCAGTTCCCTCAGCCACTTCTCACAGGACTTGTGCTCCAGACCCTTCACCAGCTTCGTTGCCCTTCTCTGGACACGCTCCAGCACCTCAAGGTCCCTCTTGCCACGAGGGGCCCAAAGCTGAACACAGTGTTTGCGGTGCAGCCTCACCAGTGCCGAGTACAGGGGGACAGTCACTCCCCCAGCCCTGCTGGCCACACTTTCTGACACCAGCCAGGATGATGTTGGCCCCTTGGCCACCTGAGCACACTGCTGGCTCATCTGCAGCCGGCTGCAAACCAGCACCCCCAGGGCCTTTCCCACCAGGCACTTTCCAGCCATTTTTCCCAAGCCTGCAGCACTGTGTGGGGTTGTTGTGACCCAAGTGCAGGACCCGGCACTGAGCTTTGTTGAATCTCAGACAATTGGCCTCAGCCCATCAGTCCAGAAACTTGCTCCTCTCATCTTTCAGGTCAGTAAAAAACCAGCTTCATGTGAGTCAAATGTACCATTTGTATTTTGGTAGTACCCATGGTGCCAGCCCTACAGAGGGGTGGGGAAGTGGGCTTGTAAAGCTTGGAGAACCAATTAAAGACTTGACTTAATTTGAAACAAAAATGTGGGAGTTTCTCTTGATTAATTGGTTTTGGTAACAAGATAACTAACACACAGTAATTATCTTATTGGATGTAACTTCTCTGCTTGTGGTCATCTTCTCCAAATTACCTCTCAGTAAAATAACGGTCCTTCCCTGGGGCCTTTCTCAGGTGGAAAGATCTGGAGTAAGAACCAGAGAAAAATGCTGGATGCTGCGTGACAGGACACACTTATGCCCTTAGCAAGGCTGAGTTACCGAAACACAAAACAGTCTTTCCAGCGAATACCACTCGGCAGTGGCTGTAAGACCCTTTCCTTAACAATCTCTGATGACAAAAGAGAGATTCAGCCTCATGATATTAGTGCCTTGCCTCCACCATGGTTTTATAGTAGACAACTAACATCAGCTTTACTTTCTAGAGGTAAAACACCCTCCATTTTTGTCAGTGAAGACAGAAATATAAGTATAAACAAGACCAGGGCTTCTTTTCCATGTTTGCCTTTTTTCTGCCAGACTTTGCTCTTCCAGGAGATCCTGAAAATCAAGTTTGCATGATACAGGAACCTGACAAAGCAAGATACTTTTAGAGGGTTGCAGCTGAAAGAAATGCTACAAATAAATAAATACCAGCAGGATAATTTATTTATTTGTCTTTTGGCTTGAAGGCGTTACTGTTTTGCAATCCATCCCAGAGAGACTGAGCTCCCCTTGGTATCCTGCAAAAAGCCTTCTCATGTCATTGGATATTTATTACTTGGCTATTTAGCTGGTGATACTTTCTCTTTAGCTTCACATTTTTTATTTGGTTTACGTTCTGGAGATGTTAAAATAACATCATGGCTTTGTGATTTTTGGATTGGGAAAGTAGAGGCCGAGGCCCATTGTGTAAAATGTGACTAGAATCTGTTTTTGCCACATGACCCCTAGCTATACAGCAGTCACAAAAGGTGAGGAAAAAAGAGTATATTAGGCACAACCCAGCACTTTGCCTGTACACACCTCACTCATTGACCTTAGGAGGACACTTGGGAATTCAGGAAGGTCAGAACTCAACTCTCAGGATCAGATGAGGGTCTTTGATATATACATATACATACACATTTAAAGAGGTTATAAAGGCAAATAGGTGCCTCGGATACCTTGGACCCTAGGTAGATCTAAAATTTCCATTAGGTGCTTTAAATACACCTGAAATAATGCAGACATGACCACACATTCCAGTGTTTTATTTTTATGTATATACTCCTGAGATAGTTACCTGGTCTTCTTTTATTAGTAGTACAGGACAACAGGCACTTTTAGACACAATTAATTTCAGTTGAAAGTAGTTGTCTAGCAAGGAGCAGACATTATAAAACTGTGTGGTTTTCACAGATTTCACGGGGAACTCAGGGCCGTTAGCTCAGGTACAGCTGCCTACACTACAGAAAAGTCGAGCTGCATGAGATGAACTCTACACTTGATGATTTGCTTATCATTTCTTGCCGTGGTTTCCTGTGTATAAAGTTTACTTGTCACTTAAAGATTAATTCTGGGGAAAGGGGGATATATGGCATGTAGACATTCTGGTGATGTCTACATGTCTGGTGTCTGGTGATGTCTGGTACATGATGATGTCTGGTGATGAAGATGATGATTTGGCGGAGGCTCTAGACACCATTGTGGTATTATCACTAATGATGGTTGATTGCACAGTTCACAAAAGGAATACTGCACTGCTGTCTTTATTCTGCACCAAGGGAGGCCTCCCTGCCCTGCCTGTACAGGAATGAGTGTGCCAAGCCATTGTAACCAAAATGTAAACGGAAAGACTGGCTCTTTATTTTGCTCCGTCTGTCCCTGATTTTGAAGATTGATGCTTTAGACTTCCATGTATTTTCTCACATTCCTCTGACTGATTAGCTTCTCTTTTGTGAGCTGGAGACTATGATTAGCACCTGATTTCATTTGAACCCGTGGCAGCAAGCACCTTAGGTCTGGCTGTGTTTGGGGTTTATTAGAGTGGGTTTGGACTGGGGACTTTTCTGAGCAGGGAGATCCAGTCACTCTCTTTCTCGGAAACCTATACTTTAAAATTGTTTATTTTCACTCAGCTGACTCCAAATGTTTTTGTACTTCAAAGCACCTTTTTATTCACCTGGGCATTTTGTATGTCAACGTGCTATCATTACTACATTTAATTGAATAATTCATGTTGATGATATACCAGTCCATATATACCACACATACAAATCAGTGCTTCTTTAGCTCACAGTAGTTTTAACAGCCCTCTAATACATCGAGTTACTTGAAGAACAAATATTGCCCATGTGTGTGAAAGAAAAAAGGGAGAGAGAGTATGCAGGAACTCCTATAGGCGTACAAGTCAAAACACAGTTACACATTTTGTCCCCACAGGATAATGGTGAGACATCCACAGTACATAGCCTACATTTCTCACAGGCACAAGATTAAAGTCTTGAGAACCGAAAAATGCACTAAATGTTTGCTTGGTATTCCCTTATCTCACTCACATGAAGATCCTGATGTGATAGCTACAAACTGTCCTTCCTCCAGCAACCTACAGGACCATGACCTAGTGTGGGAGTACTCTGATCTGTTTGTTAAATGAAGCCTAAATGAGACATTTTTGGAAATAATCCAAGAGCCATCAGAACAAGTGAAGGGGAAAAAAAGTCATCCCCATCCCCAAAACTTTCTGCAGGATGTTTGGGACTAGGTCTCAAAACAGTAACATTTTTTTGCAATAGAAGGGGTTCAGATGGATGTCCCGGTCAAATTACAGTTCTAGTAATTGCATTTTGTCGATTTGCACTAACCCCCTATTTCTGTAGTATAATGCATCCCATACCAGTATGGGTATGGAAGATAGCTGGATGCATTTTTTCCTATGCATATTTAAAATTAAATCTGATTTCGTGTTGCCTGCGCAACTGACTTCCAGTGAACTTTTAATGAGACTGACTTTGTCTGTGCAAATGTTTGGGGAATATAATTTCTTCATATAATTTGAGTAGTCTAAGACAGCCTATTTTTATGACTCCTGTTATCATGATAGCTGGACGCTGAGTGTTCACTTCCTTAGATTTTCATCTCACGTGAGGCTTTGCACACCCTTGCCTTGCATTTGAAAACACAATAAAGTGAAAAATCCCTCAGAGCAGTGGTTTCCCAGACACTGTTGCTAGGTGATCCTCCAAAGCTGAATGAATTCTTAAACTCCTCGGGCTCCAGGCACCTGACTGATAACCAGTAACCACACGTTCAAGTGAAAAGGAGCATCACTGCTTTTCTGGCTGCTTCCTAGTTTTGCATCCTTGCACAGACTGAGATGAGCACCAGCTGTCCTGGTTTAAATGCTTTCTCCCTTGGAAACTGGGCAAGGCACTTACAAATACTGTTAAGATTAAATGAATTAGCTGGGTAGAAAATCAACGTACTTAAAGCACATCGATCTGCGCCTCCTCACTAATTCTTCTGGCAGCTATGTTTGTCACAATCATTGAGACATAACGTATTATGGTAAAAACAAATACAAGCATTTTAATGAAGAAATATTCACTCAAAGATACTCATGGATGCTAGAAAAGCTGAAAGCATGTTGGTAGAAATGGAACAAAATAATTTGTTTTTTAAAACAGCAGTTATATAGAAGTACAGATTCTTCTCAAACTTGGCCAATTTAACCAGACTTTAGCTCAGAATTCTTTAATTATGTCCTTTAATGCATAATGATAGCCTAGGATGTCTTTCAGAGAGAACTTAAATCTTCCCCTTTTTTGGCTTCACTAAATATCTCTCTCCTTCACAAGGCTTGAGCCAGCACAGACTGACCCTGCAGCAAATGGTCAGTTAACGTGTATGTTAGCCCTTGCAAACAGAATAGTGAATATACCTGCAAGAATACTTTGCATGAATGTGATATAGTGGAATAAAAAGCAGATACAGCCAGTAAATCTACTATTTTGTAGCTTTGTCTTGACTTCCTCGCTGCTAGGAGGCTACAAGGATATTGTAAACCCATTGCTTCATTTACAATGCCAAAATTTCTCTGGAAAAGGAGGAAAGTTCTGGCTTTCCATAACATTATCAAGCTTCCTCATCTCTTGACAAGATGAAAATCTTCCTTTCTCCCTTGATACTCCCTACATTACTCAGAACATTGTCTCACGTACAAAATACAGTTCCCTATCTTTCTCCAACCCAAGGTCCATGCCCCTGCTGTAACGAACACGTCAGCTTGCCAGCTGAGCAGGGACATGTTGAGGCACTGCAGTGATGGCAGAAGTCAAGAGCAGCCTTCTGAAGATCCCTCTTTCCTCCTGGCCCACAGGAGAGGCATGCTGAGACCTCCCAGCTTTGTGAGAAAAACTCCAAATCCATTTCTGATGTCAGACCAGAAAACTCCCAGCAGTGTCACAGAGAGTTGGTTACCTCACCATGAAGTAATCTGTGATTGTGTAATTAAAGGCTATCATAATGTACACACACCAAAGAGACCAGATTAAGCTTGCACTGGCAGCTTTAGTATTCACACTGAATTACTGACATTTCGGTCTTAATAACAATCCTTTAACTTTGACTCATGCGTGCTTTCATAAGCTTTGTAAAAACTAAATTTGGAAAAAAATAAGACTGAACCATCCCATTATATGAGATCTTCACTACCTCTATGTGTATTACTGCTACTAGTGGTGAGAAAATATTCAAAATGAACTTGTCAAAATATTCATGGACATGTTTCTTTTTTTGCTGCTTTCACATAGGACCTATGCATGTGTCTGTCCAAGCTCACTCTCCAGCTAGGTTGGGAAATTGTCGGGAAACTTTCATTAGTCCATTGCCCACCCTGCTCTTGGGAGCCCTTTAAGTGACCTAATGCCATGCTGTGACCCTAAATGGGGAGGCATTCTCCCATAGGTGCAGTTTCTAGTCCTCTGGATAAAGTGTAGCAGAATGAGACTATCCTAAATAAAAGCTTGACAGGATTGGTTTTTGCATGGACAAGAATAATTTCACCCCTGTCCTCCTTCTTGCAAATGGGTAAGGATGAGAGACAAAGATTTTTGGAAACTCTTGAACCTGAGGCTAATACATGGCAAGGCAGATTTTGGCCCAACCAGCTGAAGTCTGGAATTTAAAAACGCTGTCCTTATAATGGTAGGTGTCCTGTGAATATATTGAATGAAAAGGATTGTCATTGTCAGGCACCAGTCAAGGACAATGTCAACAAAAATAAATATGTATGATTTCCCTGGTGACCACAGGATGAGCATCACTGGTGCAAAAGCCTTTTGCTTGTGGGGCAAACCTCAGCCAGTCCCTCTAGAGACAGATGGACCATGCAGGCATCATTGCCAGCACCTCCTCACACATTACAACCACTGTGAGGGTCTCAGGTCAACAAAAAAAATCAGTAAGCATGTCTAAATTGTCAAGTGAGACCCTCAGCGCTCCTGCATGTCTGAACAAGAAAAAGTACTGTGGTAGGCAGGGCTGTAAGAGTGGTCTCTTTCAACAGAAACAAAGATTACAGCCTTAGGGCTTCTCTCTAAATACCTTCAGAGAGGCCAGAGAGAAGGGGTGCAGAGTAGGATTTCGGTATGTTGCACGTAGCACACAGGTTTTGGTCCTCAATATTAGAGCACTTAGGACTCAGTGACAGATTTGGAAAGCAGAAGCTGTAGCCAACAATTAATCCTCAGTAGGTCATTTACCCGCACTGTGGATTACCCACGGCCTGAAAGCAGACACTGAGGTGGTCCTACTGACTCAGTAGTGCCACTCTGGGGCACAGCTGGGCTTATTCTGGGGCTAGGTTGAGTCACAATCCCACTCAGTAGACATCACCCAAATAAAAATGGTGCTGTGCTGAGCCAGCTCTGTGTTTCTGTTAACAGGACCCTCTGAAATTTGGAGGTAGTGGTGTTGGGACACGTCTCTAGGGCTCTGTGAGGTTTGTTTGCTCAGTGCTCATGGCACAGTGCTGTTGGAAATCTGTTGCTGTTACTGATGGTAAGTCCTGCTTCCCCACAGGTGCAGAGTTGGGAGCACACCAGCAACTAGTTTGGGTCCAGCTGGGCTTGTCAGCTCCAAGTCAGCACCACACCCAGCACTCAGGTGCTTCGCTCTCTTCCTAACAAAACTGGGATGCCCTGTTACGTCAGACTTTCTACAAAGCCTGTTTGCAAGCTCCACAGCAGATCCTGGACAAAGCACAGCAGCTCATGAAGCAGAGGAAGGACCGTGAGTAATCAGAAATGCCTTCCTAAACAGCGTGGCAGCCACTTTGAAAGTAATTTGAGAAATGTCTGTTCATCCAGACTCTGAGGGCAAGATCCAACTCCCCTAATTTTAGTTATCTGCAATTTAGATGTCGAGTCTAAGCAAATTATCTGGTGTCTCTGGATGGAGCCGGTATGGAGATACACATCTTTAGAGTGTTATCCATCCTACCTAGTGTGAACACCTGAAATTGGATGATGAGCATGTGAGTCTGTCTTCTCCATTGCTTATCAAGGAATTCTGATGAAAATTTACATTAAACTCCTACCCAGTAGATAGCTGAAGTTAATGAATCCCATTCAAGTGTTTTAGGGAAAATTATTCTTATTTCTTGTATGGATATTTCCTGGGTGGTTATATGCTCACTATCAGATTTCTTCATATTGCCTATCCAGTATTAAGTAAGAGGTTTTCTCCTTTTCTTTGGGTGTAAGTCTTGTTGGTGTTTCAGTGCCTGGAGAAGATGGGTGGGTATTGTGTATAACCACTTTCACTTTGGATGGGCATAGTCAGATCATCTCGCTTTCATGCTGCAGATAAAGTGTTCTGCAGAGCCAGCATTAGTACATCCTATGGGCACAGCCCAAAAGGAGAAAATGGAAGCATATTCACTTATTTAAACATTTCCTTTAAAATAGGTTATTAACTTGAGGATGGCACTGAAAGTGACTGGTTTGAGATCCTTGTCTCTGGAGTATGCTGCACTAGCAATATTTTTTTTTTTTTTTTCCTTAAAGAGCACTTAACAGAGACAGTTCAGGAAAGGAAATTCAGAATATCCCTGCTGTGTAAATTATATCAAGAACACCAAAAGACATTTTGTAAGTATTGCCTTATGGGTTTCGCCCTCAATGCAAGCAGACCAAAGCGTTCATGTTTCCTTACACAATATTGCTTGAAGTAAGGAAATGTTCAAGTGTACATGGATTCATTTTTGTAATCAAGGAGCAAAAATAGTGCCAATACCACCTTATTGCATATTATAGGCCATCCTATGAGCTGCAGAA
This sequence comes from Microhierax caerulescens, assembly GCA_035590215.1. Classification (NCBI taxonomy): domain Eukaryota; kingdom Metazoa; phylum Chordata; class Aves; order Falconiformes; family Falconidae; genus Microhierax; species Microhierax caerulescens. Next base: position 75,462,706 of record JAVJGJ010000047.1, on the reverse strand, counting down.
TATTTTTAATCATTAAAAACCCCCAAACAAACAAAAAGAACCAACTGGAAAACCCCCAACTCTATGGCAAAGCAACAGAATAAGGAATTCCCATAACTTTAACACATTTTATGAAAGAGGAAAGTTCTATTAACAATTTATTCATTAAAAAAAAAAAGGCACCTCTTTTTTAAGCTGTATTTGATTGTTTTTCTACTTTCTTTTATCTAATTTCTAACTTTTAGATCTCCATTTTTGGAAGTTTGGTATTCGTTTCTGACCAAATAGTGACAGCTGGCCTGATTTATTGTTTGAGTTCTGCTGTTAGATCATGACCTTTTAGATACATTATTTTTTTCCTGGATAGAGAGGCTGAAAGCCAAACATCATTCAGATGTAGATTCCAGATAAGCCTGAAGGCCAGGACACACACATTGGGGATTTCAGTCCAATGTGTCAAAATAGGGACCTTTTGAGAAGGAATCTGAATTTGGATTTTGGACAGTGGATGCAGGCTATTGGTTTAGGCTTATGCCTCTTCTTCAGGAAGAATATAAATAAAATTGCAGTTAATTAGCCTATTTAGAATTCTAGTCAAAATGTACAAGTGACGATGAACAGGGTTAATATTCAGAAAGAAAACAGACACCAGTGCCAGATCATTTTAATTATTATAATTGCAGTAAGACTGAAAATGCAAGCTCAAACTAAACAGCATCCTCTCACAGTGTTTGCTGTACAGGTCACATTGAGCAGAACCAAGACCTCAAAGGGGAGGAAAATATTTTCCAGCCTCCCACAGGACCAGCTTGGTATTTTAACAAAATGTTGAATGCAAACACTATTTCTTCCAAGATAATCTGTTATCTGGAATAGATCTTTTAATGGCTGGGTTTGTGTACTTTCTATCTGGCAGTCAAGTTAGCCAGCCATAAATAACGCTGAAAAGAGACCAGAACGGTAGCTTAGATTACGGGCGGGAAGGTTCACTGACAGCCCTGACTTTAACATAATTCTCTTGAAATCAGTTACCTATCACAGATGCTGTTCAAGTAATGAAGTGTTATGGGATAAGTTCTTAGTTAATTTAATATAACCCTATCTTAAATTAATGAAGACAGACCAGTGTAGGCCATCTGAAGTCTTAATCTCGTACTTATCTTCTTCCTTAAATCAATATGCTTTGGAATTAAAGAAGAATGCTAATTTACTTTATGTGTTCAACAGCAGGGAAGTGAATTGCTGTCCCAGTAACTCCACGGTGAAGCACAGGTACTGATAAGGCTTCAGGGCCTCCTGGCTGTTCTGCCTGTCATCCTGCTATCACTCTGGAAGGGCACAAGCCTCCTGTCTGACCCTGTGTTACATGCACCAGCCCATGCAGCCGTTAGGTAACCTTAGGTGTCCAAAATGTCATTAGATGCCTAAGTGTAAACACTAGATGATTTTTCAAATAAGCAATACTGTTGAGATCATACTGGGAAGATAACACTAGGCAGCAAAGTCCCATTATCTGATCCACACTGATGTATTAAAATCTTTGACCTTGCTGTGCATCTTTATACGATGCTTTATTTTCATGCTTAATTGTGTCTGATATTTAATCCTAGTAGGTTTAAAAGAAGGAGCTGCCTTCTATTTTTGGTGCTGACTAGTCACAGGCACTGAAAACTTAAAAGTTTGATCAGCAGAGGTAAGGACAAATACATGATGGAGATACAGAATTTTTTTGTACAAGTCTACAAGTAAAACTATATATATGTATGAAACATACAATCACCAAGAAATAAACTATTGCTTTGCTGTCTAATTAAGCAAGTGTGCCCTTTTCCTACCATGTAAAGGGAGAGTAACTAAAGTGAAACTTACAAACCTCCTGGACTTCTTAAACTCCCAGTAACAGAAATCTCATCCCACCTCCCAGCACAACACAGGAATGCTGCCAACAAGGCTGATTCTGTCTGAATCCATTTTAGAAAGATGTCCTGCCTTGTTTGAAAGCCTTCAAATGAAGGAGAATCTACAGCAAGCTGTTTCAATAGTTAATTGCACGCACTGTTAAAAAACTAGTGCTTTATTTCCAGTCTTATTCTTTCCCTTTTTCTTTAAAGGAAGAGATTAGAAAAGAGAACGATTCATCTATGGATCTCATCAGGCTTGTTCTACATTGTTCACTTGTATTCCCTCCTGTAACTGCTCCTGTTTGCTCACCAGCTCAGAAATGAACTGCAGCCTTAGACAAGTCCCCCACACAGAGACAATACTCTTATCTTTCCACTTTAAGCTGTATTAAATGAATGATAATGGCTTTCCACAGGATGAAGGCACAAGCAGAACCACCTCACTGGGAAGAAAGTGATTTCAAACAGAGCTGGCTGCATGTTCTGTACCATTCAGGTTCCTCCAGCATGCCCATTGCCATGTACATGAGCACCTTTCAGAGCAAAACCAGCGCCAACTCATAAAAGTTCCCTTTCCATCTCGTCAGCCATGGGGTGTGCATGCAGTAAATGCTGAAGAATTAGGAGCTTCCTCCTGGGACGTGGGGACAAAGAAGGCAACACTGAATGGAGATTTGAAAGAGACAGAATTTGTCACAGGCTAAGCTGCTTCAAGAGTAAATTCCTGTGTCTTGGTGTAACTGCCGAGGAAACCTGTTTCCCACATTCTGTTCCTGATGAACACCAGGGCTTAAGTAGGCAGTGCAGATACTTAGTTATCCTGCTGGCCAAGGAGCAGAGGTTTAAATGGAAGATGTTTCCTTTGGACCCTTTACTGCCAGGCGTGATTGCCAAACCATCTGATGCCACGAAGTCCTCCAAGCGCAGAAGTTACAACAGAGCTCCAAGGAGACAAGGAGGTCTGGTTTTGTTTTGGAACTGCTGTCTACCCTTAGTCTCCCAGGTAGGCTGAAATGTTGGAAAACAGTCTTGCAGCTGACCCTGTAAGGAAATTACTCTCACTTTGCTTCCTACAAGCTCAAAAAGCCCATACAATGTTGACAGACGAGCCTTGCCAAAGGAAGACACCAGCACTCCCACTTCTAAACTAAAGGGAAAACTGAGATATTGAGTGATGTGCTTTGTTTGCAGTTTGGTGTAACATTCATTCTCTACATCAGAGATCTCTCGTGCTCTTGTCCAGCCACTTACATGCCTATGTTTCATTTTCACCCTTCCAATAACTTCTTTTATTGACAGCTGCAGTGAAATTTGCTCACTCGCTTCTTAGCGCATAGTGAGATCAATACAGTTGTAGTGGCTGTAAAGCTTTTCCATAGCAGAAAAGTAGCATTTCATACACACTTTGGATATAAATAACTACAAAGCCTGTGGAAAAAGACTAAATCAAGTTTGCAGCAATGCCTCAGCCTATAAGGAGGAAGTTAACAATAGGTTTCTTCTGTAATTAAGCCAAATTGAGAGGTTCCCAGTTTTTTTTAAATCATTACAACAATCTGGTTTACAGCATGGATCCACAAAGAGCTACGCTGGCACAAATGAGGAGCACAGAGGTAAGAGGGATTAGCCAGAGGGTGGGAAGACAAGAAATTGTTATGCTGGCTTTGTCACCCGTATCCTGAAACTTTTAGAAACTTTAAGACTTTGGAAAAATATGTAGAATTTCCATCCCCAGTATCTGTAAAATCAAGACTGCGTGTCTGTTTAACGGGCTGTGTTCCAGTTCAGTCATGAGTTACTGAATGGGAATTACTGGAAGAGCCTGCAAACCTGTGTCAGGAGATCAGACTGCCTTTGTGGTTCCTGTCCCTCAAATCTATGAACTCTCGTTAGGGCGTCTCAAGTCTGAATTCAGCCAGACAGTATTTTTCAGTAAGAAGAGGAGGAAGGACAATGCTTTTGGTACTCAAACAAATTGCATTATTTATCTAACTGTCAGTATTATATTTCTGCATTCAAGGGGGGTCAGGAGCCTACTGCAGAATAGCTATGCAGCATCAGTCATTTGACCAAAGGCCTGTTCAGTCAAGCGTTCCACTGCTCATCTGTCATTAGGGCTGCCAGTAATAACAATTAACTTGACTTAATTGTGTATTTTAACAGCTGCTTAATATTACCCAGATCTTTCCTTCACTCATAATGTAAGATACCTTTCTGCTGAATGTGGTTTTAATTAAGGCTCTGTTCACAACTTTTCACAAGCTGTTGAAAAATTCATGTCCTGTAAGAAAAGTGATGATGCAGTAAATGCTACTGGGGCAGAGACTAACTTTTTATTAGATGAGCATTGAGCCCTTATGAATTCATGACTCTAGATTAACTGATGTGGCTGCCAAAAGAAAGATGGAACAGATTTAACAACCGCAGTAACATAAAAGGTGTAAAATATGCAGGTGCTGATACCAGCAAGGTTGTATGTTGGGATGGAATGTGTCCTTAAAGTGGTAGCAAGCTGTAATCAATTGCAGAACGCTGTACCAGTTGACTAGATGTCCACGTCGTAAGGAAGTGCCGAGCCGATCGAGGGTGCTGTGACTGAGCAGTACTGCAGCATTGCTTTCACTTAAAGCCTGTAACATTTGTGCACAAGAGAAAATCGACAAACTCACATTTTTCAGGCATGTCACAGGAAAGAAATAAAGCCTGGAATATCTGCTTCAGCGCAAGAAAAACTCTCAAATATCTGTGTATGCCAAACGGATAATTCTGCACAAGATAGTAGTTACAGTTATCACCCCTCATCTTCACAAGGGGAATTTGAATTTCAAACTCTCTTAACAATCCAATACTGTTACACTGCCAATCCTCGCCAGATGCCCCAAACAATTCCTTGGTAACTGCAAAAAAAAGTTGAGGAAGTTGTTATATATATGTGGAATTACATTATGAGCACAAATCCCTTTCATCTGGAGCAGATGTCATGTGTCCTTATCTTGGCTTCTATTCAGACACGGAAGGCATGACATTTATATATCATTATAAATGGGCTGGGATTTAGGACTGTGCAAACTTTTGGGTTACAGACATTCAGAAATACAATCATCACCCTATTTCCCTTTTTATTGTCCAGAAGCAAACATTTTATAAAATTCTCTCCTCGTATTCTGCCAATAAACATTTTAGTTATCCTAGCAACAATTTTTAGATGTGCTGTAAATATACTTGGCGAGCTAATGGATGCCCTTAGCCACTTTAAACAGTCACTTTCCACTTAGTTTATGTATTTCACACGTGTGGATTAACAGCAGAGTGGAGCAGCATATGCAGGTCCCACAATATTCATGCCTATGGTATCTAGAAAGGTGTGAACTTGCTTCTTGGGGACTTTTATCAGGGCTCTGGCACCGTCCTGTTTTCTTATTTTTTTTTCAGTGGACAGTTTCCCAATGTAATAGCTCTTTAGGAAATTAATAATCTTTGAGAATTTACCCCATTGTGAACTTGGTTGAAATATGTAACCTCTTGGAAAGTTGTTTTGACAAGGCGTGGGTTTGTGGAAACCCAAGTGGTCAGAAAAATGATCCCATAGCTATGTTTCTGTAGGAACCTGGGCTATATCAACAACTGACACAGAACAACTGATTCAGAAAAGTGGCACAGCACAGAAGCCACAGGTGAGTTGTATCTTCTGCTCGTCCCCCTTACAATAAAGTCCTACCCATGGGAGGACATCGCTCAGACATCTGGCTCATCTCCTGAACAGCTCGCCAGCATCTTCCAATTCCTGAGGTTTAAAACCTGAATGACTTACAAATAGCTTTTATTAACGTAGCATTAAATATTGCCTAATGAAGAAGCAGGCTGCTCTGCGAGCAGTGGATCTAGCAGCCACTCGCCCTTCCCAAGGGTCAGCATCCCATGTTGAAATTCTCTGGCATTTCATAAAGGGGAAGACACTCACTGATGCTTTTCCTTCAATATGGGCAATAACATTATCTTTCTCATCAAGCGGCTAGCTATTTCCATACAGCTTATGGGAATTTTATACACCTAAATCAAATCCCAGAAGTCAAAAGGTTAAAATGTATACACACATATACAGTTATACAAACAACAAAGCCATATTAACCTCATTTTCACAGGAAGACCGGCTAAAAATTAACTCGCATCATGCCCTTTCATGCCAGCCACACAAATGCATCAATTCAACCAAATAAACTCTTAACAGCTTGCTCACACATCCAAATGGCATGCTTCCTGGAAGAAGAGAGGGCCGTATGCATACCCCTGGTTCTGAACCAGTTTCCCCAAACAATTCCAGAGCCATCTTTTCTCATAATGGTCTTTCTTGATTTAAAGACAATAAAGAGCACAGGTTCACAGTAGAAGAGATTGTTACTGCTCTGAATCTCCAGAAAATTCAATGGGATTTTTACAGGGCGATTTTTACATAGGTGAGGGTGAAATAGTTACTGTGTTAATAATGACTGTTGCTGAGTTTGATGATGAAAAGACCTGACTGGCAAGCCAGCGCAAAAGACTGGGACATCTGAAAGTCTTCCTCAGCTACTTCCAAAGCAGCAGCTTGAGTCCCTTTTTTGGGAATTTAACTGCACTGGAGAGTTGTCTTCGCTGTGTTTTAATGTCTGCTTGACTATAGCTGTGAATTGGATCAGTGGGGTATCACTGCTCCTATTTATTCAGAAATGAGCCCAAAATGCAAAATGTGGGTCCACATCTGGATCTGGAATTCAAATGTTAGAAAACCTCAGGATGCTTGAATGTGGGGTTTTGGTCTCAATGCTACAGATGGAGGCACAGCTCAAAGGAGCTTCTACATTTTTACAAAGAAATACCTAAAGCTTTCATCAGACCAGGCTTCCCATGGCTGACCCATGGTGCTGTCATCACAGGCAGCCTGGTGCATTTGCCTGTCCCTCTATGCTCCAGCTTCTGCACGCCCAGGACAGAGCAGATAGGACAGCAGGAAGAAGGAGCCAGCATGCAGTTGTGCTTTTTTTTTTTTTTTTTAAAAAAAAAAAAAAAAAAAAAAAACCCCTGCAGGCATTTGCACAAAATAACAAGTCCAAGCAGGTAACAGGAGAACTACTATTTTTCCCAAACACCACGATAGTCATAATTACAGTTATATAAATCAATATGATGAAAGAAAAATCACATATTTCCAGATGCCCATGGTAAAACTACTTACTGTAAATTAGAGCCAGATTTAAGTGTGTGGAAAACTCCTATAATTTGGGCCACAGCTGCAAGAAAAGCTGTAAGAAAAGGCTCTGAGCTGAGACTTTGTTTTCATCACAGCATTTTGTTATGTCTCTTATTATTACTTTATCAAAAGAAAGTTGGGGTAGCAACATTTTCTTTTACAGCAGCCCTATTATTCATTTGGAAAAAAATAATAATAAAAAATTACACTAGATGAGTTGAATGATTACCTTTAATTACCATTCACTAAGCTATGTCAGATAGAAAGATTCCTATATTAAAATGAATGCTCTTGAAAAATACATCAAGCACATTGCTGTGTTTTGTCCTGCCAGCAGATTCCAATATTAATCCTTCCCCAGTGCTGCAACAGAGAACTGAGGTCTCACCAGAATTTCAGTAGCAGTCATTGTACAGAGCTAAATGATGAATCTTTTGTGAAAAAGCATCAGTACCTCATCTGTTGTATTTCATTTCATAACAATAATTTGTAGCTTATTGATCCTTTGAGACTTACCTTTTCATACCAGATGGCTTGATATTATATTTTTTTCGTTAATAAGCATTATTGCTGATAGGTGATGATTCATGAACAAATAACATAGTCATGGATCTTATTTTTTATTGTTTATCCAGTTCTTCAGCCAAGACTCTGCTTTGCCAACAGGTTTCTGTACTATGGCTTTAATAGTGATGGGATCTTTTGCACTGATGACTAGCATGCAAACATCACATACCTTCTTTGCAGCTTCCAGCTACAGGGAGATACCCTCTAGAAAGATAAAGGAGATGGTTTTTCTCCAGTCATGCTGATAAATGCCTAGAGATGGCTGCTGGTTGTCGCACACTCACAGCTGGCAAGTGCCTTCATACAGCTCAGCAGAAGTTTCCAGACATTGCCGTTCTGGCCCTGCATGTTGGCTGTGCTCTGTGCTGAGCTCTTCCAACCAGGACGGAAGTTTTTCTTTACACAACATGACCCACAATCTGCTTCCCATTGTTGTGGCAACATCTCCAGCTGGGAGAAATCCATCCCAACCCAAGCCACAAGCCTCCCAGCTCTGCAGTACCTGCAGGCCATTGCAACTAAACTAATTTGCCCACCAACAATTTTGTTTTGTTTCACTTTAATAGAACATTCCAGTGATAAATTGGTTTCAGACTAATTTTCTGCTCAATCTAAATTGTCATCATGGGCTGGCAGAATGTGAGCACCAGAAAGAAGATCTTGCCCAAGCAGATTTCCTGCTAGGATATCATCAGGGAACTGAGCAAGATCTGCAAGAGTAAGCAAATGATCAGGAAGATCACACCTGGTCCCCCTTTTCCCACCACCACTGGGACCAGTGGGACTCCCCTATCCTGGCAGCCCTGGATGGCTGCTGGCAGCCTGCCAGCCCAGGGGCACCCACAGGGACTGCATGGGCTCTTGGTGGCTTTGGGGACAGTCTGCTGTCCTGTCAGAAAGAGATGGTGCTGGTGGTCCCTGAAGCGTGTTTCAGCTGCTTGCAAGGTGCAAGCACTCACCAGGGGTCATTAAAATGGGGCTTTTAGCACCTGCAGCTGAGGACCACGGGTCAGGATGTTAGCATCTGAGGCTTTCCACGCTGCGGGTTCTGCCAAAGGCAGTCCTCAGTGCCTTCCATTTCCAAAGACAAATGTGCTTTCCTTCTAAGCAAAATCAGCTGAAATTGTTTAAAATCTGAGTCTTATTTTGCCTGTCGTTCGCTAAGAAAACGTACATAGCACGTCATTTATACAGAGCAAGAGCGAACACATTTTCACAACCATAGGTTCAAGGGCACAGCACACACAACTGTATTTAATTCTGCTCACTTACATTATTAAGCACTCATGCCAGATCAGGAGCATTAATATTTTTGGATTCAGGCTATGGAAAGCTAAATCATAGGGCCAGTGTTTTCAGGTTTCAGTGTCTATCATGATCTAAAGTCATCCCTATGGAAAAGCCTGTTCAGAAAGAACAAGAGACAATCAAGACCCTGAAACATAATTCAGCCCCATAAATGACACCTTAAACCTCCACAGATGTGTTGTTTCGTTTCAGGCAGCCTTTGCTTCTATAGCTCGTGTATTCTGTTTAGCTTTATCAAGTGATTCCATAAATTTTGGATTTTTTGTAATTGCAAAGGGGCATTCCATTGGAGTGCATTGAGGGACTTGAAGGAAGAGTGATACTGGATAATGGTCCAGTTCAACTCCTGTTCCAGGTGTTTTATGAACTTTTCCTGGAGAGAACTGAGCCATTCACTTTAGTGCCTAGATACAGATTGACAGCCTCACTTCTGGGCCGCTCCATTCAGAATACTACCTAAATATTTGGTATATGCCAAAACCGGATTTTCAGCAGGGCCTGTTACAAGGGATGGATTTTTGGCAACAAAATCTGGAAAGTTTATTTCAAAACCACTTTTTACCCTAGAGCCCTAGCTTGAGCATCGTACTGTATCCAGATATCTACAGTTTGCGTTAATAGTTTACTAATCTAATTAATCTTAATTAATCTTAGTAATTAGTAAGCTGTTCTAGGAATTTCAGCTGTTTTAGGAACCTAATCTTGTTCCATGTACTGAAATAAGTAGATTTTGGTCATACTTATATTCAATGTAAGAAATCTACTTATAAGAATGGTAGTGAATGATCAGGCCTAATATCTAACAACAGATCTACTAATCAGTAATTGCATAATAGCTGACATAAGTAAAGCAGGGTATTATAAACATTATACATTTGCTATAGGCAGCAATGACTCTGTTAGTGTGTCCTTTTCTGCATTTCTGTTGGTATAATTATTCACACTGACTACTGAATTCAGGTATTTTTATTTGAATAAGTGATTCATGAATACAATTTGTGGTTTTTAATTACGCTGGGAGAATAATAGTCAAGATAGCTGAATAACATTCAGCTGGTAATGTATTGGTTGGGTTTTATTCCTGCTCTCAATTCTATCAATTTTGAATCCATCTTTTTCTTTGATTTCTTTGATCTCTCTTAGAACTAGTGCAGAAAAAAAGCAGAAAGAAACAAATTGCCTCAAAAAAAGTAAGGAAACAAATAGCATCACCATTTTTTCTATATAAGCCCTATAAATTTCTTATTCTAGTAGGAAGCATTTAAAATCAAACAACCCATACCATAATTAGAATACAGTTCATGGGAAGAAGCATACTCAGCCTTATTTTTCCAGAACTGTACTTAAGTCATGCAATAATAGCCAAACCAATTTTATTTGATCAGATAAAAATCACTGAAATAAACTGAAAAGTTGCTCTGAAATATATAATGTGGTTTTAAATATATGTATTTTTACATATTTTACAGGCAGTAGGAGATTAGAGTGGATTTCAGTAGTTCCACTAAAACAATTCAACTATAAAGCTCGAGCACAGGCATGTGCAAGAGGCATGAAACTATTTTGTGTTTTATTGCACTAGTTACAATGAACATTATATTTACAACTTTCTTTTGAATGTACATTAAAATGATACTGAACAGAAGCAGGTAAAACAGAAACCTTACTCTTTAGCTCTCCTGGTTTCCAGGACAGTTTAAAAAAAAATAAAAAAAAATAAAGAAAGAGTTATGAGTTAGTTGTAACAAAAGCCTCGAAGCGGATATAGAAACCAAGTTAATGATATCCTGTAATCTGATCCTGAGCGGACACAGACAGCTGTTCTTGGGGCCCTAATGAGCCATGCACACTTACAGATCACTGATTAGGAGAACTTGATACTGGTGGGCACAGACAAGTCCTAACACTATTTGAAATAGCTCTGGTGGTATTAAATAACAGGGATCTGTTATCGTGTGATTACCTGTCTGTAAAATTCCTATTTATCTTCATTATGCTGCTGCTTTTCTCAGAGATGAAGGTGGGAAAGGCTTGTCATCTTTGATAATACACCTGTTGCTTTAACTCTTTGTGCTTCTTTGATAAATGGACAGATTCCTCAGGGTCAGGTTGCAGAGAGAAGCTTTGCAGCATATAGCTGCTCTGGGCACAGCCATGGCCCTGCTGCATCCCCTGATGTCCCATGGGGCAACAGTGACTCCAGCCAAAACACACAGAAGGATTTCTTCCTGATTTATGACACTACTCATTGTTTATTGGGGGTGTGGAACATGGTCCCACACAAATAACAGTACAGGCAGAGATTTTCAGTTTCAAGCAACTGGATATACTAAAAAAGACAGTGGTAGTAGCAATGCCAATTATGCTATGGGGTAACCCTACATGCTTTATTTATGTATCTAGCTTCTGCGCATCCTTGATGATATTTCAAGTGGTTAGCCCAGTCTGTGCAATCTGAACATCTAACTTCCATTAAAAAAGTGAGGTAGGTGCTAGATAGATGCAACCATTTGCAGCGCAGTTTGCCTAACTCTCTCCTTGAAAGCTGGAATAAGGTAAAATAACAGCATTGATCCTTTGCATAACAATAAGAGACTAAAGTGTGCATCTGCCTGCATGATGTTGAGCTGACAGGCATTATTTATCACTGGTCTTCAGTTGATGAGGACTCAACATGTAAAATACTGCTAAATGCAAAGTGATCTTGTCAGACAACTGGGACTCCAGTCACTCCAGATATTCAGGGATAAAGGATGGAAACGTTAGCACTGAAAACCTTTTTATCTCACTTTTTAAAGAGTGACTAAATAATCTCTGTAAAATATTAGTCATTACAACTTTTCTTTTAAAGACATTTAGTGAGCTTTCCAGGTATATTCCTTCACCTGAATTTTCTCAAAATTAATTATTCTGCAACATTCATTGCCTCCAAGTTATCAGCTTGGCCCTGTATACATGTACAACTGTACAACCTTGCACGTTGCGGAGGAGGTAAAGGTTGCATGTCAAAACAACGCTGAACACTGCAAATGAGCTCACTTGCAAAATCACCCACTGGTCCCTGAATCACGATTTCCCTCAACTTTGCCTTTTCCCAAACTAGTTGAGCAAAATGAGCAATACCTGCACTGACATTCTTGGGATAATGGTTAGTTTAAAACCAGGAAAACTAAGAATCAAGTGTTTGTGGCTGAAATCTAATAACAACACATTCCAAATTTGTATTCTGTTATATTTTTCAGTGTGAGAGCTTTAAGATTTTAAATACCCACAAGTAACACTAGCTGCTATAAGACTATTTTACACACAGAGGTAGAAAATTATTTTTGAGTTTATTTGTCCTCATTTGCATTTTCTTGAGAACTTTTTCTTAAATATTCAGAGTTTGCTTTTATAAATTGCTTGTAGAACAAGTTGCTGGTTTTTCTGATCAGATGGACAGAGGGAACAAAATAAGTTTTCTGGGAGAAATTATTCTTCTGTGGCTAAAAAGGCCATTTCTGGAAGAATTTTATAAAGATCTCCTACCACACTTTAGACTTGCACTTCAGCATAAAGAGGAAGCATTTATGCTACTGACCAGCAGCCCCATTTTAGGGTTACTTACTGCATCACTCACAATGTATCAAGTTGCATACACCATCCAGCCACTTCTAGGAAATGAATGCAATCTTGTCTAACGAGCTCATCCTGCTGGGTGGAGGGTGACAGATGGCTTTATATGCCTAATAAAATACGCTGAAATGAAAAGTTTTATTTCCTTGATTTTTACATTAGTGTTGATTTCATAAACAGTTTCAAAATATTATCTCTGTTATTTCTAACATAATCCTACCATGCAAAGTTAAAGGAACCTCATAACAGTCAATACATATAGCTTGGGGTTCCTCCTGCTGGCAGCTACCAGCTTGCTTTTAATGTTCTCCCTAGAATATTCTTTCTTTCTTCTCCTAAGGTACTAACAAAGCAGCATTTCAATAACATTTATCCTCAGTCTTTAAAGAAAATCAAGTTTTCTGTGATGACACAAAGTTTGTGGGCACTAACATTTGTCTGGCATCCCTTTCCAGTTAGGGAACGCAGCCTAGGTGAAATGTTCAGCTGCCTATTTATGATGGGATTCGCCAGCCTTCATCTTAGACCTCTGAAGTTAAGTGTTTATTCTCTGCCAGTCATTAGGGTCCCTTAATCATTAATGGGAAAAACAGGCACTTCCAGAGGGTCATTGATTCCATCCTAAAACACATGTTTGAGATAGGGAAGATGAATTGCCCTGTGGAGGTCCTGTCTCTCCTTGATGACTAAAGCAGTCTGAAGTCATTTGTTCCTAGGATCTGTACAACAGGACCATGAAGTATGCTCTGTCATTAATTCCAGAATAAAGGAGTCATTGAAAATTACATGGCTGGGGTGAAGAGAGATTATAGCCAGGCTTTTCAAATCATACACAAGGAAAATGTAAGCTATAGTCAATGAGGTACTTCAGAAAACTGTCACAGCACTCTTCAAGCTATCAAGCTGCAACAAGGTCTTTTACCATCTCATACTCACCATCCACTCTCCATCCCAGCCCCTCTGCTGCCTTCTCCTCATCTCACCTCCTCACTCAGGGCATGCTCTCTCTCCTCTTGCTTCTTCCTCTCTGCTCTTCTTCTGCTTCTTGCTCTTCTTCTCCCTCAGCTGCCCCCTCTTCACTGGCTCTCAGCCCCTTAACAGAACCAGCCACAGCTGCACCTTATCTCATGGACCAACCCGCGGCCCCTGAACCCAGCCCACAGCTGTATGTTATCAGTGCTAATTAACCCATCTGCATTCTTCTACAGACTTTGATGCCAGGATGAGAGGAATCATGCTCTGGACTCTGCCAGCTGTATTGGTTATGCTTCCACTGACTCTACAAGAAGCCTGAGCTGAATTAAAACCTGAAGAAGCTAATCCATGTCCCCCGTAAGTCACATCAATCCCCAGGTCACTGTCTGCCACCAATAATCATACAAGTACCATGGGAGGGCTTGAGCCTGGACCTTTAACAGCGCAGGCACCTCTCCTCTCACGATGCCCCCCCCCCCTCCAAGGCTGGCGAAGCTCCCCCAGCAGCCCCGAGCTGCACATGCAAGGTCAGGATGCCTTTCTGGGGCAGCCCCATGCAGGTAGAGTAGTGGGGAAGCACCCTCTGTCAGCAAGGGACCTGCAGCGCTGGATGTAGGGTGAGCAGCCCTGTAGGTATTATGGGTTTCCCAGCCCTGAGGCTGTCGGTCAGTCCCAGCTGGAAAAGACTTTTCCAGCTCTGCTGTACAAGATCCCAACTCCCCAGCTTTGGACTTGCCATTGTTTTTTACCCCCTGAGATTTCAATTCACTGGTGAGACTTGGTGGTTGTTCCAGAGACCTCTGAGGACTTCTTGAGGCAATTTTGTAAAGGCTGATGGTCAATTAAAGGGAAAGGCCCCGCTGGAGATGCTTTTGTGTAGCGTCATGCTTGGAATGCCTCAGCTGGGGCATCACCCTTGGACCACTGAAAAAACTCAAGTCAGAGCTGAGAAGCATCTAGAAAGGAGGGAGGTTGATCTGGACAAAAGAGGCAGAGTGATGGAGAGAGCGCTGACAGGCTGTAAAACGAAGCGTATCATGCTCCTCTAGGGTCCACTGACTTCATGGACTAGATCTCCCTATAAAGGCACTACCCTCAGGACATCCCCACTTCATCATCCGAATCCCCTTGCATCCCACCTGCCCTCGCGGTCACGGCACGTTCCTCGTGGTTCTCCAGCCTAGAACGGCGCGATATTGCCCGCCCAGCGGGAGACAAGATGAGGCAGTGACTCCGTGTCCAGGCAGCGCACAAGGGCACTTACAGAGGTAGGGCCAGGACTCGGAGCACGGGTGGGCGCAGGCAGCTCCGGACACCGACTGGCACGTGCGACCGTGCACCAGCTTCAGCCCCTGGTTCGGGCACTCGCAGGGCACAGCCGCTGCCCAGAGGCAAAGGTCAGCGATCTCCTCGTGCTCATGTGGCGCTGAGCGCTGCGGCTGCTGCGCTACCCACAGCCCCGTGCACACCTCAGCTTGCTACATAACGCCGCCTGCTACGGCTGGGAAGAAGCGAGTTGGAAAAGTTGAGCTTGAAAAGTGAGGGCGGGTGACAGCCTCTCTGCCTCAGTTTCCCCCGGCACAGCAAACCTCCTCAGGCTGCCTTGCCTTCTCAGGTTGGACTACCTCTAACGTTCTTGCGCACGTACGTCTCGCTAGGAGAGGGAGCGACGAAGGGGAGGAAAAGGCCGATTTCAGAGCAGGCAGTGCAACGAGCAGCAACGAGCTGCAGAAGCATCAGGCTCTTTCCCGTTGGTGTCGGGGGGAGCTCTGCTTGCAACGAGAATGAGAAAACAGCTCCTGCCGCTGGAACCGCTGCTCCACAGCCTTCGTGTTGGCAAATCATCAGCCTATTTGCTCCACTAAATATCCAATGCAACTACTCCAGGCCATGCTGTGATTGATTTCTTTTTTGCC
>JAVJGJ010000047.1:75372714-75447118 GCA_035590215.1 Microhierax caerulescens | reverse complement strand
TGCTGCCTTCTCCTCATCTCACCTCCTCACTCAGGGCATGCTCTCTCTCCTCTTGCTTCTTCCTCTCTCATCTCCTCTTGCTTCTTCCTCTCTCATCTCCTCCTGCTTCTCCCACTCTCTCCCCTTCTTCCTCAGCTGCTCCCTCTTCATTGTCTCTCAACCCCTTCACAGAACCAGCCACAGCTGCACCTTATCTACATCGACCAACCCACTGCCCCTGAAGCCAGCCCACAGTTGTATATTGTCAATAATTAACCCATCTACATTCTTCTACAGAAAATGGTAACTGGAATCTAATTCCAAGGGCAGACAATGGTTGGGAGAGCTCAGCGCTGAGCCGACAGGAGTTGAGCCCTTGGCTGTTAGAATTGTGGTTTCTTCTTTCTGATTGCTTTAATTTTACACCTTATACCCTGAAGAAAGGCAGTTAATTTTTGTACTTCCCTCAGCCACAGCTCATTTAGGAAATCCTCCATGGAAGTGCAGAACTATGAAATGTAGAGAATACTCTTGATAAATTGAAACCCTCCGCTGTCCTCCTCACATGGCGTAATTACCACCCTTTAACCACCATTTTGGGAGAACCATCCAGAATGGCATGGAGTAAGGGGTGACCACAAAGGCAAATCCCCCTTCTATGCTGTCTTTACGTAACTGATCAATTCCTCATTTCCTCAGAGAGTCTGAAAAAGAAAGAAACTGAAAATAGAGGCCAGGAAGAGGGCTTTTGATCAGTGCTGAGGCACAGTGGGACTGAGCATCATAGACAAAAGACCTTTTCCCAGGCATAGGGAGTGGAAGTCCTACTAGCTCAGCCAGGAGAAACAGGACCTCCTTCAGCAGAGATCTCTTATCTGTGGATGGCCGCCAAGGGTGCAGATACCCAAGGGATGCTGGGAGTCAGTTCCCAGGGATGGATGAAGCACCCCGTGAGTAGGGTAGGGTGCAAAGGGCAAATAATATTTGCAAGATGATCAAGTATTATTTGATTCCACTTAGCTAATGCACTCTTCCTTTTTTTTATTAAACCAACCAGCTTTGAATGAATTGTATTATTTTTAGATAGTTCAGTCATCCGCAGTGGATGGTGCCATTTTGGTGTCTTTTGTGCTACACAGAAATTACATTACTCATTCACTTGGGGGTGTATCTTTCAACATGGTTGTAATCCGATTATCAGATCTAAACATTGACAGTGAAGTTGCTTGAGATGAAAGAGATAATTTTCTAGAGGCCATAAAAACATCTAATTTCTGATTCTTGAGGCAGAAGAGACATTTAAAAATCTTTGGTGTTGGCTTTAGCATAGTAAAAGGTATTGATGTATAGCAACCATACGATTTCAAACACAGGAATAACAGAAGAGCTGTGAAGTATCTCTAAATGTAAAAGGTGCGTGAGACATTCAGTATATCCAGTCAATAACAATCTCTCTCACCTGGTCTAAAGCAGTCTACAGACTCCAAGAGCAATAGCCAGCTCTCACCGTAGCAGTCAGACAGAATCCGAAGGGAAGTCACATGCAATACACCTTTGCTTTACCCCGTTACTGAAGGCAGTGGAAAGCCCAGGATGTGTATATCCCACCTGGAGAAGCATATGTTCTTTTTCTAAGATCTTCTGCAGTTGCAACATGTGCATAGGAGAGCTGGTCCTGTCCTGTTCTGTCTTCAGTCTGGCTCTCTGCCAAGAGAGCCAGTGCTACAGAGAAGGTTGAGCTGAATCAAACCTCTTTCAGGGTGACTTGCTGAACCATGCAGGTGACCATCTTGGGCTTCTGGATGTTTGTGGCAATTGCAAGTGAGGGGTAGAATCCATCTGACCTAAACACTGGTATTTACAGTGTGGTTGCGTTAGTCCAAGCTGGTCTCAATTTACAATCAATGCAGAGAAACAGCCACCGTAGAGGGGCTGGTTTTAACTCTTTAGAGTGAAATGAAGTTATGTATTGGTTCCATTGCTATGAATGGCATTGGACACCACTTCAGTGTAAACCTCTATATTTAATGAGAGGCATTTCCTTCCCCATTTGTAGTACCACAAAACCTGTGGGATAACGATACAACTTTTGCCCTATAAATGTGTCTTAGAGTCTTCTCTGGCATCAGTACAACGGGACTAGAAAGCTACCTTAGTAGGGTGATTGGTGATAACACTTACCTGCAAAACCCCCAGACACTGAGTTAAAAACAGGGCAGCTTCTGGCTTGGTTACATTCTGTTCTAGTGAATTTTGTCATAATAGAGGCCTTTAAAGTATAAATGTTAGCTAGCATAAGATGTCTTGAGATTACTTTTGTCTTTCGCTGGGAGCCAGAGGCCATCTGCTCCCTAGAGGCTGCTGAATTGTTTTAAACTGTATTAAGGAGGGTCTGCAAGCAGTATCTCTACAACTACTGACCTCTGGTGCACCGTAGGAACACTGACTAAATAATCAGCTTCTTCCTCTGCAGTCCTCAAGCATGAGGCAGCCAGGCTGTGGCATCCTCCGTTTTCTTCCTCTGAGGGAAGCCTTGGAAAAGTGTCCTTAACTGAGGTCTAAGTGAGAAGCTGCAGTATTTCCCCTAGAACAGTTTCACACGCTCATGAAAAATCTGAAATCTGCCCTTTCATCACTCCTGTAGAGAAATTAAAGTCATGGATGGAACTTTGAAATACCAGCATCTTGCTTTCAATATTTCAATATTTAGATTCCATCATGAAACTCATTGCATTGCTAGCCAAGAAAGCTTTGTGATAACTGTTCCAGTTCAACTGCTTTGACTGTGAATATATGCAAAAAAAAAAAAAAAAAAAAAAAAAAAAGAAGAGACCAGAAATGAGTCAAGATGCTAAAAAGTCTCATAAAGAGTGTCTTTTTTAAGCCACTACCCCTGGGGTTTAACCTATGCCCATCTGTCAGTATGAAAATACCACTTGATCTCAACAGGAACAGGAATAGCCCATAAAGCAATCTTTAGATCTGAATGAAAACACAAACCACTGCATATTTTCAACTTTAGACCTATTGCAAGGCCATTGCAGAGTATCTGATAATGACATTTATGTTTATATAGTCCATTGTTTTTCCTGTGCTGCAAACTTTCCACTCTTGACAGCCCTGTTTCCTGTTTCCCATTATGGAAGTCTCCAAAGGGGGTTTCCTTCTGTTTTTCTTATGGTCAAAAGGAATTTCATAAGTACAAGTCAAGTTTCTTTTCAGTGCTACACGTGCAGAATGGAATCTGAAAGCTCCAGCATAATCATCTCCAGCATGTACATAGTTAGTGTTACACATAATCCACATCTGGGTCACAAAATCTCTGAAATGCTTCCAGGAATATTTAGACACCCATAATGCAACACACTGCTGTGAAGGAGAGAAATAGAGCTAACCTCCATGTCAAGGTTATAGCTTTTGAGAAACACAGCAGCTCCCCTTCAGAACTTTGCAGCTCACCTTCTGGGTCCTGACTTCCATCAGTTTGAGTACCATTAATATTTTCCTTTCCACTCAAGCCCATAGACACATCTGAAAACAGTTTACATCCCAACATGCCTTATGCTGCTGATATTGAAGTCTAAACTGTGAATAAAACTTGGTGCATATGTAACCCATACATTTTAATACAAGAGACCATCTTGGCACCTTTTTCTGCTACAATCAGCTCAGAACCCCAGGAGATAAAATACGGTTGAAACCAAACTAGCAGGCAGTCTGCATTACAGTATTCATTTCAGAGTTAAAATACATTTCTAAATTAGATCTGGGCTTGGCACTATGCTGCAGCAGTGCCTTGTGTGTGTTATAGTGCACAGAACCCATGGTGATATAAATGCTATATGAAGCCCTTCAAAATTTTCTTTTCAGCAAAGTTTACTTAAATAGCAGATTAAGGATAGTGCACCAAGAAACACGACAGCAGGCATTACCTGTAGCCATCAATCATACTAGGTATTATTGTAATTGTTTAACTAAATTTTGGGGGGAGTGCGGGTGAAAAGGTGGTTCATTTCTGATGTCTCTTCTCTTCATGCAGCTGTGTCTGCTCCATAAATGATTTGTGCCAAATAATTCCTTCATTTTGCTGGTTTCAGTCCCCAGAAGGGATCTAACCAGAACAGATTATCCAGATCTATGTTAATATGCTCTGTCTTGCCACTGCCTTTGAACTTTCTAGCTGCAAATTTGCCTTCTGATTGCTTTTACTGAAGATGAATGTCTCATTTTGTGTCACTGCCCATACAGGTCCACTGGTGAGTGAATGTTCCTGTGTGTCCCTGTACAGACTCTCTTCTGCAGGAAAGGTGAGAATCTTTCAGCGAGGGAGGTTTTGGGTTCAGTGCCTGGCCAAGATGGTAGATGCAATGTCTAAAAAGCAAATGTAATAGTGTTCATCCACTGTCCATCTGTGTGCACCTCTCTTGCTGGGTTAGCACAATAGCCTTCATAACCAGAAGAAAGATATGGCCCTTGGAGGGGCCTCTCCCTATGCACTATAAAGGGGCCTAAACAGGTATCCTAGATGAGACACCTACCTTGTAGATTGGTGAAGTTAGGTAAGTTGATGACCCCTGCCCAGTTTCTTATACTGGTTCTTCTCTTCCTTTCCCTCACCCTTTGTATGCCAAAAGGTGCAAATACTGCCCTTTGGCAGTTGCTTGCTCTCTCTGCTGTGAGAAGATGCACCATGATAACAGAGGTGGTGTTCTGCTTCACAGTGGCTTGGATAGGGTAGGGGTGATGTCACTGTTTAGTTATTTAATTTGCTTCTGGCTAAGCTTTGTGTATTGTTAGTGCCCCTGACACTGACTACTCATCCAGCAGACATACTTTCAGAATCTTTTCTTTTCTGCATCTATTCATTTTCTCCCCTTTCCTTTGTGTAAAGGATATGTATTGGCTTTGTGGAACCCCTGTAGCAAGTTGTGAATGATGTATGAACTGAAAAATCTTTGCCTGGTACACAGTAGGAATACAGAAAGTGCTGTGCAGTCACTGCTGCGCTGTGCTTTTTTCTATACATACAGACACACAGTAGTCATATTCATTTTGACAAGCCCTTTATGTCCAGACACCTTGGGATGGGAAGGCTTGTGTACCACTGGCCTGCACTGGAATATATATCAGAGAGATTTTTGTGCATAATTGTTCCCTGTACTGTGCTCAGAAGAAACTGATCTCTTCTGCTTTTGCTAATATGCCAGCCTGAGATTCCTCCTCAGTTCATATTTCAGGCAGCAAGTATTCCTGGGAAGATATACATTGCTAAGATGTCTGTATTTTGCAAACATGTACTCAGACAGGGACTTGGATCCTAGACACTGAGCTATGAATGTCAGGACATGCTCATTTTTTTAATTGGCATGAACTCTGGCTATTCCCTGTTTACAGCATACTGTGGACTCATTCATTTTGTTTCCTTTGGGCATCCAGTCCAGCTTAGCTAGTGGAAAGAATGCAGAATACCCAGCAGTAATGCAAGTGCAAATCAGAGAGGAGCTTTTTCCCTTCTATTTTAATAGCTACAAGATTCATACTCCTCCTCAGACACCTATTGCTAACTTAGATTTTTGATTTCCCATGCTGCCATACCTGAAAGGCACCACTTTGCACTAAGATATTTCTGCACGATACGTGCCACCAAAGCAAATCTTACTTGATTTCCCCCGATTATATGAGGGTGTCTTTCTAATGTGGGATGGCTGACTGGTTTTCCCTCTGTGGTCACACAGCACATTATTAGTTGCTTGAACCTATTGTTTGATTCCACCTGGCTGAAGAGATTTCACTTTTATGAGCATTGGCCAGTGAGACTACAAGTTAATTTCAGCCTTCCCCTAAGTGTACATTTCTCATTAATAATAGACACTGAAGTCAAAGTAAAGGGTCATTTTATTAAAAGTGGGAAGCGTAGCGAGGAAGCAGAGGTGACTGACTAAAGCACCAGGCTATGTTGAATAAATCACATTCCTGCTCTGGGCCTCAGTTCCCTGACTTGAAAATAGGGATAATCCAGAGAGCTCTCCAGTTCTGGAGGCTGACAGGTGAACAGCACCGAACAAAACTTATGGACTTATATAAAGAGTGAGTAAAAAGAGAAGCAAACAGATGAGACCACAGAGGGAGAGAAGCAGGAGCTGGGAGGGGGGATAGAGATACACCCCGGTCACCTGAAAACAGGGTGTTGGAAATCCTTATGCACAGTGAGGCAGGCGGCAAAGGTTGGCAAAGGGAGGTGTTAATGCAGCCAGTCTGGCTGTAGAAGTCCTGGAGAAGATGGGAAAATCTCCACGCATGGAGAATTTATCTCTCGGGAAAAGAAGGCAGGAAGGAAAAAGGCAGAATTAGCTACATCTGAGCCCACTGCTTTGCCCTAGGCATCGCCAAGCTATGCGGAGAGAGCAGAAGGGTCCTGAGAGCGGGGCAAGGCTGCTGCAGGCAGAGCACTGTTGAGGTTGTGCGGGGAGATGTCGGGAGGCTGCTCTTACTACAATTAGCATAAAGATGGTTATCAGCAGCTACTGTTTTGTCATTTTTTTGCCTTGAGTTCCCCCGTGTAGAACAGACATTTACAGTATGCCCAAAATAGTAGACTGTTTATGAGGGGGGGGTTCTGACTGCAAATAAAGAGTACCCTTGGCAACTTTTCTATTCTTAGCAATCAGTTGGTGAACCCCACCCCAGAGTGTGCCACATCCGATATTCCCCTGTGTTCATGTCTGGACAAACGAAACTGATTCCTGAGCCCGTGAACACATTGAAACTCGCTGCATTCATTGCAGCCTTGCAGAAGTAAATTGGACCAAGGCAATACTCCTGGCCATGCTTCCAGTATGATGCCTTTCTTTTCACTACAGAACCCTGACGTGGTCATGCCCTAACCTTCCTTTGAGTCAGGTCTCCTGCTGGGGGAGTTAAACCAGCAAAACAAGGGTTCTGCACTTGCTTGAATTCAGCAGAGTGACTAATGACCCCTCCTGGTCTTCTATGCCACCAGGGTGCACGGACAAGGCAGCAGCAGCTCTGCCTGAGCCATGACGACCCTGTAGCTGCCCTGCACCCAGTGCCCCATGTGGGGCTTTGTGGTGGGGTGGGTGGTCGGGGGCTCCCCCATGTCCAACACAGCCAGCACACTCCTACCTGCACCCTGCAGAGGGGTTGGCTCCCCCCACCCCGACTATGGGCATTTGGCTGCCTCCTCAGGCAGGCACACATCTGCCTTGGCTTCCAGATGTTGTCACCACCCTTGGGAACCACAAAGTGCCTAGACAATATATGCTGGTGCTGTGCAGCAGGTGTGCCTCATGCATAATTTTTGTAACGGTATTATGGTATACTGTGCATCTTTCAGACTTCATTTTTGCACTGTCTTATGCTCATAAAACAGTATATGATACTCCCTACCAACTAGATGATTAGTGTTTGGCTCAAGAGAAGTCTATAAATTGTTTTTAGATGCTTGCAGGAAACGGCCGTAAAAATTTTTCTAGGTAATTGGAATGTTCTGGAAACCTACGATTTTTGTTATCAACATATGTTAAAATCGACTACAATAGTATAGTCTGCATTTAGCTAATGTCCCTGAGGTTTTCTTACCATACTACTTTTAAGAGTTTTTAAAACTGATACATCCAAATCTCTACCACCCAATTTTTAATCATAGATAGAAAGAAAAAAACAAACTTTCCTATTTCTCAACTTGAATGAATGTCTTGAGTAAGTCCAAATGCAGAAAAAACCCTTCTCTGCACCTGTGCAGAAGCTACAGCTGGCAAAAGTAAACATTTTTGCAGGTGTTCAGTCACTGACTTCCTGCTCCTGAATTGTGGGACTCTTAAAATTTCAAGAATAAATATGCTTAACTCAAGTATTATTTTTAATTTAACACAAAATGGCCTTAAGTTATTTCAGTAATCTTAGTTCTTTTTACAGGTTAACCGAATTTCAGAGTTAATTTTAAATTATTTAATTTTTTTAATGAGTCAGTATTAGCAACATTTAAATACAGACCCTTTCATTATTATTTCTAAGTGCTGATTTTTACACCCTTCATCTACAGAAAAAGTTGATTAGAAGTTTCCAACCGCTAAATCATATTGAGGGAGTTACAGTGATATTAACTGTTTTTTTTAAAGTAAGAAGAGCAAAAACTGTGATTGCCAAATAAATAGGATGTGATCAGAAGCTGGAAAGGTTGTGCCCGGCAGGCATTTTTTTAAGACTGAGCTCACTTTATTCAAAACGTTTGAGCCCCCTGCCTCAAAGCAAGGGCCTGGCCAGGCTGCTGCTCCTTGCTGGGCTGGTGCTCTTCCTTCCCAGGTGGTATGGTCTTTTCATCACCAAACAGTTGGAGAATACTGATCCAGGGAGGGAAATCTAAACTAGCTATACTGGAAGGTCTTTCTAAAGTTGACATAGGGATAGATACCAGGCAAGTTAAGATGCCTGCTTTGGAAACAGCACGGCGTTCTATCAACGAGCCTGTCAAGAGCAATCTTAATCACCTCCCCTTTATTGTCTGAACCCGGCTGCTAACAGGCATTTTCAGCCTGAGTCTCCCACTTGCAGGAGAGCAAAACATTGCTCTCTGCAGAGATGCAGCGATCAGACTGAATGTGTGATACCCTGGGCGAGCACCAGCAGCTTTGGCAAGGAAGAGCACAGAAAAGGGATGTTTGGAGGCTGTGTATAGGGCTACTGTGTGGCATTTCAGGTCCACAAGCGGCAGGGTGTTTGGGTGTGCATCAAGCTGATTAGCAGGGTCCTGAGGGTGAGTTGTCCCACCCAGTCAGACCCTCCACTCCCCATAGTGCTGCTGCAGCAGAACAGCATGCCTTGCACAACCTGCAAAGGCTCGCACCCTGCGCTCGCATGTGCGGCGCTTCCTTGCACTAGTCCGCAGTGATTACTTACAGATATTTACTTTAGTACATGGCATATAGAACATTAAAAGGGTTTTGAAAATCTCTCAGTTTTTCAACTTCTGAAGGATTATTAACTTCAAAGTCTGAAGAAATGTCGGCCTTCTATGCTTGGAAATGCCAGCAGCTTTTGCATATCCCCACCACAGTACCAAGCAACCCCCAGCAGAGAGGAACGATTACTGCCTCCATGGTGTAAGGATGGCTTTTGATCTCCTAACATATTGGAAATTACTTAAAGGTAAGCCATCTGCTAGCTGAGGAACAAAAATAGATTACATCACACCCTGCTAGAAAGATTGTGTTAAATCCTGTATATCAAGGTTTTTAATAATTCCAAATTAAGTCAGCTAATAGGATTAGGTACACATTTTCCTTAGGCTTCTTTCACCAACTATTCACAAAAAAATTTATTTTGGTGGAGGTCTGTAAAATTCAGGCATGTTCCACTGTGAATAAAAAGAGTTCTTTCAAGAATGAAACATTTCTTCAGATCATAATTGCTCTCCAAAACCACTTACCATAGGAAAGCAGGTCAGTGTGGGAAACATAACCCCTTTATTTTTTGTTACTATAGTGGTATTAATGGCAAATGCTGGATTACTTTTGCTAGGGTATGGCCACTACTTATATATGATGCAACCTGTCCTTGGAAGATCATTCAAGAAACTGTTAAAAGGCCTTAATTTTTCCTTTTTTTTTTTCTTTCTTTTTTTTTTTTTTTTAAAAAAAAAAAGTAGTTGGACTCCTAAGAAAGGGGGTTCACAGTTCTGGTTACATGTAGAAGAAACTTTGGCTAGTATTCCTTGTGCTTAGGACAGCATAAACCTCACTATTTTGGCTTTGACACTGTCCAGGCAAAGATGCTCCTAAGACAATCATCCCATGCCTGCCTCTTTCATGGATACATCTTTCTGGCTCCTGGCAATCTGTGTATCACAGGCTACAATAGCTGGAACTTATATTCAAGTCTTTGGGTTTAATAGCACTTAGTGGACTTTTTCTTTCATTAATTTTTGCAATTATCTTGTAAGATTGTTTATAGTTTTGACTTCCGTAACCTACTTTGGCAATGTTTCACAATTCAGGTCTATGTTGTGTGGTAACAAGTTCCTTTTGTTAAAAACTTCTGCACTCATGATTTTGTAGCAAGGGCATTTACTGACTCCTTTTCTTGTCAGAACTAAATAATTTGGAATCAAGTTTGTATGCAAGATAATTTGGTCATAATCTATTTGGAACATGTTTTCTATACTTGTTGCCATTAATTCCTGTGAATTTATCAGTACTTTTTTTTTTACTAAAACTAAAAAAAGTTTTATTGTCTTTATCAAAAGCACATGAAAGAAAAATTATTTGTAATTTTTTTTCTGGGTGGTCTAGAATTTATTACTGAAGATTTTTAATAAGACAGAAGAACGCATGCTCATTACTGTTAAGAAGTCCTCCTTAGCCAACCAATACTCATGGTCTTACTATGGATTAGTAGTTAACATACTCAGCTGTGCTAAGTGGTATCTTCCTCTATGAGTAATTTATTTCATTTCAGAGCAAAGTATGCACCCATAAAAGAAGGCTGTAAGAATCTGGAAAACTATCAGTTAGAACCAAACCTAAAATGTATAGTTTCTGAGCAATGCAAGAAATGCAAATATAAAGCAATTGTGGCTTCATGCCACCAAAACTTCTGGGCAGAATCTTGATGAGTTCCATTATTTCAGACAATTACAGTCACCAGGATTATTCTTGTGCTCAGGGTAAGTATGTATTATTTTTCTATATGTGAACCTCAGAAGTCATTACTTGTGTTAATCAGAGTTTGGAAAACTAAGGTCCCACCTAGCTGGTTATGCTTTTACACCTAGGTTTACTACAAAATAAGTCTTTTTCATTTCTGATGCCAATAAAATCCATTATGTAGCTATTAGGACAAAAGCAAAGGATAAGGTTGCCAAGTATGGAATTGTATTCAAACAATAATAACAATCCCCCTTCAACTTCTGTGTCCTGGCAGCTAAGTATTTCTTGAAGTTCAGTTCAGTAGAACTGGGGAGGTTGACTGGCCAGGGAAAGTGAAGTGCTTTATACTTCATTAAAATGGGAAGTGAAGCATAACAGAGCAATACAGACATTTGAAGATGAGCTATCCAGTAGCATATCTCATATTGACTGGAAAAATGTACAGTTATCTTTGCCACAAGCAAAACACACCACTTTGGATTTTTTAGATATTTGACTTGCATGCAGCAGACTTATATCAAGCTTATATCACGTAGCTGAATATTCTATTTATATGCAAACTAAGGAATCTAGAGAGAGCTGAGGAACAAGCTTTACTGCAACTCAGCCAGTCTGCTAATCTTGGCCTTCAGACATCCCTTTGTGTCACTGAAGAGCGGTTTCTTTTCCATGTCTTTTCAGTCCTTGCCTTTTCCAATGTGAAATGCCAATAAGTATCCCTGTAAAAGCTGAAAAGGAGAGAAAACTGGACTTTGGAGCTCCTATCAAACTGAGACCCTTACAACTGCCTACCCCATGGAGAGCCCTCAAGTACCCTAGTTAACAAACCCTGCAGTTTAGAACACATATAAACACTAAATAATTTAAAATTTCAAAATATAAACATGAGCCTACTACTTCAGATCAAATGTCAGTGCGTGGCTCTGTTTTCTGCCTCCAGCAGTGGACATAAGCATGTGCCCATGGAGAAATAAGAGCAAGTCACGTCTGTATATTTTGCACTAACCCTCACATCCCTAGGTTTCAACTATTTTCAGCTCCATTTGGCTTCATTGCATGCCCACTAGTTCTGGCAATGAAAGAGTCTTGAAGAAACATTATTATCTAGCTCTTGATGCCACTCATGATTTCATAGACCTAAATCTCTTTTCCAGACCTCATTTCTTAGAACCTGCTTCAGCTCTGCTGCATCCATTTTCAGACAAGAGACTTGGGACATTGGTAGATCATGGCTTTATCCAGTGGTATAGTGATGCTCTCTGTTCTACTCCTTCCCAAAAAAATGTTTGACTTGCATTTTTTACCACTACTCAGTGTCTATATGACATTTTCATAGTTATCCACCTTTGCACCTAGAGCTTGCTCCTGAGTGGTGAGATCATAAGCCCACCATTTTCTCGGTGCAGTTAGAATTTGCCCATGCACATCTCTTTACATTTATTAACAGTGCATTTCCTTCAGCATTTTATTGCCCAGTTGCTTAATGACATAAAGTCCTTTGCATTTTGCCCTTGTTCTTTGACTTTCTGGGTAACAAAATATGATTAGAAAACTCAACCTCAGTGCTCACGCCTTTTGCAGGACATTTTAAATATATTGAACAGCCCCTGCAGAATTCTTCTGGTGTTTTCACTTCAATGTGAAACTAAACATTTACTCCTACCCTCTGTTTTCTGTCTTTCATTTAGATATTCATCTAAACAAAATTTCCCCTTTAGGACACAGATGTTTAGCTTTCTTAAAATCCTTGCTGAGGAATTTTGTAAAAAGCTTTTTGGAAATCTAAGTAGACCATACCTACCAGATCACCCTTATCTACATGGGTTTTTATTTTTCAAAGAACTCTACATTTATAAAGCAATACTTCCATGGACAAAGACATGGAGTAGTTCCAGATGTGCATTTCTATTCTTATTAAACATGCTACTGATGTGCCCTCTATAGATGTCGGT
Organism: Microhierax caerulescens; assembly: GCA_035590215.1. Lineage (NCBI taxonomy): Eukaryota > Metazoa > Chordata > Aves > Falconiformes > Falconidae > Microhierax > Microhierax caerulescens. The sequence goes on along the minus strand of JAVJGJ010000047.1, from coordinate 75,434,523 downwards.
CTTATGGGCCTGCAGTTCCTCAGATCTTCCCTGGAATCACTTCTGAAAACTGACATCCCATTTGGCACTCTTCAGTCCTGCTGCTAAGGCAATTTCAGGCAAGAAATTACACACCCTCAATAATAATTCAACTATTGCATCCTTGCATTGTCCTAGAACAACTGGCTGAATAACATCTGCTCTTGGCAATTTTTTTTTTTACTGTTCAATTGTCCATTTGTTCCTTATCCTTTTCTGCAGTCATTTCAATTTCAAAGAGATCATCTACTCATTATCCAACACAAAAAATACTCCTGAGTGGGAATGTCCTTAGTTTCTTCCACAGTGAGCCTGATGCAAATAATCCATTTAACCTCTCTGAAATTATCTTTTCCTTCTGTATCATGATGGCCAAGTAGTCCTGCAGACTCCCTGGAAGGCCTCCTCTTTAAAAAATATTAATAATTGTTTTGCTGGCCTTACTGCACTTTTATATTCAATCTTGCAGAATTTATTATTGTATTTCCCTTGTTTGGATACAACTTCAGGTTTTTAAAGGATGACCTCATGCTGTACAAAACAGCTATGTTAATTGACATACTCAACTGGAATAAGGCACATTCAGAGAATTCTTACTAAAACTGGTTTTGCAGAGAAAACAACCGAAAAAATAATTCAGGCCTAATCAACAGCCAGATAGACTATTTTCAGACAATAACCCTTTCCTCCCTTTTGGTTGAAGAGACTCCTTTTCTCACAGCATTTGTAAAGTATTGCCAAGGTGGCAGAAAATTTATTTTGGAAGGGAAGTCTCGTCTTAGGTCATCCCCTGTGACTTTCTGCTACACAATAGCTTCCAGTACAGCGGCAGGACTCATCTCTCCCCCTTGTAAGATGAATGCTGCTAAGCTGCAGACTCATACTGACTATCCTCATAGCCCAAAGAATCAGCATAAAGTAGAGCTTCAGCAAAAAGGAATGTGTTTTCACTCTTTCCTCAGTCCAAAATACCCTGCTACGTGGTCTTTATGGAGCACGTTGGGAGATAATGGGTTCACACTCACCGTGATCACAGTGGGAACCCAGGTATGGTCTCTTGGCTTGAAGCTGAACTGTGTAGAGTCAGCAGTCAGAAAGAGATACTAAAGTAATCTTTTACCCAGACACTCATCTTTAGAGAGAGCGGCTAAGCCTGAGTCCTCTGGCAGAAGGAGTTCAAATGCCAGTCTTCAGAAGGTTGTCCAGGGTCCAAGGCTCTGCGGCAGGGTCTGGCCAGCTTCGGTGTGCTGCTGCCCGGGTTCTGTCAGTCTCCCCTGAGGTACCAGGGCAGGGGAGCTGGGCCGTGCAATCAAAAGTGCAAATTCTGTAATGTGGGTCTCTTTGAATTCCAGCCAAAGGGCTGAATCAATGGAGAGATTTATATCCCTGACTCTGCTTAGGCACCTAAATCCAATGTTTACGTATTACTGAGACTTTCAAAACTCCCACTGAATTGCTGCCTACCATTTTAACTCATCCTTATTTTCAGTTTTTATATCACCTAACCTTAAACATTTGCAATGTAGATGTTTACATCTGAGTTAGTCATGCTCAGTTCCTCTTGTGCTCAGCAGAGAGAAGAGGGAGTTTCTGAGGAATGATTCATCTGACCCACTTTGGAGTTCTACAGAGTACATCCCATGGACCATCTAGCGAGCCTGCGGTGACCAGCTCAGATGTACCTGCTGGCGCAGTGGGTGATTGCATTTAGACAGATGAACTGAAACCCCAATGTCAGAGGAGCTTGGATCACTTGTACACTCTGTACAGCCATAAACCACCTGTGCCTAGCAAATGTGAGCTATTTTAAAACACGAAGAAAAATCCCATTGCACACCAATATAAGCTCAGAGCGAGCCCATGAACAGTTATGATGGCTGACACATGGAAGAAGCGCGCTGCTCTGTGTGGTGGCTGTGCAAAATGGCCAAGCGCCTTCTGTGCAAGAGCTACACAGAGCTCTCATCACCTCCATGCCCCACGGAGATGCTGACATGATCATATCTTCTCAGAAGGTGACAGCACACTAGGCAGTCTCCATTTACACAGTACTCTTCTCAGAAAGCCTGTACTTAAATGGATGCCTTAAGTTTCAGGATGCCCAAAACTCAAAACCTGTTTTTTTCAGGTCCTGCTAGCCCTAGATAAAGTGAATTTCAATATAAAAAGTTCCTGTGGCTTTAATCTCTAAATGTGAGAATGCAGTGTTGAATTAATACTAATTTGACCTCGTAGCTCACAGTTTATCTATTATTTCTCTCTTATGGGAAAAAAAGATAGTGAATACTCTTCTAACAATAGCTCCTGGAATAGTCTGACTTCAGACTGAACTGTGGCAAGGCAAAATAGACTCAATGTCCTAAAAACAAGTTAGAAATTAGGTTTGGGGCCCTTATAACACTAAGATATGCAGAGAAAAATTTGTGGAAGCTAAAGGAATAATTTGAGTGGTCAAAGTGATGTGCAGTGCAAACAAAAGCTGTATGGTGAAGCCTGTACCTAAGTGGCTGGGTAGATAGGATGCAATATTTTACTTACATATTATTGTTAAAGACTGCCAGAAATACTAATTATAAAGAATAAATATGTTACATAATTGTAAAGTTAAGAAACTATATTTCTATGACCCCTGGAAAACACTGGAAATGTATATTAATTTTAAGTGAAACAAGCTCAAAGCCACGTGTTGAACCATAGTTCAGCAGATTATTTTGCACTTCAGTGAATGGCCTGGATTTACAACTAAAGTATCAGCTCATCTAGAAATGACAGAAGGAATTCTTGGAAAAGTTGCTGTCTTTACTGGAGGAAACCTGAACACTGACATTCATCCTGGTCTTAAAGTACATGAAAAATGTCTCTGTTCTCCTACATCTGGAAGCTAGTTGTGAGAAATATAGATCACTAATGCCTTTTAATAATAAATTGACTTTCCTTTCTGAGCCACTTTTTGAAGTGGCCTTCTCAAATGATTCTTATCCTTGTTAAGCTTGACAAACTGGAATAATATGATGGCAGGCAGCTAGTGCCATATTCACTACAGAAGGGAAAGATTCCCAGTAGTGGTTTATGACAGAAAAGGTTGTTATGCTTTGTTTGTTATTTGTCCTAATTCTTCACTGAGGGAGGAATTAATGTATTTTTTAACATAAATGTTATTAATTGTATGCATCTACAGCTCTCTCTAGTGACAAAAAGCTCATAAAAACTGTAGCTCAGACCATTTAGTAGCTGTCTGTTATTCTTTAAGTAATGCAAATTACTTGGTTTTCTCATTTTAATCCACTTATTTCACAAATCTACATAGCTATGGCCAAAACATGCTGTACTGACTCATTGCACACTCAGTACTCCCAGTGATGTCAACAGAGATTGTGACAAAACAGTCACTGAAAGGTTTAGTCTCTAATCAGTAAATATTGCTGGTTTTATAACTCATTATAGTTCATTTTTTCTTCTGCCACAAAAAATCCATGGCAAGGTCTTCTGCACAGCGCTAAGCATTGCTTGCAGCCTGTGGTCTGCATCTCACAACACAGTCTATAATCCATCTTATAAGGCTCTGGTGCCTGGAAGTGGCACTGATTTTGCAAGAGTAAGACTTTAAGGACATGGATTCTCACCTGGCCCAGAAAGTAGTTTACAGTGGCATTAGCTAATGCTTTTGTTATTGGCAGTATTTAACTTGAGCAGAGTCACAGGTTTAGCTTCATTTCTTCATGCCCTGACAGAAATGTATTAAATGCAGCCTCTGCAGTACTTAACCAAAACTTAAACTACTTGGCACTGTTCACTTTTTAAAAACTTCTCTATGTGCTTCAGTGCCAATATATGTTCCTTTCATATAAAAATTCATGCCAGCACATCCAAATATCCCTCCAGAAGAGCTGGCCAAACAGCCAGACTGAATGTGTGGTGGGTGGGTCACTGCATCCCCAAGTCATGGCTATTGCACAGCTTTTACATGGATGTGTTGGTGCTATCCCTATTTAGATTCATTTGCTTTAGGCTGCTTTTCTTTTTTGCCCCGAGACAAAACAGCACGCAGGCTGCTGAAGCACCCATGCCTTTTGACCTTGCCAAGCTTTGTTAGAGCATCTTATCTTTACACAATACCCACAAGCATGCGTAGGACACTAGAATCAGTGTACCAGAAACGCAGTGCAGTCTTGATTCACAGCACCATAGGCTAAGAAGATGTGACATATATTTCCATATCAAAACAAGAAAAACCTTTCTTTCCCCTCTTCACCGATGCATAACATCCCAAAAGGCAAGAATGGCCTTCAGCTAACACAGATCAATTTTCTTTCAGCTTCAATCACCATTTAATTACTGTTGACTTCTTTAACCTTTTTCTCTTCCTTTATACTCTATTGCCATTTACTTTCTCTGTGACATAATCAAACTTAAAATGGTATGATAAAATTTCACATTTTTCTTCTTCCTTCCCACTCTTTATGTTCAGTTTACTTCAAAACCCAAATCATTTCTTGAGGAGAAAAATATTTTTAATGAATTGACTTTTAACTTTATCTTTCTCCAGTATCTAGACGTCATTTGCTTTAAGCAAGTAATTGCTCAGATGACTGGATGGCAGGCTGGATAAAAGCACGAGCTTTTCACCTCTCAGTATTTCAGGAGAACACTCACATGGCAATATATTTTGGATGCAATGAGTTTTGTTGACTTAGCTTCATCTTCAGCAACTATTTTATATTTCACTAACTTTGAGCCCAGATAAAAAGAGTACAGTTAGCCCTTTTTATCAGAAGGAAGTAATTGCTCAGTAGATGCAGAAAAGGAATGATTTCTCTACTAATGGCTATAAAACAAGCAGAATGTTGTGATTTCTCTACTAATGGATGTAAAACAAGCATAACGTTGGGCAGAGATCCTCCCAGCCAAGCTGGGGTATTCATTCTCTGTCACTTATTCCTTCTGCTGGATCATACCCACGTAGGCATGTATCACTGAGTGTGAACTGGTATAATGCAGGACAGAATAAGGTCCCCTACATCTTTTAAATGACTCCCTTTAAAACCCTTTTAACTGGACAGGAAATGAACACAGTCTGTTTTCCAGCACTCAAAATTTTTTAGGACTCAGAACTGCACATGTAACCACATCTTGGTAGAGATGCCTCTGTAGTGCAGTGGTAGCATCAAGGAGTTAAACACTAAGTTGTGGAGCAGAATGATTTTTCATTTTTTTAATTTCAGGGCTCAAAGGAAGAGTGGGTCTTTAAGTACTACTTTCCAAAGTGTAACTGCTTGTGAATGTTACCACGGATTTTCATTTGAGATCTTGCTTTTTCAAAATATTTGTCCTTGAACTCCTAATAACCTGGAGCAATTGAGTTCCAAGAACTACAGAGGAGAAGATCTTAGAGGAGAAGTGAGGATGCTCTAAGGTATGTGGCATTATTGGCAGTAACTTATGTATCCTTTAGACAACACAATTAATGGAGAGCTTTATAAAAATAGCTTTATAAAAACAGATTTTAGTACTGATGTCTATTCAAGTTACTTCTTTGGTTTTGCTACATCTCTTTTGTGGGATGTCGTAAGTATTTGTGTCTCCGTATACATCTGACCAGTAAGAACAAGGTCAATCCTTGAGGGCAAAACAGGATATAAAAAAGTGCCCATTATTATTTATGTTATACCACATAATACTTATCTACTTTTTTGGATAATAATTAAACAATTAATTAATGATCTTTTTATGTTAATTATATATTACTGCACAGCAGTAGGTAGTTATACATTCATTGGAAAAAATGCAATTTATTTTTTATTTGGTTAAAGTAAAATAAATTAAATGAAGAAAATACTTTTAAAAGAATTGTACTAAAGGGACAACATGGAGAATGAAAATAAAACACATCAAATACAGATGAGAAAACACAGTCTAATCCTTTTGGGTCACTTAGTCTCTTCTTCCAGCCAGGAGAGGCTTATTTTGTGTTAGTGTGTGTTCCTGCACTCTGTATACTGCTGTACTGTGCACTTAAATATACACATATATATTTATAGCAGATGATGTAACTTTCAGATCCTTTAGAGTGAAGATGAGCTTACTCTGAAGCACTGTGACCTACCTCATTTAATAACTGGTAATTGTGATCTGGCTTGTTTTAATGATCTGGAAAAAAATATGCATGACCCATGACATCTTATATTAAGACCATAATTTTCAAATGTACATGTCTATGGACATTAGACACTCAAATAAAATGTACATTTCTGAGTTCAAGAACATCAAGAAAAAGATCTTCCTGTAATACACCTAGACATGATAGAATGACCTTTAAAAAACTTTGTTGGATCGGCTTACGAAATTTAGACTTTTCTGCAGTGAGTCATTTATTTATATAACTTGGTCATACTATCCCCAACTGTAAAAAACATAGTAAATCAGATCTTCCACCATTCCATTTCATTTCTTCCTTTCATACATATTTCAGCAGAAACTGGAAGGGACATCTGTTGTTTACATGTTTTAGAAATAATTTTAAAGAGTGATTTCTTAGATTAGCATTGGAAAATGTTAAATAAATTGCTATCAGTCTTGAAGTATTTTATCTTCAGAGTGCCTGGTATTAATGTCAGTGAATATACAGTACTCCTACGTACTACAGCACCTTGGAACCAGTAAGCAGTTACCCCAGATTATGGAATTTATACAAGTTTTTTAGTACTCTGCTATAAATCAGCTGATTATCTTGAGATTCCAGATAAAAGCCTTTAGTATGGTTTAAAACAATTATTTTTTTTTTCCAAAAGATATATATATGGAATCTTCCAAACTCAAAAATTTAAAAGCAACTAAAAATTAATTAAACCTCAAAATTTTGGGAAAAAATCAGGAATGAGCTAAAGCAAATTAATATAGCTTCCCATGTTTATATAGCTCATGAAATGAGCAAAAATAAAAAGAACCCACATGAGTAATTCCAAAGATTAATACAAAATTTAATGGTGCCAGTTAAGTCTTTGCATGATGCATTCAGTCCTCTGTTAGAGACCAGGCAGTTACTGCAGTGTAATTGGACAGTAAATGCCATTTATATTATAGATATTAATATTTACTGTGTAAACAACCTGAAAGGATTTTATCTGAGGCATGCAGTATTCATTTCTGGGTTTTAACGGTCATTTAATCCAAGTGGGATTGGAAAATACCATATGAATCTGAAATCTAACCATTTGTAAAAGAAAATATAAGCATTCTCTGGTAGCTGAAGATTTTGGGGAGGAAAATTGTCACTGGGACAAATACTGAGGCATCACAGTGCATGTTTTACCATTCCCTTTATAGAAGAAACCATATCCAGAAAAGACTACAGTACAAAAGGGGCTACTACTAGAATGTGACCATTCCTTGGAAAGAGTGAATTTACTGTGTATTTGTGACATTCCCAAGCCCAGGGCTGTGCTTGTTTTCCATTGCTGTGAGTACACAAGGCACAAAGTACAGTTCCCACTCTCTGTGCTTCACACCAGCGTAGGTCAGAAGAAAGATACAGTGTTCTCCATGCACCCTTGAGCCGTGTTACCCATAGCTGGTGAGAAGTGACAGCAGCCACCCAAAGAACACAGCCTGGTGCAACCTGGCGTGGTCCGAGCACAGTCCCTGCTCCCGGGGAGCTGCCAGCACTGCTCTCACTTGTTATACACAAGTTCAGGAGCAGTGCTGGCACGGAGAAACTCTGGAGCTGCCCTACAGTTCTGAACCAGGGTAAATTCACAGCAGCTTCACGGTGGACACCTTGTAATTGCAAACAGTATGCACACTGTTTACGTGAACTTCCAAAAGGGCAGCTGAAAGCCTTAATGAACCCTGACTTTTGCCCCTGCCTGCTTCATTGGCCTTGTACCTTTCTCCATATTACCTCGACTATTATTCATATTAGCCCAATAAAAGAAATGTCAGTGTGCTCAGTTCAGTCCAGATAGCTGAGGAAAAACTCAAACCAAGGACATGAAGCAACAGAAGAAGAAAAAGGTGAGGTTAGCTCATAACTTCATCAAGTCAACCTCTGAAGTTGTCGTCTATTGTTAATTTTTACTCTGAACTTGAAATTTACTTTACTCTTCTCTCCAATCCATAATTTAAAACTTGATTATTTTGTGATTAGACTGTTTCATTTTCCTGATCACCAATATAATGATTTAAGTTTTAAAAGAACTGATATTAATCATATTGGTTAGACAGTAATTCTCAGCTGAAGGAATTTAAAAATGCCAATTGCTTGACAGAAATAAAAATCAAGGGTGAAAAAATGTGTGTAAAAATTCCTTTTAACATTTGATTATTGAGATGGCAGAGATCGCAAGGGAAAGATCATATTCTTTATGAATACCATGTATTTCTAAATTAGTTTCAACTCTTATTCAAGGTGCAAGAAAATATTCTTGTCCTACAGAAATCATTGCATACTCAGTATTAACAAGTGAAAAGTAATAAGCATTTGGCCAAAATATAAGCCCAGGACGCTGCAGCTTGTATTGATTCTTATGACCCAAGTCGTTATCTGTCCAGAAGTACTGTACTTCTGTCTCCCTGCCTCCAAGCTATTTCTTTCTCCTGATGGACTATTTATACTCTTAGGTAATATTTTTGGATTCTGAGTATATTCTTTACAACCCACTGTCCTAACATAGAACATTCACTGGAAAAGCCAGATGTTCATGTAACGCTTTCTAGCTCTTTTGCATGATCTGTATCAGATACGAACTAATTTTGCACATTTTTTTCAGCCCATTCTTTCTTTCTAACCACTCCTCAAGCTTTTAAAAATGCATCAAATATGCAATCAAAATATCTTTGTTTTCTGTGCTGTGCTTTATAATACAGGCATTCATGCAGTTCTCTGATATTCCTCTGTTTTAGTGAAGAGAGAATGAAAACTAAGCTTTCCTATTTCCATGAACACAACCTCTTCTCTCCCTTTCTGGAGCATCCATGCACAAATGCCTTTACAAACCTATGTCCCATAGCTGCAAATCAACTTCATATCTCATTTATAAAATATGATACAGTTCAGTTTGGGATACTGTATTTATTTTAGCTATTGGCTAGGTTACATGATATATAGGAGAAGCAGTATATAAATGTGTTTTCAGTGAGAGGGGCAGCTTCAGGTAACAACACCTGACAAACCTCTTTTGATGCTACATACTAATTGAGTTGAAACCCAGCACATTACTCATGAACAAAGAAGTAGCAGATCTCCACTCAAAGAAAGGGGTTGAGGGGGTGGGAGAACAGGGTGAACAGGAGGGAGAAAATATAAAAAGACACCTGTTCTCATTAATTCAATGGCTAGTGTCAGCACAGTCCTATTACAAGGAAGAATAAAAACCATAATGAACACTCCTCAAACTACATTCACCAGCAGAAAAAGGGAAGAAATAATGCCGTTCTGGTTAATGTAGCACAAGGTTTAGGATGCTGGTGCACTTACAAATGAGAACTGATAGACTGCACTGAGCATGAAAGCGAAGTCGTATCGTCGGAAATGCTCGTGTCACCAAGTTCATGCTTTGCGTGGAATCTGTTTTCAGGAATTGCTAAAGATCAAATGCTTTTAAGTACAGGGTGATAACACTGAGCTGCTCTTGTAACAGAAAATTAAACAGCTATTTCTTTTGTCTGTTCACCATGCCCAAAATACAGAGATCTTCATTGGTTGTGTGGGAAATGTCCATATCCCCACACTGTAAAGCAGTACTAGCTAATGAGTAGTGTATTGGATGGAAATCCATAGCCATTTTATTAATGGATTACTCCTATGAGAGCTTACAAACTGTCATGGGTTTTTTCTGACTTTGAGGCATATGACTCACAAAAGGAGGATATAAACATTTTCAAGGCATGACATGAAGCTAGAGAAGAAAGCAAAATGTTTGAATAGTAAGTCTCTTAACTATATACTGAATAGGTATTACATGCACCCTTTTGTAAGTGCAGAAAAGATAGCTTATCCACAGACTATAATTGTCAATAAAAAACGCATCAATTCTGTGTAAAAGAAGACAGAAACTATTGTCCTGTAAATCCAAATTTAACTTTGGAGAGCGCTGGAGTTTCTTCTTAAGCTGAGTAGGAAGGAACAAATTACAAAAGCCAACGACCTCAGTACTTAAGGATTCATGTGATGTGTCATGGTCTCCACTTGGCCCTCCTGATGCCTTCCAGTCCTCTGCCAGAATAGAGTCCCTGCATGTCACACAAAAAACCATAGTCACAGTGTAAGGTTTTTAATATGACAAAGCTATTTCTTCACTCAAATAGAAAGACAGTAGTTTTTTCTGTTTGCATGTTATTTAAAGCTACATAGGAAAAGGATATTTTCAGCTGGACTTCAAAAGCACGCCTGCAAAATATGGCGTGAACTGCTTTTTGACAGATTAGTATGGATGAGTGCTTATATGTAATCTGTCATTTATTTGTACCAATCCATATTTAGCATGCAAATAGATACTTGCCACTGGACTCTGTTTCTATAGTTGGTCAAACCAAAACCCATATGTGCATTGTGCCTACTAGTGGTGCCCAAAAATCTGCATTCAATTTCTGTAGTTCAAAATTTATTTCTACATAAAAGTGGCACAGTTTTCCAACAAGGTCACTGCCAGTAAAGGCAGTGGTGATGTCGGGATCAAGTGGAATACTTATTTTACAATTCAGCATTTATTTCTTTCTGTCTCTCTCTGTCAGCATATATATTCTCCTCCTGGACTGATTTCTCATAATAAAAAAAAATAATCATTCTTTTTCTGAGAAGATTTAATCATTAATTCTAACTGAACATTAACAGGGCTAAGCATGATTCAACAGCATGTGCCAAGTTCAGCCAACAGGCGGATTTTCTGTACATGGATCCGGTATGGATTATACGCTTATTTAAACTTCAGTTAGGGAAAAGGCAGGAGAAACCTTTTTCCCCTCTCAAAAATGTAACTGTGTTAACTGTTACTCTGGTGTTGACATTGTACATTCTTTGTAAGCATTGCTTATTGCCTTTAAACATCATTTAAAGGTGTGGCGTGTACCAGATGTTACACGGAGTCGTCAGGATGCAGGCGAGTTTAAGGGACATTGAATAGCACACAGCGTCTGTGAGATTTGATCCCTTGGAGTTCCCAGCTGGCCACTGTGGGATGTAATTTATCTCACCAGACTTTGGAGGTCTAACAGCCTACCTCTAAAGCCAGTGAAGAGGGCATGAAAAAGAGCAATCATCCCCTCTTCCAATAAACATTCAAATAGTCGGGATGAATGATCCGCAGGAACATATTATGTAGTGAATTTTTTTATTAGGATAACTACTAGACATCTGAAGTCAGATTTGGTTAAGCTTATAATCAGACAAAAACATTTACATTTTAAAAATGGAGTTCAGGGTTAGGGCTCTGTGTCTGAAGAGCTGTAATCACATCACACAAAAAATGGCTGTGACTTTGAACGCAATTTTCAAATGACCACATTTGGCACAAGAAAGTTGTATTCTTCACCTGACTTCTTCCTCAATCATCTTCTCTGACAAATTAAATAATATTAATATGTACATAAAGCTACTGAAGTGCAAGTTTTACCTAGAGGTGCTGATCCCACATCCTGACATAACCATTAGCCTTGGTACCTCTGCAGCTGAGAGGCAAGTGGTCAGAGATGAGTGGGAGCGAGGCAGGAAAGCATCTTTAGGGTCCCCGCTTGTGTCATTTGGGGGACAAACATGTGAATGAGCTGTAGGCACACCAGTGCTTATGAATTTCATATCCTGCCTGTCTACCTCCAGGAAGCAGCCAGTGCCAGCAGCAAGAGCTTGGGGAATTCTCACTGTGGGGAAATAAGATGCCAAGGGAATAGGAACAAATAAAAAAGGTTCTGGGTTAGAGAAAGGTACTAAGCGATCAGGGTATGAGAAGCTGATTAAAGCACCTTTTCTCCGTGGCTGTTGATGGTTGCAGCCTATCGTTCCCAGCGGGGACTCAGCTCTCCCAACAGAGGTGGGACTGGGAGAGCTGTGTGAGGAGGTTGCAGCTTCAGTTTTCTCAGGCTGCTTTTACTCAGCTTTTCCAAATACCAGGGAATGCCAGGGACCCCGTGTAAGCCAGGGAAGCTAAGAGGCCTTTTTAATTTCCGCCTATTATCTTAAAGGCCTTAATTCTGCAATACTATGTAAAACAGAACTCCAGCTATCTGGAAGTACAGCTGTCTTTATCTGCCTTCAGCAGCACTTACAAGCAACTTACCGCCTCATTACCAAACCTGAAGCCAGAAATTTATTTGCACAGGGACAGAATGATCATGCCCAATGTCAGGTGAAGGACATTTGCTTTCATTATTTTTTCCCTTGTCTCTTGTATTATTCACATATTTCTTCTTCTTTAATGTCTCTCCTCTTGATTATTAATGTATGAAGAATGCTGGCTGCACAGTTCAGAACATGACAACACCTGAGAAACCCCAAAGAAGCCAAGCATTGCTATGTGTTATTTATAGGATTTCAGGCTTCTATTTCCCTCAGTTTCTGGGATTTTATAATTAAGGAGAGAAAGACTACCAACTCAGATTCAGATGGTGAAGGAAGCTCCAGAGCTCTGCATTTGACCTATTTATGCCAGAATGCCTCTTTAATCACTAAAACCTTCATGTTGTAGGGGGTCAGAGGCTTCATGTATTAATGCACAAAGTCATGGGATTGGGTTGAATAATTTATTAATTGCTTTTGTGCATCACACCTAGGGCTTTTTTGGGGAGGGGGTAAAATATTTAATGAATTAAAACAGTGTGTTTGAGTCATTTAGACTCAGTACAAGTCTTATGAGGAGTAGCTGAGGGAACTGGGGTTATTTAGCTGGAGAAAAGGAGACTCAGAGACCTTATAAGCTCTTTACAATTACCTGAAAGGAGGCTGTAGCAATGTGGGTGTCAGTCTCTTCTCTGAAGTAACAAGCATTAAGACAAAAAGAAATGGCCTCTAGTTGTACCAAGGGAGGTTTAGATTAGATACTAGGAAAAATTTCTTCACTGAAGGGGTGGTCAAGCATTGGGACAGGCTGCCCAGGGAAGCAGTTGAGTTACCATCCTTGAAGGTATTTAAAATATGTGTAAATGTGGCACTTAACGATATGTCTTAGTGGCGGACTTGGCAGTGCTAGGTTTAAAGTTGGACTCAGTGATCTTAAAGGACTTTTCCAACCTAAATGATTCTATGATTCTATGGTTTAAGACTAAAGGACAAAAAAACCCAAGTGGTTCCTCCTTTGATTTCAGTGCTTGAGAATTTAAACTGGTGCTTAGCACCGATAGCACAGAACCCTTGTTTTAATTGTTGTCCAACGTTAGCATCATACCTCATGACTGGAGTAGGGTTAGCAGTAGAAAATAGTCTACAGAGGACTAATATTCAGGAGAACATGATTGTCTTTACTACTCAGACTTGAGTAAGTCAAACTCTGGATCTCCATTTTTTGTTTTTCTTTGAGGCTTTTTTTTGTAAAAAAGTGAAGGTGAGGGGAAGGAAATTACCCATCTAACCGCTGGGAAGTATTTTGAAATCTTTGAATTAATAATGCTACATGGGCAGGATTTAACCTCAATTTGGGCAGCCAGACAAAATGCTACACATCCTGCAAGAGCTTTCAGGGTCTTCCAGCTGAACAAATGCTCACAGCTCTCCATCCATGGCCAGGAGCAATGACCTTTAGAGGGCTGAGCACTTTGTTTGGAAAGGCTTTTCCACAGGCATTTCCCCACTGTCTGGACTCAACTGGCCAGCTAAAGCTGTTATGGGAACGTCCCATTCCTTACTAGCTGCTGGAGAAGACCAGAGCAGCTGAGAGAGTGCAATTACTGCTCAGGGTCTGGCTATTTTCCTGCCTTTAGTGACTACAAAAGATATTTTCTGATAGAATTCCTGCAATCCCTAAATAACTTTCCATTTTGTGTTTACTAAGAAAACAGGACTTTTTACTAGCTTATAGCCCTCTGAAGTGACTTTTTTGCAATATATACTTAGAAACTTTTTATTTTTGATACCACCATAAAAAATAGAAGAATGTAAAATGAATATATAGGGCTGTGATTGCTGTCCAGTTTGTTTAAATTAGAGAAACTATATTTTATAGTTGTACAAATAATTTAGAATTGTTTGGATTATGAAACTAAAGATAACATGGACGCTGTAAAAAGACACAACAAAAGAAAGTGATTAAAAAATACTTCTCAGTATCTTACATTTGCCTTAAAACCAGAACTTGCTACCAGTTGTGTAAAATGGTGTCAGGTTTTATGCTTGGAGAGCCTCTGGAATCTTTCTGTTTGCTCATATTCTTAATAATCCTTGTAATGTTTTAAGATTACTTTTTGTTGAAGAGTTTATTTATCAAATACATTCTAACAGCTTTTACTTCTATGCAGCAACCGAGTGCCAGTAAGTCACGTTTACTTATTTTTGTATTTCCCTGAACTTCCTATAAATTAATTACAAACTAATTGCATAATACTTATAGAAACTTGCCATTGAGCTGTGTGATTGTTTGCTTCAGCTTTGTGTTCTTGCTGCTTTCCTAATTTGGATGACTGCATTTCCAAAAAATGTAAAAGGCCCTCAAGGATAAGCTCCAGCATGAAGGCTGGAGGTGTCTTCTGAGTGGTGTCAAAAGTGACAGCAAACTCCAAAATGAACTTGGAAAGTTGCCACTTCACTGAATAAAGAACCAGTCCAGCAATTGATATGAGTCATGAAATATTTAATGGAATGAGGTGTAAGAGGCCCTTGAAACAGTCTTTTGGAAGTTATGTTTCCCTCTGTCTTCTTACCTCAGCGCAACATTTTTTCTCCCATTACTACACATGCCACCAGGCCACACTATCCACCATCCCAAGCTCTTCAGCTGATATCTACTGCAGCTGATCCACTGGACACCAGTCAAACAGAAGAGGAAAGAGGTGCCTAAATGCTTCAGTGCAAGAGGGGCACTGAAATGCAGTCAGTAACTAAAAGACAACTCCAGAGAGTGACCCAGCCTTCCTGGCGCAGACAGTGCTAAGCTCAGTAATTCCAGATTTTTCAGTTTCTTTTTCTCTTACAAGGACCTGATTTCCTTGTTCATTTTAGCAGTCCCCCTCTGACCATATATATTTTAATTTGGTTTAGGATGACTGCAATTTTTGGCAATTTTCTAGATAAGGTCCCAACAGTGGCATTAGTATTTACTCACTTCTATTGGAAGTATGGGAGCAGATACGTCCCTATGAGTGCATTTTCTTTTCTCCCAATGCCTTGTACTACTGCATGATCAACTAACCTGTCTTTTCCATTGCCAGCCTGGAGCAGGAGTCTGTGTTATATCAGACATAGCCTTGCATTTGTACGATTGGATTTATTCAGGTCTGTCTGTGTGACAGCAAGCATTTCCTGCTTCTTAGGCCTGAGCTCTTCTCATTCTGTATCATTCATCAGCCCATTCTATTTTGTGTGTCAAAATGATTAATGAAAATATGAAGCAAGATTGGTCCTGAGACTAAGCTCTGAGAGGCACATATGGCAGCGATTCATTGGTACTTTTCCTTGAAGCAGGATCCTTTGCCATCACCCTTCGAGCCAGCTCGCTATTTCAGAATTCATCTGCTATCTCTATGTTCTTTATCTTAGCTAATTTTCTATGTGACATAATGTCAACTGCATTTTGAAAACCAGATAAATGAGCTCTACTGCAATAATTTTTTAATTTTTTTTTTCTTTAAAGCAACCCTATTATCTTGACAAGGAAGGATATCACATTATTTCAGCATGATCCATCTTCAGTAAACCTGTTTTGCACTTTACGCTGCCTTCAGTGGGAGCAGCAAAAGCCAAGTGAAAAATGGAATCTTTGCTCCTTTGGAAAACAGTAGATCTTTATTATTGCTATCGATATTACTATCTACTGCATTTATTATATTCTTTACTCTCAAATTCCGTAACTGAAGAATTTCAATTCAGGGATTCAGCTGATTACACCCCTTCACACTTCGAGCTGTTCCTGGCCTGTTGTCCCAGGAGAATGGATTAGGAAAAAGTGCAATGAGATTGAATGCAAATACTAGATGGTATAGTACTCACAGAGCTTCCAAAGCACGATTTGTAGGGTCAGAAACAGTTAAAAATTATTGACAATTGAATTTCCAACCAGTTTGTATTTACGCTGCCACAATGAGATATGTGAGGAGATAAAGGCTGTACCAGACAAGCAACATTGTTTTACCTGTCAGAGTATTTTTACCATGCGTGTTGGACCTCTAAGGTCATTTCCATCCTCCTCAGGCTCACACACATCCATGCCGAGGTGAAGACAAAAAAATTTGCACCAGAGCTGCAGGCAGTGCTGGCCTTTGCTCAGCAGAGCTGGCTGCTCCCATGCAGAGTCCTCCAGCCCCAGCTGCTCTTGCACTGCTGGGGTGAGCAGGAGGCACAGGCTGCCGTGGGCCACCCCTGCAGCACCACCAGCTTCCTAACTTGTGCTTCCCACGGGGAAATAATGAAGTTCGCAAATGGGAAAAGAAGGGAGCAAAGACAATCTGTGACGTGTGAGCTGAAATGAACCAACATTTCTGACTGACCCTTACAGGAAGATTTCTCTCTCTCTCTGCCACTAACTGGGAGATTAATGCACTGCGTATGCATGACTGCTAACTGCCTGTGTGTGCCAGTGCAAGGATTAATAAATGTTTTGCAGTTGTGCCATCACAATGAGAAAATTACAATCAATTGACATTTTTGAAACAGAAACTAATTGTACACTTCAGTGAGATGACACTGATAAGATAAGTGCCTGCTTCAGGCACTCAGCTACTCATCTCTATTTATAGCTATGTAGCTGAGGACAGAAAAAAAGGATGGGGGCGGGAGAGAAAATAAATCCCCCAAGAATTGCTATTAATTGCTTCTCAGCGTAACCAGCTCACCATATTCTTTACCAGAAAACAGCTCTCAACAATTTCAGGTTTTTAGGATTTCTCTCATCGAACCGTGTAAATCTCCACTGCTCCTCTGAGCTAGCCACCCTGCTTTGCCTCAGTGGCCAGCAGAAAGGGGCACTGCTGGGACTCGTGAGCTGGCCCAGTCCTGGCGGCTGCTTTAGGGTGGCGGATTGCACCCCAGGCTAGCTGGGGAGCCCAGGGTGATCAGCACAGCTTTAGCTCTGACCTATTTTAGGTGTTTACGTCTAAGCAAGTGAGTCACACCCTATACCTTTTGTTGCCTAAATTTCCTATTAAAAAGTGACTCTCTCACATGATCAAAGCCAATTTTTCTCTCAGTGCTTCCAGTGTGAGAGGTGTGCCATAATGACTGACAAGATATAAGACCTCATGAGTGCAAGAGAGCTAAAAGTGGCTTTGTATAGACAGGTGTTGCAGTGAACATAAGACAGCTCAGGTTGACAAATTCAGTTCAGCTCACTCAAGAATCTGTAAACATTGATATTGGCCCAAACTTCACCTGACTTGCTGGCAGCGAAGTCTTGGAAAGGCATCAATGTGTTACTGGAAATGTCTTGCGAAGCCTTTCAGTACTTCTGATTCAATCTCTAACCAGAAGGAACTGGAGTGGAGGGTGGGGAGTGGGGAGAGATGTTTTTAAACCTGTTAAAGCATCTGCAACACCATCTCTGACAGTGCCGAACAGAAATGAACTGAGTGTGTCTCCAGAGGGAGCAAGGAGGCTTGGCTTCCCCGGGCACAGGCATGTGCAAGGAGGAAAGAGGGAGAACATGGGTGATGTGGAAGAGGTTGTATTGCTGTCCCACTTGCAAACGTGGTAGGATTTTTACACTGTGTCAGAGGATGAGTGAATTGATAAAAGAGCACCAGAATTTTCTCTCCTTGCTTTTCTTTCCCTTTGGCCTGGTGGGGCTCCAAGTCAGAAATCCTCATAACATTCCATGACCTTTGAGCTGAAAATTCAAGCCGGTGAAGACAGTAATGAAGCAGGCGAGGCCAGGACTGCCCTGCAAAGCCAGTACCACAGCTGTGACCAGAGCTGCGTCATGGAAAGCTGCAGCTGCGGCAGCAGCAGGGGAGAGTGGGAGGAGGACACCAGCAAGCTGCTTATGAAGGACATCTTGTGGGTTGCTTTGCTCAGGGCAACACTGTTTTGGTGCTCACAGCATAACTGCCTGGTGGAGGATGAGGACTGTGCTGCTGAACACAGGTCAATGTGGCTGCAGAAAAAAAGCCTCTTTCTGACAATCAGCACAGACGTCACCCCTACTAATGGAAAACATTTTATAATAATAACAGTGAAACACTACATTTACAGAAAATTAATCACAAAGTCTCCAGCAGCAGGGATGACACATGCACTTAGCATGATTTGGGGGATGGAGAGGGTGGAAACATGGCTGGAGGATTTCTTGAATTTACTTCTCACCCTGTGGGTCTATGATTTTACCAACACCAGTCTTCATTTTTTTTCTACATTACATTTACAATACATAAATATTCTGTGCACAAGAATGTAAACAACAGTAAAAAAGTAGAATATGGAAGCAGGTCAGCTCTTGAGGAGTACCTGCTTTCTGAAGACATGCATGTGCACACAGTTCTGCAGCTTACACCCTACAACAGACAAGAAGAGTATAACTTTCTATCTCTTCTGATGCTAGAAATATAATACAATGCTTCTCATGTCTGAAACCGCCATTTCTATCTGTATCTATATAACCCCTTCCGTGAAATTAATTGCATTTTTCCATTATTGTTGGGAATCGTAAATGTTAGTGTCCCATTCCTCTTGCCTTGTTGGCAGTTTGCTGTCTATAGTTTTTTCACTCATGCTCAGGCTTGGACTAGGAAATGTTCCCCAGAAGGTGTTCACGGCTGAACATCTGTGTTGTGCCTAATGAAGTGCTGAGTTGTGAAATGCCCGTCACAGAAAAAGCTATGATAAAATAACATGGAATATATTCTCCCAGCCCTCTTGGACAACAGTAGGTAATGTACCACCTAATGTCTTCTGAAGGCTGTAACCTTGGAGGCAGATAAATGAGGATTGCACCCAGTTTTCACAGGGCTCTATAGCTGTTTTGATTGTGATGGGATTCTATAGAGCTCTAGAGTTGTAATTTTGAAAAACTTGAAGGAGTTGAAAAACTTTTTTCAAAAAGTTTTGAAAAACTTGAGGAAAAGCCTATGAGGGAGGACACTGTAGAAGGGGACTGGCTGGAAATCACAGCAGGATAAAAAATGAAAAAAAGGTGAATGATGGGGTTCAGGAGCCTTGACAACAAATGTGGGTTGGTGGCCACAAACCTATGTCCAGCTCCTCACGCTGTGTAGGTGGCTGACAATGCAACATCACTTTTCTCAGCAGTTGCTTTAGCAATGGCTTTGTGTACATCTGTTTGTTCATGAGGCACCTTGAACCCTCTTATTCTCTCACAGGCAGAGGAAATCCAGACACTGGCATGGCTCCAAGCACAAGCTACAGCACAGCACTGCTACTACTTTGGTCTTTCCCTGTGCCCCCTTGCAGCGTGGCCTCCACCTCCTTTATTGGCAGGGAGGGTGATTGAGAGTGGAAGCATCACTGTGCAGTGCTGCTGCTCCTGGGGTGGTGGGGACCATCCAGAGGGACCCTGAGATCAAAGGGCTGCCACCAGCGAGCAGCTTCCTCAGTGGCAGAAAAACCATTTCCCTGGTCATCAGCAAACATCAGTGCATGCTCTGGGAAAGGACTGTGAGAGATGTGGCTTAGCACACTTAAACAGATCCTACAGGGCAGGCACTGCCTGGAAGTGGCCCAGATCAGAAGGGTCATTTGTCCGGACTAAGAATGAAACTGCCATACAAAGATGCTGCCCTGAACTGAGTGCCTACTTATGAAAATTACGTCATGCAAACAGCGCTGTTCCTTAGAAAAGAGCAAATGTTTTTTCTCTCTGTTGTACCTGGAGCTCTGTTCCCTACAAAGATGGCTGTTTTTCAGAAGATTTACAATGACCTGACACAAGATGCATTTATTCAAGATGCACTGCTAAGAGGGATCAGCCTTGGTCTTCAAGAGAAGAAAGTGAAGTCTTTTATTATTAACTACAATTAAGGCTCAGAAAATTCCCATTTTATATGTAGTGATGGTACTGGTCAATATTGGGATCTATTTTGCACTTTTTAAAGACAATTGTTTTTATTAACAACCATATTTTATTACAGCCATAAGCAGTAATAAATAACTACTTAAAAGCATTTAATGTAAAATCAGCCCTCATAAACTAGCAGGAATATGCCTTGCAGTTTCTAGAGTCTATAAATACATAGTAGCCCACTGCATTTATTTTTTTAATTTAATTTTTCTTCATTAAAGTAACTTCATCTAGTGTAAGAATGCAGTACAGTGTATGGTTTTGATTATAAAGCAGGCATTTCCCTCATTAACATATGTAAACATTTAAATACCCTATAGGTATTTAAATTTGTTTTATCTTGAATATACTTTTCTTAGTATTCCATACCTCGCCCACAGTATAATTCTATTAAAAATATTTACTGTAAAAGATATTTGCTGAGAGGCTTTTGTTTCATAGCCTGCTCGGTAGCAGATGAACAGCCATCAATACCAGCTGGAACAAAGGCAGAGGACCTGTAGCTCAGCATCCACCACATCTGATGACAGCTTGGCTGAGAGAGAGGGCATGTCCTCATGGCTCAGAGTTTCCACTCCATGTCAGGCTCCTCATAATAAAATCCTTAGAATCCACTTGCTAAAGCCTTTGGTCTAAGTAGCATGCTTATAAAAGCCTCTGACTTTGAGGTCTGCTTTCTGGGACTAAATCATATTATTTCATCCTCTGAAGGAAAGCTGACATTAGTGGGACTTGGTGGGTGCATTAAAGGACAGCGTTTGACCCACTGGCTTAAGAAAAAAATAAAAGTGATAGGACTTGAAGGTTCAAGTCCATATTACTGCTTGACAAACTGAAAGGAATTAAATAATTGCCTTACGAAGAAAAATAAAAATTAGAAGATTTTGCCTGAAAGACCTATAAATCCACATCTATGAGTGCATGCTTTATATTGAAGATTTACCTTATAATAGTCTGGTAGTCAATCAATCCCCTACTACCTGGTAGCTTGGACAGATCAGGACAGATACATCCTCACTCTTTGCAACTTATTGTTAGAGATGGCAGAAGATCTTATTTGCAGCTACTTAGAAATTTTACTTTTTAACCATCTTTAAGCACTGAAGAAAATCATGCAGGGTGTCTGGCTTTGGCTGATTTTCTAGGAGAAACTTTCAGCAAAAGTAATTCTCCTAGCTCCAAGAATGAGGTTGGGGGGGGAACAACATTGTTTTGTCCATGTGGGTCCAGGAGGGACTAGTTCAGATGGGGACTGGGAGGATCAGCAATACAAACTGCTCCAGCTGCCAGCCCTTCAACTTTAAAGCCCTAGCGTGTGAGAGCACACTGGATAAGGAGTCTTCCCCACAACTCCAGCTGCTGGCTGTATTCCTTCTGACTAATGAGAGGCAGAAGCGGAAGATGACAAGTGGCAGGAGATGGCAGCAAAGGTGCCGTAGATAAATGGGGGGAAAAGATGAAAGGGGAGCGCTACTCTGTAAGACGCTTTCACCAACACAGGACCTAAGCCTCAACAGTCTGCTGTGCAAAACCACTGATAAACACAGCCTGGGACTCCTTTCAGGGGATGGCTCAAACAGCGTGCTATTGCCATCAACTGCTTCAAGTCACATGCTACCAGAAACGTGGTGGGTTTATACCTCCTGAGATAGTCAGGACAATGACTTAGACATTTTCAGCATTGCATTTTTTAAAGGGAAAAAATTAAACTAGACTACTATGAAAAGGACAACAAGGTTGCAAAGTCAAGCACTGAAAAGGTAAGAAATGCCAGTCAGGCTGTGTGATGCACTTGCCTTTGGTGTCCTGGTACCAATGTAAGAGGACAGGGCTCCAAAAGAAATGGCTACATGCTCATTTTTCCATGGACACCCTGACTCATTCAGAGCAGAGGATAGGCATTGCTCAGAGCACGAAAGCTGGTGAGTGGATGAGTGATTGTGAAGGATAGCTTCATCCAGACATGGAAAATGTGTCCTGAGTTACACAATGCACTGCAGGATGGTTTCCATTTATAGTTCTCAGTTTTCCATGTCAGGGTTGCCATGAATCACAAATGCTTTCCATTGTGAATGATGTCACAAAGTGCTGCTTTTTTTTTTGTACATAAAATGCTATCATAGTGTTAACAATCATATTAAATGGTCCCCAAGTTTTTGTAGGGAGAGGTGACACTTTCATGAGATCAAAGACAAGAGAAGTGGCAAAATGACCTCCCAAATTTTCAGGAATACAGCTACATGGGACCTGGAACAAAACAAGCAGAAAGTACAGTTGTAGACCTATTGGGAAGAAAACAAACACAACAATCATGCTGTTAAAGATTTTCATGAGGAATATTTATTAAGAGGCCAGATTTAAGTCAAACCGAGCCAACTCTGGCATTGTTTTGTAGTGCCGAATGTTTGGCCTTGTAGGCATGTAATTTAGAGATCGGTCCATAAAAGTTAGGTATGTGGAAATACCAGAATAGGATATAGAACCCTATACCCTCCATTCAATCACTTTTTTTGCATTCTGGTCAGGTTAGAATGACGGAAAGCCAGTGAAATGTCAATGATCGCCATCCAGTTTTGGTAGGATTACAGAAATCAGCTTCAGCTGAAATTGTTTTACACCTAAGAGGCAAAGAACAGCTGGGAACAGGCTGCTTTTACCTAGCATTTGAAAAACAGTGCTTTCTGATGAAAATCAAAAAGCTCTGGTAAGGGAAGGAAAAAAAACCCCATAGATATTGGGTCTACTGTTTGGTAAAATAAACCCCATTTTCCAACATTTTTCTTCCCACATTGTGCTGAAGCTAATGTACTATTTTGTTATTGCAGAGGGAGTTCAAGAATCTCGACAAAATGCCAGTGAAGAGGCAAAATAGAGCAATGGAAATATCTTCCTTGTAAACATGCCCAAAGTCTAGACCCACACAAAAGCTGGAACAGACCAAGTCAGTCAGCCATGTTGCTAAATCCTGAGTCCAGGCATTTTGCAGCTTCCTTATTGCACTGTTGACAAAGGAGAGAGCTTAAACTTTCTCAAAAGCACGAATGTGACACCAGAAGTAATGCGTAGTCTTCCTCTAGAACCTATTCCCAGCTTTCATACCCGGATCTAGAAAAAGAGAGCATAGAAAAGAGAGAAAAAAAACCCAAAAAAACCCTAACAAACAAACAAAAAGCCCCATGACTGGCAAACCACATGTTGTATTTTCTTACTCTCCGTGCCTTGCTTCTCTGATACAATCACTGTCAATGTCAATATCCAGTCAGAATGTGTGGGCTTCCATTCAAACAAAACAACATTTCAAGGAAAGCAGACCTGGGTATTGCAGGTACTCTCCTTGCTACTGTTATTTCTACATTTGTAATAGCTGTCATTTTAGCATTAAGGTTTTCTAGACTTAATTTCATCAGCTGTCTAGAGCTTGACAAAGATAAGAAGACATAGCATCAGAAAGATATCAATCACTTTTCCCTAACACTTTCACCAGTAAACTCTAGCAAGGTGTGTTATTCCATTTTTAATTGGGATTTTTCTGGAAGAAAACAAAACCAAAAAGAACCAAACACACACACTACAGCACTTCATATACTTTTCCAGAAAACACATTAATTTGTATGGCTTGGATTCTATCTGCAGCTGATATTCTCTTTAATCAAAAATACTGAACAGAATCAAAGAAAAAATGCTGATTTATATTTCATTGCTCATGTTTTATCTTTCTGTCTTGCTTAGAAGACCTATTTTCTGCACTTTTAACAGATCTTAATTTGAATATGTTAACACAAACATTTGTACGCCTATTCTACATACATTTTGTATAAGTAAATAACAATGCATGCACATATATGCACACATATATAAATATGCAGATATACAAATTTCAATTATTTTTAAAAATACATCAAAGAAAATCACTATTGTTATCTACCAGCTGTGACCAGAACTGTCTTTTAAACATGCTGCATTTAATGAGACATTATGTTAGCATTTCTCACTCTCTGTTTCTCTGGAAAAAAAAAAAAAAAGAAAAAAGAAAAAAAAATCTATGTTAAAATCAGTAAGGGAATTATGTAAATAAAGTACCAGCCCTGATGAAACAGCAATTATATATCTCAGCAGCTGCGTACGTCCATTTATGATAGATGATTAACCAGCAAATTGTTTGCATATTTGTTTTATGGAGCATTTGGCAATTTAACTATTAGCTATGAAGGTTTAGCCAAAAGTCATTAAAATGCTTAGACTAGTACACATCACAGCTGGTACTGTTTTAGCAAACTTATAAAATGCCAATATGTAAGAACTACCTTAAAGTAAAGGACTATATCCACAGCGGGGTGCACAGGCGATGTGAGTAGTTACTGTGCTGGGCAGCTAATCCACCCACTCAGTGGTTAGCAGGGACTCAGGAGGCCCAGGTTTGGGTTCTTCTCCTGCTTGAGGGTGACTTGAACCCTAACACCTATGCCACCTTAGGCATAAGATAAGTTGCCTTATCTTTTTGTCCTTTTGATAATCTACAAGGAGGAATACCTTTGCAACAGGCCAGAATACAGGCATGAATTTGAGAAAGCCTCTAGAGCTTCACAGGTAGATCTTGGTTGTTGGAGACTCAGATTCCAGCTCCACTTTGATGGTATCTAACATAAATAGCACAGTTCCAAGCATACACTGGGATTGGGATCATTATGATATAGAGTTCTTCTCCCTCTTTCACCTAGTGAATGCGTAATTTTTAGAGGGAAGAAAGGCTCCCACCAAAAGGGTGAGAAATCTCACAATATGGCTTAAATCTGCTGAGAAAGGAACCTGCATCTTAGTTTCCTGCAGTTTGGGTAAGTGCACACACCTGAGCTGTGGGAAAGAAAAGCAAACAGAAAACCTCTTCCAGGTGTGGCTGAAGACATCATCACCTTACAACCGGCATCACCCAGAGATTACTTCTACTGTCATTGAGCCAGCTGAATATAATTGTGAGTCGTCTCTTATTGTGTTCAGTGCCAAATGAAGAGATTCAAGCTGTAAAAACAGACCTAACACCAAAATAGATGAGGGCTTTTCTGTATTTTCATTCACCACATGCCGTAGCAAGCAGCACCCATTAACTCTAGCTACCTGAGAAGCGCGTGGGTTGCTCTGAAGGTAAGTGCATTTGGATTCTGGAAAACACCTGTCAACTGAAGTGAGCATGGGCGCTAATTTTGTGGTTTAAGACTTCTCTGAAAGCTTTATATCTTAGTATTCAGGGGGACAATAAATATTTCAGTTCTGCTATTACTGTACTTTGTTATTTACATGAGAACGGGTATCGTGTAAAAAGGGACGACTTGGACCTTTATATCGTGACAGGCAGCACACCACCGTGGAGCTCAAGAAAGAAGTTGCACTGCATAAGACAATTTGTATCAGAGTCCCAGCTTGTTAACCGTGTCTCCCTGTGCTTTGCTGTAAGGCAGGAGCTGACAGTTCTCCATCAGCACTGCAAGGCCCTGGCTTCTCTCATCCCTGACTCCCTCCCATGCACTCACTTTCACAGTCACTTTCTCCAAGTACTACACTGCAAGTACGGCCCTTGTTTCCAGACAAGGCTCCATCGCATGTGTGAGCAGAGGTAGGGACTGGCAGTTTCCCCCCTCCCTCCTCTGCGTGGCTGCCTTGTATCTGGGCACAGTCAAACCCAGAGCAAACATCGACCGGCTAGTGCTGATACCCAGAGATCATACGGCTCTAGCTGTTAGCTACAGACACGAGGCTTACTTAAGTGCTGCTGTAGTGGAGAAAGAAAAGCATCGGTGTAAGCTCACGTGTAGCTGCAGCTACACTGCTGTGCATGTATGTGTGTAAACATTTCAGCTGCACCCTGCCTGCTTCTCCCTGCCGTCCCTGTGTGCCTCCCTTCTGCCCTGCTTTCACAGCCCCCCCCCTTCTTTTCGCACATCTGAATCACACTGTACAAGTATTAAATTTATAAACATTATTTTGAGGCAAAACCAGAAATGAACTCGTGCTCCCAAAACCACACTGATTCACCAAGCGAACAGCAGTATGAGCCCATATTGGCTTAATTTTGCTGTGAAAGTAAGCGGAGGAGTTTAAACAGTAAATTGCACCTGGCCAAAAGTCCAAACGAGGTTTGGTTTCCTTGAAATTCCAAATACAAAACACTTTTTTCCTGTGTTCTTGATAACTTGCTTCATTAGCAGCCCTGCTAGCATCAGAGTTAGCCTGGAAGATTCATGAGGAATTAGAAAAATACATTGCTTGCTCTATTTGTGAAACATGCTTTCCAGAAGTGGTATTTCCTTCTGTTCCCTCATCTCCAGTTTCCTCCCAGCCTGTTGCTGTGCTGGCGTTGTCTGCATTCACTTAGTTTACAACATAAGCTGCTTATGACAAGGAGGTATTTTTTGTGCTCCTCTATAATGTAGTTGTGTCGCTATGGACCCGGCAACCCACGCAAATGATCTTCCTTAGAGAAGACTCACGGTAGATGAGTAATTCATCGAGACAATCATTGACTCCCCAGTGAGGTGGGGGCTATCCTTTGGAGACCAGTAATTTATCCCAGCAAACTTGAAACATGGCTATTGTTGAGGAAAAATGTAGAAAACCTGGGCACAACACACAGCCTGTGATGGGGTTTTGTATTTTTTTCTGTGGGTGAAAAGAATAATTTCCCACTTTAACCTGCTATGGGGCTTTCTGTGAGAGTCATCAGGTGAGGCGTCTGTCTTACAATGGCACTGGGGGATTGGAAAGCACTGTGGGATACCCTGCCATGACAGATTCATCTAAAATATCAGATGAACCAAGTTCAGCCTTTCCCACTTTCTCATTTTTCCTGATTCATGATGATGATGATTCCGGCAGGAAAAATATAGGAGAAAAATCTGTTTGAAGAGTTGCCTTGTTAAATTAAGCGGGATAAAGAGGTGACCTGAATTTGTTTGCTTGTCTTTAAATAAAGAACTCATGAAATCTTAAAAAGCAACTTTTGACTGTAAACAGTGACTTTGCCTATTTCATGTATCTTGAAAGATTTACCCTGCCTCCCTCCACCTCCAGATGACAGGGAGGCTTCCCAGGGAATACATGCAGGGACATCGCCTTCCTCAGGCTCTGAGCCTGCAGTGGCTTAAATAACCGGTTTCTAGTTAGTTTGGCTGGAAAAAAAAACCAAAACATAAAAGCATAAGGGTGTTGCTGATGCATGGAGGTGGTGACAGCAGCTGCTGGTGTTGGGTGTCTCAGGGCTCCTCCGCTGGCTCACCAGCAGGCACTGCTGGGCCAGCTGCGCTGTCTATCTCCATCCATGCGTAGGGTGCTGCTTTGACTGATGCCACAATCACCGGCACAAAGACATCACAAACTGTCTAAATTCAGGAGAGAGCCTTAAAATCTTGTTCAAAATGGCATATCTTGATGCTTTTTATTTGCCTTCTGGGTTTGAGTTTCCAGAGTCATGCCAGTGATTGCAATCATGAAGCCTGCAACTTTTTTCCTAAAATGGGACCTCAGGCTGCCATTAATAGCTTCTTTCCACAGATGAGGCTTTAAGAAAAATAGCAAACATTTGAAGATTCATAATAAAATCTCGAGAACTGCCAACACTTTATGTCATTGGCTCCCTTGCTGTCCTCATCTCCTCCTGACTCGAAAAACCAATTCATCCATGTCAGATAAGAGAGCCAGAACACATGATATCCATCCAAAACTGGAGCGCAGAAACACATTTTGAAGCTCAGGCCAATCTCATCTCACTATCTTTAATAACAGCTCCATTTTAGAACATGTGGAGAGTAGAAAACTAAGAGTAAACAGCAATATTTCCTTCTGATTAAAAAATGTAACCAGGGCTCCAATTGTACTTTTATTTTGAAAGAGCCTTTAAAGCTATAGAACTGACTCCATGGTAGAGTGAACTGTAGTCCTACTGAGTGAGGGGTAAGATACTGAATAAATCATTTTGATTTGACTTGGAAATACAGTTGAGGTCTTTAGTTACTACCATAATAGAAAAAACAAATCATCTTGGGTTTGACAAGTTTGTTTTGGTTTTGGTTTTGGGTTTTTTTTTTTTAAATGAAAGGTTATTTTTTCAATTATTAGCTTTAACCTGAAATTACAAAACAAAATTTACTTGAAAGCAAGTCTCTGAATTTTCTTTGAAAGGACAACATTCTGAAAACCAAAAATAATTATTTGACTACATTTTTTTGTGTGAAGAAGTCTTTTAAGTGTTTCTGTTTGTGCGTGTATATATGCATGAATTGATCCTATTTGCCAGTTTATTCTGAAAAGAAGAAAAATAAAGTACTCCTTTATTTATTACCATGATGGGAATGCCACAGAGCTGCAAATGAAAATATGAGTCCCACTGTAGTAGTCACTGTAAGAGAGAAGTCTGTCCCTGCTCCAGGATACATACAGATCTAGATGTCAGTTAGAGAAATGAGTCAGGGTGATGAGGTCACACTAAAAAAACAGAGTTTAACAGAAAAACAGGAGACTCAGCCTGCCACAAAAGCTTTTTTCAGGATGATGTAACTTATATGAAGTGCCTTAGAATTACCTTATTATCCAGTACTGTATATACCCCAAAATATGGACGTGTATGACGTTATGTAATTTTCCCAATGAGAAGAAATATTAAAAAATAATTATGATACCTGAAAATGCTGTGACTTGTAATAGTGGATACAAGTGCTATGGTTTCCATGATTTCAAACATTTGAAAGAACATTTGCAGACCTTTTGTGAAATAGCTGTCCTTGAGTACAGAAGACAGTCCCTTCTTTTTTACAATTAAGTGAATATCCTATGTACATCACCATAAAACTTTGAAAGGATTGGGATCAACTTATTGTTTGACAAAGCTAAAGCAAGAATGGTAATCAATCCCTTGGCAATGGAAATTTTAAATTTAAAATAAGCTTTAACAAAGCCTTTGAACCTTCAAACACTTTATCCTTAAGAAATTAATGGGTCCCTGAAGAAGTCTTATTTCCTTTTCTGTTTCTAGTTATATATACTTCAATTACGTTAATCAACAGTGCAACAAAATAACTGAGACCAACCTCCTGGAAAAAAAATTCCTCCTAGTGCCTCTTTGCCACTTCTCCCCTTTTTTCCCCTTTTTGGATTTAAAATTGCTCAGAATGCTAGAGAAAAATTGTACTTTTTTGGGGGGTTAAGCTCTGTTTATTCCAGTTTCAGTTTGCTGTGTAGTAACACCTCCCTCCACCCCGACCTTTTCCCCTCTCCAGCAATTTGTGTTGACTGCGGCAACACCTACAGATGAAAGAAGCCCTATGTGAGAGGTTTCCTTCTGCTGAACCTGGAACAGCACCAAAGAGTCCTTCAAATGTTTCTCTCTTTTAAAGGCAATTGGAACTTTATGGAACATTTTCTTTTTCCTCCTAGGAACAATTACCATTGTGGTCCCCAAGCTGCCATGCCAGCCTCTGCCTTTGGGCAAAAATGAATATATTTTTCAAGTTCCACTACATCAAAACCTCCTAGAAGTGACCTTCCTTGTTACAGGTATAGATTGTGGCTGCCTTTATTGTGTCTACTCTTAAATCCCATCATAGTTATAGTTTCAGTCTAGCTCGGCTTCTCCCAAACATGAAAAGTGTGTCTGCGTGAACTGTTGACACTGTTTTCCCCTCTCAGTTCCTTTGCTCTCCTTAAAAACCAAGAGCCTAAAAATAAATGTCTCCTAGCTTCAGCCTTCTGTCTAGTATCTCCTTGCAGGGCTTTGTAAGAGGCTCATATGCAGCACTGAGCACCATTTTGTCATTCCCGTGATATTTAGCTGATCTTTCTGGTGGCGTCACCTGGAAGCACCACTGCATAGAAGCTGCATGTCTGTTAGTGTTTGTATTATAAATGGCCTACTTAGGGGGTTTATATAACTCAGAGGTAAGAATTTGCTTTTGGCTGAAAGTCATTAGCTCTCAGCCAAAAAGCAGAATTTTGTTTAATTTGACGTAAATAAAACTGATCTGCTTTGGCAGTTATATTTATCCTGAGGGACGGGCTTTTGTATTTAGATCAGTTTATCCAGATACCACATGAGGATTGTGGTGCTGGCAGAAAGTCTGCGGTGCTGGGTCAAAATTCTTGCACCCTTCTAATGCAAAAGAGTGAGGGGATAACTCTAACGCACAGGGAGACTGACAGACACCGTATCTCTCCCCTGTGGTCCTCCACAGGATGCAAGAGGACCCAACAAAAATGTGACGTGTCCAAGGCAGTAAAGGGAAATCTGGCCTTTTCCTTGCCTGCCATGCAGAAATACCTCTTATTTATTTGTAATTGCAGATAGCTAGCTGTTGAGGAGGGCTGATCACTTGACAGTAAGGTACCACACAGTCACTGGACTTTAAACAGCAACCTCAGTCCTGACCTTCCTGTGTACCATTGCCTTGAAATAGCAGGGGGGGTGGCCTGGTGGTGGGGTTGGAGGGGTGGTGGTGAATGGAAGAGAGAGGCGTTCCTCCTGTGTGCTTGTGTACAGAACAGTTTTGACCATTTTGAAATGGCCCAATTTATCTCAATTTGATGCTTTCATATTCAGATTTCTTATGTTGCTATTTTTCTGCTTTCCTCTGCAATAATCTTGCATGATTTGCTTTGAAAGTATCTTCAAATGTTGATGTGTCTTCACTGAATTTGCCTTATGTAATGCACCATGCACATACATTTATTTTTTTAAACCACGATGAAGAGAACTGTTAATAAAGACCATTAAGTCAGTTCATTAAAATCATCAAAAAGTAATATTAACAGACAGGTTGTGAAATGAAACGTCTGGGGAAATTGCAGAAACAGTTTTGTGGTTGAAAATAATTACAGAAATGGGTGTGTTTTATACAACGCGGATATTTAATTGCTGCATGAAAGGCACTGACTCCTTTCTTAAGTGCTATTATTTGTAATAAACTTCTGCATGTCCAAAACTGGCAGCAGTCATTTTAAAAATTGTAGATAAGAGGTGTAAGACAAAGCCCTGAAATTCACACCACTTCCAAAGTGTAGCCATCCTGAGATGATTGCCGATGGTAGTTCTCCCAAGTTCTTTTATATTTCTGTCCTGTTATAAAAATTAAAGTAAAATTCTTGCCCTCATTTTTCTGCCTAGTATAAAATTTCTGATGTTTTAGTGAGGAGACCTGTTTGATTTATAAGTGGAAATCAGTGGTTATCTGCTAAAGGTAATGAATTTCTGGTTTCTGTACCCATTTCTGGATATGAAATTAAGCTATGAAGTAAATGTGTAAGGGAGAACAGCACAAACAACATAAACCCTAATGGCTGGAAGGTCAAGTGCTGGCAAGACCTAGGCTTGCCTAGTGACATTAAGTTACTGCCTGATGTTTTCCAGAAACCTGTGGAAAGCGGCAGGCAAAGCAGAAAAAAGCATTCAGAGAACAGGACTCGCAGCACTTGTGCCGCACAAACATTCTGAAACAACATCATCACAGACTGCACAAACATCAAGAAACAAGATCCGTTTATCTCTCTGGGTCTAACAGTGAGCAGAAACCTTCTGAAGGAGATGGCGTCAAGGGTAGAATGGTACCCACCAGTAACGAATCTCCTCAGCATGGGGGATACAAGGATGCACACAGCACCTGCATGGGATGGGGCTCTTGATCCCCTGCAGTCAAACTGCACGGGGGAAGCTTTGGAGTAGCAGATCTGCTGAAATATTCAATAGAAATTAGATGTCTTTCATAACAAGACCATGAGAGAGACAATAGGGACCAAGAACCCTTTGGGAAGAGCCACCAGAAGGGAGAGCAGTGGAGACTGCTCATGTGCCTTGCAACAGAGAGAAGATAACACAGGGTAGAAGACCGATTGTTGTGCCTGTGGCCCTGTCTGGCTTTAAAAAAAAAAAGTAGTATTAATCTGTCCAGCAGGTAAATTATAGGCAATTCAAAAGCCTGTAGAGCATTCACTCATCCTGGGGACTACAGGATGATTTGCTAGACCTCACCACAGACTTGAGACCAGCTTCTGACCACTGCAGCTCCCTGGGACTTTGATGCAACAATTTACAGGACAGATCCACAGGGCAGCCACAAGAGCAATTTAACATCTCTTCCCCCTGCTGCTTGACTGGCATTGCATGCAGCTCCCCCACTTCTCCAGTTCAACTGGGGCTCAATCCATCACTGATTTATGTGTATATAAATCAAGAATGATAATCAGAGGCAGACCCTTTTTATAAAAGAAAAATCTGTTTTTACAGCTTGAGCAAGAACAGTAATTATTAATAGGTTTAACCCAAAACCTGACGTACAGAGCACAATAATACTGTGCAATACAGATTTTGGATCTAAGTTTTGTGGACGATGTTATCAAACCTAATGAAGTAATGACAGTCTTAAAAGAATAGTCATTTAAGCTACTTTGGCAGTTCCTCTATCCCAGTACAAAGCACTGAAATTGGTCAAAGAATGCGATCTGACCTTTTGCTGTCTTCTCTGAAAAATATTTTCCTTTAAAAAGGAACCAACTCTTTTCTTTCCCCCCCTCCCACATCTTCTGATTTTTCTGATTCTGACAGTTATACTAGTGTGCATTTCACTTTCTCCCATTTTTTTCCCTAGACTACCTACCACTCAGCACTTTTTCAACATGATTTCAGCTATGTGGCAGAGAGAAAAAAATAAGAGCTGTTAACTGCTTTGGAAAAGTGGTGGGGTCTTTTTTAGAGCAGCAAACCTTTGCATCAACCAGCTGTGAATGACATGACATTAGAAATAAGGAAATACAGAGGCAAAAAGCATGGAGGGGGAAAATCAGAACTGCCTGGAGGGCCAGGCCACATGCTGTTGAGCTACATTACTACGATCCAGAGTTCGCTACCCTTGCGTGGCTTACCCTGCCCTTTGGTGTTTCTCACTTCAGCTGCTGGCCATCATGGCTCTCACCCTGCCGGGCCCTGCTTGCAGGGCATGCAGCTTGCAGCGGGGGGGTTACATGCTACCTGCTGTGGAGACAAATGCTGCAGCAGTACATTTCCTTCCAGGATTTCACCCAAGAATTGTGTTTAACATGTCTTCTGTCATAACCCAGGGAAATCTCGGTTCCCCTGCCTCTGGGGTACAGTTTGATCACCCTGACAGATGCTGGGTGCCTGCAGGAGTTAGGATCTGAAAGCGAACCTGCTTTTGCAGGAATTAGGCCAGTTGAAGCCTAGTCAGAAGTTCATAGTTGGCTTGAAACATCCCACAGCAGAAGAGAGGTTGCAAACGTTAAAGACTACATACATGGATGCTAGTTAACTGGACATGACAAGGGCCACACTAGAGCTGTGCCATGCTATCCTCTGTGCTGGGTCATCATTAGCACCTTTTTTGCCAAATATCCCTCTTCACACAATGCCTGGCCACAGTTTAAGACTGTAAGAGGGGCTGAGGACTATTCCTAGCAGGCATGATGTAAGAGGCCCTCCTGTCTGAGGGATAACAGAGCTCAGGTGTGTGGACACAAGCAAGGTTAAGTCACCAGGTCTTAGAATCAGATGCTTGGCCCTCTTCCATTTCATTCACTAGTACAGATACAGTCAAAATATTAATAAAAGAGGACTGGTATATGGAGGAAAAATAAACATTTTTTATCAGTGGGTTTACTATAGGAGAGTTCTAGGTCATACAACACTGTCATTGATAGCGTACCATTTATCTCTTCTTTGCATTTTTTCTTTTTTACTTAAACATAGAGGCAAGTTCAAAACTAAGTAATGAGGTGCTGCTCATCAGATAATATGCTGCAACGAGCCATGTTCATGGTCATGCTGCAGCCCAGTACAAAGTGCTTCATGTCAAACCGCCAAGGCACCGAGGGCATGCACATGGTCATCTGCCACCCTTCAGGTCACCAGCACTTGCTCATGGGATCTTGATAGCTTTCAACTCTCTGTTCTGTTCCAAATTTTACCCTAGAGAGAGTCTGTAGGCCAGCTGTTTGCAATACATTTAGTACAGCAAAATGATTGAAAAAAATTGGGCTTGTGGCTCTTGGCTGATTCTGGGGCAGCTTTTAACAGGAGCACAGTGATCATGGCACCTGCTGGCAGCTGGAGTGACTTTACCCCAGGTTAGGACTCTCATACCACTGAAGCCCACCAGCAGGAACCCAAACAAAATTTAGTCACTATTTAGATACCAATTAACCATGAAGGTAACTAAAGAAAGTCCACAACTTTACCTGGTAATTGGCACACAGATTTTGGAGGGGAGAAGAGCATGGCTCCCGTACTCTTGCTTTCTGAGCAGAAAATCCACACTATTGCAAAAAATAATTTCTACCACTAGTTTAAAAAAGTTCTGGAAGGGCACAAGTTATATAATTTTGCACAGCAGAAGTACAGCTAAGTCAGCTTTAAATAGTAACCATTTCAAATACTGTCTTCACAGACAGTTTTCAGCATGTTATTTTCACAGCAATAATGTCTGCATTCATAATTACAGTAGCAAGTTCAAGGCTGCTGGAAAACGAGGGTGAAAGATAGAATAAAAGATTGCATGTGGGGAAATGAGATTGAGAGTTACTCAAGTACTGAAGTGATAATATATTCTTATATTAATCTGAATAATTTCCTAGTTCCTATCTTAATATGTAGAACAGGGAATTCTGTGTCCCTAATGTACTGATTTGGTCAGAAAAATCACCCATGCTGTTTTACACAAAACACTGAAACAGACAGAACCAATTTCCATTAGTGTTCACATTTTTCCCCCAAAGCATCTACTTACCATTAATGTAACTGCTCTACATTGTCCTCTTATTGTCCTGGATATGAATAAATCATTAGCCTTATTTTATTAATGAGGTCTAGCTAACAATATTCCCAAACTGGCTGTGCTCTCATATCTTGCAGTATTATAGATAGGTGCACACTGTACTTTTATTCCTGTACCAGGAAAGTCTGGAAGCTGCAGTGAGGTGATTATGTAGCGTTCATTGACAAACGAGACCCGTTCCAGGCAAAGCTGGAAGGAAAAAGTCAAGTTCACTTTCTAATTCATTTTTTCTTAAGCACTGGAAACTTTTTGCTGATTTCACAGGTTAGACTTGGCATTTACAGTAGATAGCACCTTTTATCTTGAGTGTTATAATGAAAAGCCTTAAGCATCCTTGAGCACTAATAGGAATTCCTGGACCCTGTTCCGGAGGACCGGTGTTGGGAGCTGCTGTAACCTGGCACATGGGGATCAGCAGCAGTAGGAAGAGCTCTGCACCAGTGCTGGGCACACCTGTGTTTTCACGTGGGTGGAGGGAGCATGGCAGGATCTTCCCATGCCCTCATGACCCCTTCTCCCATGCCAGGCATTTAAACTCTTTTGGGATGCACAGGGGCAAGCAGATGTGCATAACCTCCTCCTGGCTTCA
Source organism: Microhierax caerulescens (assembly GCA_035590215.1). NCBI lineage: Eukaryota > Metazoa > Chordata > Aves > Falconiformes > Falconidae > Microhierax > Microhierax caerulescens. The sequence goes on along the minus strand of JAVJGJ010000047.1, from coordinate 75,398,956 downwards.
GAGCTGGGCAAAAGTGAACTTGCTCTGGCCCAGAAACTGCACAAAAATATATTTAACTAGGGCACAGTGCTGGACTTACCTAACTTTATGAATCTGGAGCCAATGCTTTTTCTGGGCCACAGGCAGAGTAGCTTGCATCTGCCCATACTCACCCATGGAGACAGATCAAGTGTGCCCGATAAAAGGGTCGACTTTATTCTCTCTCAGATCAGTCGTGCTAATAAGATGTGAGCAAAGGAATGCCAGGCAGAAATACTATAGTGGCACCTGGATTTATCCTTTCAGATTACATTATTTCCTTCTCATGTTAACCACCATGCTACCAAACAGTACGTTGGTGTGCATGGCTCCTCTGGTCCCCACTCAGCCCCAGCATCTGTGCGCACAACTAGAGTACAAAACCCAAATCTGCTGGCAACTCACCAAAGGAGTTAAACTACTTCCCTCAGCCGTGCTGCTCTGCAGGGCTAAAACAAGCAAAGAGCAGCAAAACATTTCTGCTGCTATGTCACCAGTACAGCAATGAGTATACCCAGGGAGCAAATGTGCTGAGCAAAACAGCAGGTTTTGTGCAGTCTTATTACAGGACAGACCTGTGCTTTATGGCATTTCTTTTCATTTTTGTCGCCGGTTTAAGGGATCTCTGATGACGCAGGCTGTAAGGGGAGCCTGAATGGAATTGTATGAGAAAAGAATTAAAGAGAAGCAGCTAACTTAAAGGGAGCAAGGGAAGGAGAGACACGGAAGAGGAAAGAGTAAAACGCGAGAGCTGTGGTGGGTAGAAGACTGAAACAGATGCAGAAAATACATTACTAGGAGAGCTGCTGCACAGACCACAAAACCCAACAAGCAGGCAATATAAAACTAGACTCTGAGCTAGGCTTTAGATGAAATGGGAAGCCAGGAGTCATGTATTAACAGCTGTGCTGCTGCGCTTGCCTCTGAAAGTTCTCCACTTGAACTCAGTAACAGGCGTATCCTAAGGTATTTAATTCTGGCCTTTGGCCTCCACATTGATTTACAACAATATTCGCCCCACCTGACTGGAGACAGAGAGATTATCTTATAAACAGGACACGTCATCACACTTGCATGGATTAATTTCTCTCCAGCTATTACTCCCAGCTTTTTGCATATTTTTGTGTCACTTTTTGACCTCAGAAAAAAGAGCTTTCAGTCTGTATTTTCTGCCTTTTCACTATGTTTTGGAAAATGATCTTTGCTGCTATTTACTTGGGCTATGGTGATACACACTCACAGGGGATCTTTCCTGTCTCTCTCACATTATGTACCTTATTCCCATAACAAACAAATGGTCCCTCTTGCATTACTCACTCCACAAATCCAGATACTCTTGAGAATGGTGCTATATAAATACCTAGATAGATAAATCAGCAAGATACTTCTTTTCTCCATACTCTGATGGGAAGGAATCTGGGGAGTGTGCATTCCTCAGTAGTTTCTCTTTGGTTTTGCAATAAAGTATCTTTTCTACCACTCCAGCAAGAGAAGACAAGAGGTATCTGGTGCCAATGAACTCTTGTACTTGCTTAGAATACTAGAGTGCTATTGTTTTTAATATTTAAAGCTGCAATGTTGCCATGTAACTGGGGAAATAGCTTTTTGTGTTTAAATATTTCATGGCTTGTTGGAGTCCAAGTACAAGAAGAATTTCTTTAGTATGTTAGAGTCCCACCCTGACTGAAAACTTTTTTGTTAACCCTTGAATGTGTTAAAACTACTCTGGATTACAGGAATTTTTTAAGCGTGATTTGATTCATTCAGAGACCATGAAGGACTGGAAAGTAACATTTGCTTTCTTTTCAGTTTCGCATAGACCTATGTTAATCTTTTTAATATGCTTTCCTACGTAGGAGAAAATCTTAAGTTTGACATTGGAACTCTTGTTTAGTACTTTATAATGATGGCTTTAAAACCTATATGTTTCCTTATAAACCATGCCCTCATTGCAGACTTCCAGGATTAGTCGGTATCAGAAATAAAAGCTTTGTTGTGGGTATTGACTACTTATTGCTGCTCCAGAGTTGCACGTTACTCTGAAGGACGCTAGCAGTCTTGGAGAAGGGCTACAGCCCACTTAGCTCCTGTGAGATATACTCAGGGTGACTCTAGCTCGAAACAATAATTTAGTTGATTTCATTTCCATCTCAAATTTTTGGTGCTTGAACATTTTGTTCGCTTTCTAGAGCAGGATCGTGTACGTGATTCCCTAGGCAAAATGAACTCCGTAAACCCAGTGTCTTGTCTTCAGAACAACCAACATTCAGGTTTCTTCTGATCTCAGCTGATAATAGCTTAAGTCTGGTATCTCTTGGAAGTGTGTTTGTACACTGCTAGTTCTGATGGTGAGATCAGAATAAGACAGCAGTTGGAAAAATCAATTTCTGTTATCAGTGATGAAATAAACTGATTTGAACCAGTCCTTGAATTACTATAATTTTCTCCATGTACTCACAGCCCTCAATGATTTTTATTCCAAATACAATAAATACTGTTCTCATCTGGGAGATGGATTTGCCAGCTGCTTTGCAAAGAGATCCAGAATGGTAGGCTTATTGTGAAATTGAGGAAGAGGGGTGGTGCAGAGTAACACCTTGAGAAAATTTGGGAATGGTGACAGTGCAGCAAGGCATACACAAATATTTAGGTGCAACAAACACAAAACCTTTGAAAGTTTGGGAAAAAATCAAACTGTCCTCATGAGCTTCTCTAAGTTACAGAAATATTTGTTTAGAACCCTAACGTTAATGAAGTATTTTAATGGAAACCATAATTAACATGTTCAGAGATGGAAAAAAAAAATGTATGGAGGGTAATCATCCTGCTGACAAACACATTTGTTTGCTCTGTACATTAAAAGTTAATGATGTGTGCTGGCAAGCAGAAAGAAGTACAGATGATGGTTTGAAAGCACCCATGCCAGATGTTCGCTCAACATTTGGACCAGTTTTATTTCCACGCTCCATTATTCACATATCACTCCCAAACGTTGTCTGCAAGATTGGCCTCAGGGCTACAGTTGTGGGACACATGCTTCCCTGGCGCTCAGCTCCTGCCTTGCTGCTGCTGCCGGCACGGAGCAGCCTGCCACCAGCCACACACCTGCCACCAGCTGCCTGTTTCAAGCTGGAGCTTTGGTGTCTCAGCCCACGGTTTCTGCTAGGCCTCAGAATATGCAGGTCCAAAATGGACTCTGTACTTGCTCACCCAGCCCAACTCATGAAGAGCACCATGGAGGGGACGTGGATGTTACGAGACTTTTGATTCTAATGTTAGAATCTCCCTAGCACGGGGATGTGCAGCCCTGGGCTGAGTGCATTCACTGTCTCTGTGACATGGGGACACTGATGGGCATCTCACTGTGCGATTAATGAAAGACAATGTAACAAGGAGACACCCATGGCCCAAAGAAAAACCAGAGAGGCAAAACCTGTGTACTTTCAGCTATGCTCTCTCCAGTTTCCTTGCATATAATTTATTCTTTCCCTAAACATGATGAGGATACCTGCTTTCAGTTCACAGCCGCAGGTTTAGCACACTGACCTAGAATGTGGGACGCAATACTCCATCTCCTCTTCTGTCTGAAGGGATGTGAATCAAGATGTGCACAAGCAAGTGACTTGGCCACCATGTTAGTCTGGGATAAATGTGTTGAAAATTGCTTTTGGAGCTTCACTGTGCACAGAGAAATTAAAGATTTTTTTGACCTAGAAAGGAAGTGACTCTCACAATGACTATGTTCCTGTTCTTACAGTGGAGAGGAAAATCTGGAGTCAACCATCTTCCAACAAAGACTTGTAATGGAGTTAAAATACATTTAAATACACATTGTAAAATGGAAAACTTAAATTCCTGTCTTTTTTGTCCCAGATGAATGCCCCAGTTGACAGAATTCAAAGTCAGGCTTTGCTCTCTGTAACACTTAGGTATCACCGGGCTGATACAGCAATGGTCTGGATGGATTTACAAGTGGCAGCTGTGTCTGCGCAGCCCACGTGGCAAACACAGGGCCTTGTGGACAAATTGGCTTCACCTCACAGGAAAAGTGGTGTCTAGCCCTGTCAACAGAAATCCGTGCAGCCCCTGAGGGGTGGATGTGATGGGTGCGGAAAGGTCAGCGGGATATTGAGTGTGTGAGCATCTGCCATGGCACTGGTCCCCTGCAGGGTATGGCAGGACCAGGCAGGCTTGCTTCTTGCCCCTAAGAGAGCTCGGTGGAGGTTAGACATCCCAGTACCTGGTCCCACCAGGGTTATACTGTGGGATTTTATTGGTAAAAGTGAAGCTGTCAGATAAAAAGATGGGGGGTGAGACACAGTGGAAAGTGTGAGAAAGAGAGGGAGCTGTTTCTGCAGAAGCTAAGGGGAGCAAGCATGGGGGGCTGTGGACCTGGGGCAGTGCTAAGCAACTAAATGCCCAAGAAAGATGGGTTTAACATCCATTCCTTTCTTCTGCCTTCCTCCTGCCTCTCTGGGAGCTGCATGTGAGCCCAGCGGCACTGCTGGCATAGGGTTGCACAGTAAGAGAACACCCGCAGGGTGCTGCCGAGTGGAGCAGCAGCTCCTAGCTTCCACCAGGTTACAAAGTTCCCAGTGCAAAAGGCTGTGCCTTGAATTTCAGATGATCCCAGGAAAGTATGAGCCAAACATATACATCTGAGAGTAATATTTGGCCTGTAGTGCTTTGATCCTTCAGTGAATATTGAATTTTAACTATTAAAAATACATGAAAAGTATTCAACAGCAATCAAACATCACCTTCACCATGAAAAATAAACCTTCCCCAGTTTTGTTTCTTTCTTGAAGTCATAAATATATGTGCTGAATTCTTCCCTGTAAAAGAGCTGAAATTTTGCTTTCTGCGAATATTCTTCTTCCCTGTAGAAACTACAGAAATTAGTGTACTTTGGCTGAGGTTATCTGGAAGGCCAAGTCCAAAGGCGTTCATCATACTAGAAAAGAGCAAGCATTATTAGTCTTTAGTTTACTTTTTTTTGAGTAAAAGTACAGTCTACAAAACAAGGGAGTAATCGTCTATGGTTTAAAACTGGCATGAAGTGGCAAGTTACATGCAAGCAAAACCTTAATGAAGCCACAGTGATTAAGTAAAAAAGGATAGTGCTCACAGCAGATTTTGATTCCTGATCAGCATATTTTGGTGATGGTGCATGTCTACATCTGCCAACATTATTTTTGATGATTCCAGTTGCCATACATGGAGTGCTCCCTGTGGAAACCCCAAAGCATGTTCACTTACGCAGGATGCGATGAGTCATGGGAAATTTCAGGTTCATACATCTCCTTCTGTTTAACTTGTTTCAAAGGACCCAGCTGCACTCTTGCCCATCCAAAAAGAAAAAGAAAAAAAATAGTAGGACCACCATGACTGCTCCATGGGAGAAGTTAAGCTGGAAATCTGAAGAGTTCAGGCAGAAAGGACAAGTAGAAGATGTAGGGCACAAATTCATAATTATTTAACTTCCATTATTTATAAACAATTCAATGGAAGAATAACCTTTCCTGATTTGAAAGTATGGATTCATTTTAGCAGTCTCTGAGGAGCAGAAATCAACTGAATTAGAAAAAAAAAAAAATAGCCTGTGACATTTTTCCAGAGGAGATTTTGTCAAAAGCTGAACAATTTCACAGGAAAATAAAAGTCCATTTCTGATATCATGATTACATACATGCAAACAAAATTACACCAATTTGTTCATATTTTTAAATATTCCATTCCAAGATGAAACACATGTTGAAACAGGAATTGTGCTGAAGCCAGAAGTTCATTTTCCAAACAGCCATGTTAGAAACTATAAACTAAAGTGAAATTAAATAGTCTGCTTTTATTGAGACAGCCCCCAAGTAACACAATCCAAACAGACTCAGTGGTGGAGCTGGTCTGGAATTTTCTGATGAAACTTTTTTGATCTGAAAGTAATAGCTCCGACTAAGATGAGAAGTTTTGTGGAAAGCAGTCAGCTGAGAGAATTTGCATTAAAATAATGTCCAAGGTGCATCAGAAATTTGCCCAGTTTCTTACCAAATTGTGTTACGGTTTGCTTGAAGGACAAACTTCAATATGTGTGTTGACTTCTTCATCATGAGAAATACCTGATCTCAGGTACTCATAGGCTTTCAGGGCTTTACTCCTAATGCAATCCCATTGTAAGGCTGCTCATGAGACACGAGAAGTCCCCAAAAACTGCAGCTCGTGATCAAGCCCATCATGACTGCTTTGCATCTGTGAGGAGATCCAGGGCCAGTAGGAAAAGTGTGGACATGTTCTCCTGTGAGCCCTCACCCCAATGAGGTGATTGTCAGTTTGTCCTGAGCTGAGGGTCTTTGATTGCTGAAATACCTGCTTCATCACTTGCTCTCTGCCTTACCCCAGCTCCCCAGGGGCTCCATTGGAGAACTGGGCAGTTGCTTATCTATTTTATTTTAGAAAAACAGAGGACAACTCACCTTTCCCCAAAACAACATGTTTTTCAGAACTATCTTTATATCAAGATTTTCTACTTTTTCTGCTATATTGGAGCAAAACCTCATTTGTTATGCAGGATTTACAATGAAACAGAAATTCTGAGTTTAAAACAGCTTTATCTCATGGTCTCAAGGAAGAAATCAAATCCTATAGGAGGATGCCTCACCTGGAGAAGTTGCTACCAGTCGCACACTGTTCTTACCCAAGTTTCCACCTTCCAAGAACAGAAACTGAGATTTTTCTTCTTTGAACCAAAAGAACTACAAATACCAGCTATTGCTAGCAGCTTAACAGAGAACAATAGATCGCTCTTTCTCTACATATCTGTTCATGTCTATGTTAATTATCTTACAGATTTATTAAAGCCTCATGTTTTTATAAGCATAGAGTCAAAGTTCATTACAAAGACCACCAAACACTGTGTGAGTTGCATCACCAAATTGACTCATCTCTACTGCAGGAAATCAATTTTTAATTTTTCTTGCAGACAGTAGCAGAGATTGCTGGAAAGTGGTAACAGCAAACTCAGGGACTGCAGGACTGGACGCAGCTGTGTTTGTGATGGGTGACCTGCATGACCTGCAACTCTTTACCTTGACCAGAATAATCTCGCCATTAGTTTGAACCTGTCTCTTGCATTAGATTTCCTCTCGCCTTTCTCAGAATTGAGTAAATGAAGACTGTCTATTTATGCAAAAACATTCATTAAAGCTGAAATAACTAAGCAGCAGTTGTGACATCAACCATAATAATAATACAGCACATGCTTTTGTTCTCCACTAACAGCAAAATTTACATCTTCTTCTTCACCCCACACAGACCTCTATGACTCCATTTCTGACTGACCATAGTTGCTGTTTGTTACCCATGGAAATAAGGTGTTTGCTATACAGAAATTTGCTTTGGCTTGACCTAGGCTTGGGCAAAATGAGATTTACTGCTAAATATATGTAGATGTGAAAAAAATACATGAGCAAAGAAATTCTGTGACAGACTTTCAAGCAAATGCTTGTGGATCAAATTAGATTTACATACAATTAAATCTGAAATTAGCATGTGGGTGGTAATTTATCTTGGGGGACAAAGACTGAAGCAGGCCTCTTACTACAACACCTGCCAGGAATATCTAGCCTAAAAATCACAATTTTCCATCTGGAGGGAATAAAAAGGGGTGGGAAGCAGGCGGCAGGCCTAGACAGCCCACACAGACAGATCTTGGGTTCAGAGAGACCAAATCATATCGGACAAAAATCCTGGATCAAGGCCTCCATGGAGGTCCAAGCCTGCTGCCGGTGACAGAGCAGAGGAGGGTAGGGAGGAGCTGAGGTTTCCGCAGATGTACTGGCATGCTTGCCATTTCCCTGCAGAATCCTCTCAAAGGAAAATTATTTCTCTCTGCCTCTCTGTCAGTTTTCAGCAGCTGAGACTTTCTGCTTGTGAAATATCTCCTTGGTGCGCAAATTACCCTCTTGGGCTGCTCTCCTTCACTTTCACATGCTCACCCAGTGCAGTCTGACAGATTCCACAAAAGTCCAGCAAAATCAGATGCGTGATGCCAGACAACAGTTTGCCAAACCTCATTTATATGAAAAGCATCTCAATATGGTTGCTGCTGTGGCAATCCAAAGCAGAAAGCAATCTTCTATTCATAAATACATGTATTCATCTGCTATGCTTGTCTTTGATGGCTAGGTACCAATAATTTAGCAAGTGACTTGTTCTGACATTCACTCCAGAAGTTCAGCCTGTCTCAACAGTATAGTAGCACCAGTAATATAAAGTACACTGACTTTCTCTCCAGAGCAACATTATTTATGCATGACATGGAATAATGCCTAACAAGAGTAATGAAAGGAAGAAAAGTGCAACGAGCTAGTGTGTATATGATATGACCTTGTTAACATTTCACCGCAGCATAATCTTTTTGTACTTTCAAGCATGATAAGTTAATGCATGCTGCTGTGAGACGCACTGGAACTGACAGACATGCATTTTAAAAACCCGGTTCAGCAACTGTCACTTTACCATTAAGCAAAATGTATAATGGACTGAAGAATGAAGAGGAAAAACCTTACAGAAACAACAACAAAAAAAATCCTTCCTTGTATCACTCAAAATATGTGCAAATACCCTGCAGCTTCCATCTGCAGAACCAGATGAGAATAATCTAAATGAGAAGTATGTATTGTGAGAAACAACTGAGAGTTTAATCTAAGAATCATGAATATTGGCATGAAAGATTGCCAGTTACTTGTGAATCTGAGGACTTGGTACACACACAGAAAACATCTAGACAGGGCTGTGAAAGCTGGTCTTGGAAAAGGAATAAACCTGAATAGAATGAATGGCATGTGAATAGGATACATCTGTAAATGCTATCACTATATAAGCTTGCTTCGATTTACGACTTTGAAACTGGCACAGCATTTTCTTCACTGCTTACATGACAGAGTAACTTGCCTAAGTGGGAAATAGTGAGGTGTCAAGTGAGCATTTCATGACACCACACAAATGACCAGTGTCAGTTGCTTGACCCATAATATACCACTGTCAGTTCAGGATAAAACCAAGAAAGACAGATAAATCTTTCATACCAAGCACTATACTAAGAGTGAGCAACCTGTTGCATGCATTTGGGGTGACTGGTGTCTGAGAATCCTCAGCAAAACTGCTTGACCTTTAGGCAGCAGAAGGAACATGTAGATTTTTTTGGCGGGGAGAAAAATACTGTCCCATGGAACAAACAGCGCAGTCCTGACTCTGTTCTTGTACTGCAGTAACACCTTTCACTTTCTGTCTCAACCGAAATGTAGTAAATACAAAAGGAATAAAGGATTTTTTTTAATGTGCAAACTATATCTCAATTATGTAGACTGTGTTTGCCGTTTGAATTCTCTGAAGACCATCTTGCTTGGTTATAAGTTCTGAATAGGTTGAAAAGCTGTTCTTTGCCTCACTTCTACTCAACAGCACCTCTGTTGCCACAAGCCCCAGTCATTCTGTCAACAAACTGTATGGTAAGTCCACTGCATGATGTTTCTTTCAGTGCTTTACTTTTATCATGCACTCTGTAACATAAAAAAACATTGTTCTCCTCTCTTTAAATCATTAGAACTGTCCTTGCTGGGTCACATAAAACATACTCGGTCTTAGCTCAAGATCTGGTGTAGAACTAGACTTTTTTCCCAAAAATTTATGGCAGTTGGGTAGTGGTGAAAGGCATGGGTAGGGACATGCCATTTGAAGAAAGCTATAACACTCCTGAAGTTTAAGAAGATGAACAGCTAACTTTCTAAAGAAACTACAATGTCCCTGAGGGAGACCTGGAGTTCTTACATGTGCTAGGGATATGCAATGCTCATTTTCAAAAAACAAATTGTCTTCATTCTTTTTTTTTTAAATAGAAAATTTGAGGAGTAATTGAAATATATGTAGTAGTTACTTTTTTGCTTTAATGATGAATGAGGAATACACCAATAACTCCTACATCTGTGTAGAAAATACATAAATATGCTTTTAAAAAATAACATTATATATAGGACACTGCTGTAGAAAGAGGTTTGCTACCCACAGAGGAAAAAGTAATTTTCCCTGACATTATAAGAAACTGGAAATCATCAAGAGTGTTGTCTTGAAACCAAAAAAAGTTTATCCATACAGGTCTGAAACAGTGGGTATCCAGAGCTCTAATACAGAAGATGTTCATATTTCTAGAAGAAAAGTACATTGAAAACGTACATGACATCCCCATATATGTATTTATGGTAATGTAATACATGCAGTGAAGTATTAAATGCTAACAGTAAATTTGGCCCACAATATACTGGAATTATAGTTGCCATACATTGTAAAGTTTAATTACAGGATAAATGCACTGGAAATACCTACTAATTTTACCTTGAATACTGTTCATTGGTGAAAGTTGTTTAAATCTTTGATTTGATTGAAATGAAACAGTGAATGCAGCTTTAAAGTAAATCAGTAATAACATCATTTTAGACATCATTCCATCCCTTTCTCTATTTTCATTCTAAAGTACACAATTACCTGTAGTTTTTCTTTACTTTTTCTCAAAGTTCTAGCTTTTCCCTCACAAGCCTTCCAAAAGGACTGAAGGAAGGACTAAGGAGGATGTCTTTCTGGAAGTTTGCAAACTAATTACTGTGACCATAAATCATGGGAAAAAAATTGTTAAGCAGTCAGATGGGATGAACTGTTTTCACAGCAAGCATCATATCTCTTTCAAGCCAATCTTGGATGGAAAGAAAATAAGACAGAAAGGAAAAAGAGAGGAAGAAGGCATAGCACTGGCTCCAGATCATCTGGTGAGCTGCACTTGTAAGGGTTGGCTGTCTATCAGGAGATCAGAAATGAGGCAAACGTAAACTTCAGATCTGGATCTGGATCTTTCCCATCTCTTTAATATTCAGGTCCAGGTGTTCTCATAGTGGCTTTACAGAGAAAGGGATTTGCTAATCCCAGATGGAAAATTGCCAAACTCCATGCTGATGTCCTTCTGGGTTTGGCTTTCAGGTGCAAACCTGAATCCACATCTGACCTTTAAAAGAATTTGGGATGGTCTTTAATTGTTTTTTTGGGGTTTCTTCTGTCTTTGGAGGGTGTGCCACTTCCAATTACAACCACAGCTGTAACCAGAATACTTCATCTGATGGCTTTCTTACTATGAGATGCATCTTTCATGCTACTGTGTTGGACATGCTTAGTAATAACAAGAGGAAGGCTTGCTTCTTTTATAAGTATTCCTCAAGTAATCCCCAACCTTAATATAACCTAAAGATTTTTCTAGCTCATTCATTATATTCCTCCCAAGATCATTACCGAAGTCAGCAAACCCTTTAATAAAGAAATTTCACAGAAATGATGGCTTCCAAAAACGGCAGGACACATTAAAGAGGTTAGAAACAAGAAACAAATATTAGACCTCCATAAATCTTTTTAAGTTTCTCATCATCATTATTATTAGCTCAGTGAAATCAATATATTAAAGGGGAGATAAATGTCAAGAATTGTTTCCCGTTTAATGTTTTGTTTTAAAACTGTGTATCACCAGTGATGGATAAAGCTCTAAATGTTTGGACATGAGGTTGTTCATATAAACAACTTGCAGTTCACATCTCTATCTGCTTTTTCCTGAGATTGAAACCAGATTAAAAGAGGAAATGCCTCTCTGGGGAGACCGAGGAGTGTCTGTGCTTTTAGAACAGAAAAGCTTGGTTTAAAAATGAGACTGATACCTGAATGATCCCTGGGACTTGTTTCTGCAAAAGTAAAAGCAGGATTCATTTTCCACATTTTTATTTGGAGCAGTCCTGTGCCAAACCTGCCTTAATGATTTAAGCTGAGCTAAGTTTTGATGGCATATGAGAGCCATCATGAGACATAAGTTCCTTCCACTTTATTCATCCCATCCCGATTCTCTCCAAGTTCTCCTTTGTATCTAGTTCCCTTCAAAACAATCCTTGTCTTCAGCAGCATCTTAACTGCAGCACTCCTATTGCCATCTTGGGAGTCTATTGCCATCTCACTTCTGCCTCTCCTTGTTGACTTCCCTGCAGTATGATGCTGAGCTGACCCCAAAACTCAAGGGAGTTTCACTTAATTTTAGACAGCGGCCAAAGTGGTGAAATTCTTATCCAGATCCAAATCTGAAGTTTCCTGTGTCATTGGCCTTTTTGGTACAGCTTTCCAGCTTTGGCACTCCCACACTTCTTTTGTACGTGCATTCCCCAGTGCGTAGGAGTGCTGTTGTCTGGGTCAGAGAACTGGAATTCTGGAGTCAGGAACTCCCATTCTTCTAAATCACTCCCTTCGTGGCCTTTATGACTAGCTGCTAACTTGTTTATCTAAAAGACACTGACATAGGGTGTTTCTCTTTTTTTATGCCAACTTGACACAGTTGACTTAATTTTTGGAAGCTCTGTTTATCTAATTTAGAAACCAATAGCACTTTGAAGCTATGAAAATTGGCACAGAATTTCTTGAGCTGGCCTCTGTGAAACTGAAGCATATTGATTCAACAGCAACTTTTGAAAATTAGATGTTAATACATCCAATTTATCCATCATCTACCTAAACAAAAGGCATATTTACTAACCTCACAGGATGGGGTTTGGTTGCTTTTCCTTGCAGACCCAGCTGTCTTCCCAACCTTCTTATCTTCCTGAAGTCCAGATGCTCTATTCTTCCAGTCACCAGGAGGGTTGTCAAAGGTCACGGCCTTCGGATCACTGAACTGGATTAGCTTTGCAAATTGATGTGGTCCTAAACCCTCTTGTCTTAGATAGCAGCAAAATGCTACTAACTTGGTTAACAAGTTTTTTACCAGTTTATTATTACCTCCAGAAGTGCTGTTGTGCATCACAGAGCAGTTATCGCTCCTTTTAGTGCACTTAACATGTCCTCCAAATTTTGCAAAGCACTGTGTGTTATTTTACAGTAGCTCAGGAGCTAGCCTGCATTAGACACATGTTCTCCACTTTACTTGTTCTACTTAAGCAAAGAACCTCATCACAATGATTTTCCTTGCTTATAGGATGAACTATTAATTCAAATTGTCGCTGCAGAGAAATACTAACATTCTCTCAGACGGTGCTGGAATTTGGCTTTCAAAATGTACTGGAAAGGCAGAGATAAAATGTATATTCAAGGCAATTTCTGTGCTGCACATTAAGCTAAGCATCTGAGTTTTCCTTTCAGAAGTGCCCAGAGATGCATCGCCAAGTCTCACCATTAAACCAGAAGACATGACTTTTGGTCTTTAATTTTGTTTCTCTCATGGGTCTGCATTTTTTCCAAATCTAATTTACATTTTATTCTACATCTGCCTTCTTAAGAGATCAAAGTGTTCATACGCTGTACAAATGTAGGTTTCCACACCCATTCCTATTTTTTCAGTTTTAGAAGGCACATTATAACATGTGAAATCAGTTTTTTGCAGAGCCAGTAGTAACAGAGGCAGATATTTCTGCAGATTAATAATTCTCTTTACTGTAGAACTCATGAATTCTTCTCCTCCCTTTTCCTTCTTCCCTCATGATTTCAAAGTCCACCCAGTGATTTCAGTGATCAAGTCACATTTATACAATTATCTGCTTCAAAGACATTTTTAAGGAGAAAATTAAAAAACAAAATAAAAGATGAATTGGCAACATGAACAATTTCCTCTTCACTTTAATCATTACCATAACCATTAAAAAAAAAAAAAAAAAAAAAAAAAAAAAGAGAGATAGAAAAACTTCTGATTTTAAGTGGAAAACATCTTTTCTAACTTGGTGGTATGCACCACCACTATTATCACCACCACAAAAAACAAGAGTAGGAACCAGCAGTGGTGCATGAATCTAGATCAGTCAGCTCCACAAAAGAGGGTTCTTTTGAGAACACAGTTATTTTGGGTTTCCTGTCCCTAACTTTAGTGTTCTGGAAGTTACGTGTTTGCTCTGAATTAGTCATGTAGGCTTTCTCTGCAGGCAGTGGAGAGAGATATGTATATAGATGAGTACAGATCACCCTCTGGAACTGGCTGTGTCTCTCCGTAGATTTCAGAGGGACCTACGTGACTGGCTTGGAATAGATGTCAACTTTTTGATGGGTAAGTATAGGTCAGATGAATCCCAGTCGCCGTGTTTTTGTAATGATAGAGCTATATTATTACTGCGTATGTAATGCACATCTATTTGTGCGTGTGTATCGCTATACACATACATATATACACATATAAATGCATATAAATAAACAATATATGTATATTTATATATATATATATAATAACAAAATTCCACATGCTAGATATATTAAAGTTGGGTTAATGAAACATAAACACACAGTTCAGAATGTTTTCCTGCAACCCAACTAAATTGCTGTGTCTCTTAAATTGAAAACCAACATGCATTTGTTTGCCCCTTGAAATTCAACCCAATCTGGTCCAGTCACAATGATTTACTACCAAAGGTCACCATGCCCATGTAACGACATAAACATGCCCAGGTAGCAATTTAACTCCAGCACAACAAGGCTAAAGTGGTGCTGCGGCCAGGGAGAGCAGCATGCCAGTCCAGGAAGCAGGAATCACAAATGCTGGAGCCAGCGATGGTGTCTGAGACCTTGCATAAATTACTGGAGCAGTTCACAGCCTTTATCAACATTTTGCATTACAAACCAAAAAAGATTGAGTCAAAACAGTGAAGCACTTTTCTCCTTAGTCCTTTAAAGGAATGTAAGCAGAAATAAAGAAACCCATAAGCTATATCAAGAACGTACAAATATTTCTAAACCTCCTCTGAATTCCTTTAAAACTACTTATTAAAAAAAAAAAAAAAGATGGTGAAAATGTTCAGTTAAATGTATTAATGATTTATTGTATCACGAAACAACATCTGTATTATTATTAAGTACATAGAGCAGCTATAGAGTTGGCAACCATGATCTCACATATGCATGTGACACCACACAATACGACAAATGGCCCATCCAGGTGAGATGTGGAGTATAGGAAAATTCAGAGCCTGTACAGCAAAAGCCTGGAGCCAAAGCAGAGCTAGTGGAGCAGTGTGGCATGCATTTCTTTTCCTGGAACCTCAACACAGATGGGAGCTCTAATTACAGGCTACCAGCCTCAGCAATTCCTCCTTCACACATTTTTATTTTGGTTTGTTTTCAAATGACATATTTCTTCTTCGGTATCAGAAGGACAATAAAATGATAGTCTGAGGCTGCTGTTATTAGAATTTCTAAAGAGCAAGCAAAAAAAAAAAATGTAGGTGAAAAGGCTATTTCATTTTATTTTTTAAACACTTGAAAGCCTGTAAAATGTCATATATCCTACAAGCGTTTGTGGAAATTATTAAGAAATGCAGATAATGACCTTGCTTGGCCTCTGTTAGTGGAACACACTTTTTATTGCAGTGAGCAGTGTAATTCCACAGAGGTTGAAGCTCCTCTTATGAATGAAACTTATTGATATGTAGAGATGTATGAGTATGACATAACCATATCCTTGTTTTGTTTTCATTTTTATGGAGTTCTAGTATTGCTTGGTGCTAGTAAATGAGTATGCAGTTTCCCCTAGGCTTTTCTGGTCTTGCCTTTTCAGACTTGCTGCAGGCTCTGCAGTGAGAGGCATGGTGAGCAGGCTGGGCAGTGCTCATCTTCCTGTGGTAATGCCCATCAGCACACAGCTGGACCAAAAATGTCAGTACAGTTGTGTTGATTTGGAACAACTTCATTTTAGCAGATTTGCCTTTGAGCTTATTACACTTTGCCCATTTTAAATTAAATATATGGTAGAGAAAACTGTTATTGGTCATTTGTACTTCAGTACTGTATAGGACATTGATGGCCAGAGATAAATGTTATTAAAAAGAATCAGCACGGTCATAAAAACAATCTAGAAAAACAAAGAGCAGTCCTTCTCCTACAGAGGTGGTCATCCACTTTAGCTAATAAAACATTGACAGAAAATACTGTGTTCCAGGGACAGCATCTTTTCTGTACTGTTATTGCTACATACTACTTAGAATTTCTTTAAAAGGTGGGGAGATGGAATAGGGAGAGAAAACCTGGCAGAAGCACACGGATTTCTTAGATGGAGTCCACCCACTGAGGTGTTTGTGGAAGCAGCTGTAGGCAGAAGAATGACACAAGTGGGATCTGAAAATGATCCTTGGAATGAGTGAAGCAACACGAGCACTCAACTTACCTCCACCTTTAAGCTGTACCAAAAAGAAAAGTAATGCTGCACTATTTCCAGCTAGAAAGTATGTTGTGAAATCCTCAGTACCCCTCAACAGTCTATTTTGGAAGACATTTTTGGTATTAGAAACATTGATTAAATGATTAGAAAAGCCTTTTTTTTTCTCATCAAGGTCATTTATGTGCTATTGTAGACAACCATATCATCATACTTTATGAATACAGTTACCAAAACTCAGCTTCAAACTGTGGTTATGGACCCCAGTAATTTCCTTGAAGTCCAGCTGAGACTCTCACTCCTTTCATTGCTGGTCCTTTGTGTACACCTATTTTACATCCTTGTGCCACATTGCCCTGCAGAAGAAAGGTCCTTTTCCTCCTGGAGACATGCTTGGAGAAATAAATGGTATCTTCTTTAAGGCTTTCCTTTGCTGGCAAAGTCTTTTTAACTTCTGTCATGTGATGGGTTCTCCATTCCCTGGTTATTGTCCTAGTCTTCACTTTCACCCATTCCTGTGAGTTCACCTTTCAGTGGTGGAGGTAGAGAACAGTGCCCTGTTTAATCATGCCAGTAGCTCTTTAACCACAAAACGTACCATAAATCCATGGTAACACTTTAAAAATATTGGCCCAGGAGAAGCACGTGGACATGTAATATTCCTATTTGGTTGAAATCCAGACTCATGGGTCACTAAAGATTTCTACTTTATTCAATGGAAAAGTAACATGAACATTTTTCAAATTACATGATTGACCTTCTCAGCATGCAGCTAAGCGTATCAGTTTCTTAATGATACTAAAAAGAGAAAAATTTTATAGAGGTGGGATTTGTGGGAGTGATTGTTCCAGGCTGAGAAACTGCATATTAGCTTTAATAATAACGTGATAGATCCATAATAAAAGCACAATCTATTATTTGTATTCTTTGGACTCTGAAGTCCAGTGTCTCCTTCAGACAAAGAAAGCAGTCTGTGTCCCTGCCCATCCTGTCTTCCTCAGCCAGGGGAGGAGCCCAGGATCCCTGCCAACCCTGTCCTCTTCTCCTTTTCTGTTTTTATAAAACACTTTATGTACATAAATTTTTGCTTAACGTTTTATATTGTCATGTGGGTTGTTGTTTGTTTTTTTTAAATGTAAAAAATACCTACCCTGGAGTTGGAAGAGAAAGCTGTGAGATGGTTTAATATTTATCCCCATTCAAATGTGACTGTCTGTTCTGCAGGATGCCAGGTGCTTCAAACACTGCCAAACATATGGCAGGGCTGCGGTGCAGCCGCCTTCGACGGGGAGCTGAGCTAATAGCCCCACATGCATTTCATTTAAAATATGGACAACTATTCAATCAAAATGAATTTTGTCATCTTGGTCAGGACTGCATTCAATCTGCGTCGAGAGACATGAAAGACTGCGCTGCCCATATTTTATAACAATGACTCATTCAGCTGCTATAATCCCAGTCAGATACAGTACAATGCTATTCCTTGCCTGTTTCTTTTCTTTCAGCTGTAACTTTTCCTCTGCTACGCTCAAAACTCAGTGGTTGTCAAGAAGGTCTTGTTAGCACCTGCTTTAGGGGCTAGCTACTTATATCCAAGGCTTTGCACTTTCATACCATTTTTCCTCTCTAACTCTGACCCTTTTTCTCCAAGTATGAAAATGTAGCTCATCTTTCCCTTGCAGCTACAGGACAGGAAAGCAGCTACAGTTACAGATCTGTATGATACAACCTTTTTGTCTGATTTTTCTGATGAAAAATGTATAAGCAAGTAGAAAACATTATTATCCCACAGCAATTCGTATACAAAAGCATAACAACCCTACTAACCCCAGCAGAGGCAGCAGATAACTCAGCCGTACTATTTTTTGTTTAAAAGGGATTTACCTTCTATTTCCTAGACTGGTTCCGATGCTCATTAAAAGACTTGGATCAAAAAAGCCTTAGTGAAATCCTAGACGAAGTGAAGAGTGAACCTCCTCCCAAAAAGAATAAAAAATAATAATTGGGAGAAATAAGCATATAAATTAATCTGTGAGGCTCATTAGAAAGATGTGCTCTGTTTCAGGAACTAGACTAACTTAGATATGAAAGGCACGAAGCAATTTTGACGCAATGATCAAATTGAATGAAGAGATATTATTTGTTAAAAAAAATCATAATTAAATAATCAAACATTCATTGCCAGGCTGAATTTGTATCAGGATACGCAATTTCCCCTAATTCAGCAGGAGAAAAACAAAGGGGGAAGAAATAGCAATTATGTGTAGCCCACAAAGAAATTAATTATATATATATACACACACATATATATATGTATATATATATATATATTAAAAAAAAAAAAACCAAAACCAACAACCTGTTACTTCCCTCTGTTACTCCCTCTCCTCCCACCCATGCTGGGTGATTGAGCTCGAGATGTTAGATGCTGGGCTCCAAGGGGGATGACCCAGCTGAGCACCAGGGACCCAGCTCTCCCCAGCCAAGGGGCCTTCGCTGGTGACATACCTGCTGGCCCCAGGCCCCCGTGGGTCTGAACACACTGTGACAGCCACCTTCACCACAGCCAGCCCAAACCTGCAGGGCAAAGTGATGGGGAGATGCAGGCTGGGGCCATGGAGGTGCCCAGAAGCTGGGTTTGGGTTTCTTTAAATGGCTCAGCATTTGGTTCTTGTTGGGGCAGAGGGAGCCAAAGGAGGAGCTAAGGGTAGATTATTTCGGCTAAATAATCAGCAGACTGAAGTAAGTGGCTAGACCACAGGTATTTGGAGACAGTAACTGTAAACTTGGTGAATGCACTGACTAAAATAGCTTCCCAACAGCTGCAAGTTATTATGTAAACACTGGGCTCTTGCATCTTTTATTAACAGTCACTGAGGAAACCGCTCAAATTTATTTTGTCTTGTGCACAGCATTACCAAAAATTATTGATAAACTATTCTTTTATAGATCATTACAGAATTTCTAAAGACATAGTATGTTATAAAAATCCAAGCTAATTAAATTGGGCTAGACCTTATTAAAAGTCCAGGTTTTTTCTAAACTGATAAACTGTATTAGGGAAATCCAAAAGGATGAAATACTTGTATGTACCTATGTATTCATAGCTGTGACTTGAAATCACAGTAAAACATCTGAATTAAAATTATTATGCTTAAGGTCAATCAATGTGACCACTTCTTATCTTCTATGTGTATGCAGGGAAAATAGTCTCCTGATGAGGGACTGAAGGTCACTTATGCCAAGGTCAGCAAACATCTTGTTCCGATTCACAGATGGGGAGAGATGCGTTCCTGAGTACCACATCTGACCGTGTTCATCATCTCTGTGAGTGATAACAGCTGGACATTGTTTAACATGCAACCTTATGGGCACAGGCCACCTCTTACCAGCTAAGTTGCTTCTGAGGTCCCTCCAGTGTGAATATGTCTACATTTATAGAAGCAGATACTAAACAAAACAGGTGACAGTCTATTTCCATCCCATTTAACCAGCCAGGTATGTGTTCCCACTTGGGTACATATGTTTTGAAAAAAAAAACTGAAGAAGGAAGGAAAATTCTGCTAAAGGCATTAAAGTTATACAGTCTGTCCTGTATAATGAGTGAAAGAGAGAAAAAACTCCTTCTGCTTAAGATCATAACAAAATGCAAAACAGAGTCACAGGCTATGAAGCATATTTTCAAACAGATGAGCAGAGTTGAGCTGAACTCCTGACCGGCCAGGAGACACAAAGATCCTCATCAGCTGTAAAATGAAGCTGACAGTTTTCTGAATGAGGTTGCATGGTAGGCTAAGGAGGACATCCCGGTATCAGAAATTTAAACTTGTGATGAATCCTTTTGTCCTGTCTCCAAAAGAAGGAGGCATTTGTTCATTGTGTTCAGATGCACCACAGCTATATAATCTTATGCCTCAGACTTTTCTTGGCCTTTGTAGAGACCTTTTATTTCCTTTCTTCCCACAAACTTGACTTCGATGATTTTTATGGCTCCCATTTGAAGCATCAGAGATAGGTCTCAGCTAAAGGCAGGACAGGCTACACTGGTGCTTCTGAAATAAAAAAACTCCCAAATACCTTTGAGATATACCCAGAAGGATATAGACACCACCTGCCAGATCTGGGGTTGCAAAGGCATTTTCCCCAAAAAAATCAGATTGGTGGTAATGATCCTCCTTTCTCTGCAGGACAGTGTGTTGTCATTGTTAGGATCATCTGATAAACAACTAATGGCGTTACTGCTAAGGAAAACTGAAAGCAGCAGTGAAACCCTTGATCCCCCCAGCTGTCTCTGTGATGTCTACCGGTGTGTTTGGGCCTTTTGCTGTACATCTGCAAACTGTCCTATGGAACTGGCAAGCTTTCTGTGACTCCTTTGTGGCTCAACATTTATTAAATGGTCAAATGCAGTAATGGGGGCTGAGCTCAGTGATCTAAACGGTGCTTTTCTGCCCATGTTCATATAATACTTTTACTTTTTGAAAGGCTGGGCAGCTATGACAGAAAGGTAAGCGATGTCCCACAGTAAGGGCATCATGAAGTGGCAAATTTCCAGCGTGCTTAGTTTCCAGATGAATGGCCTGGTGGTCTTTCACTGGGAGCTGAGGTCATGAGTATGTTTGTAATATAAGCAGGACAGATCTGCTGAATTACCAAACCCAATCTTTTCTAAAAATACACAGCTGCAGAATTCAGTGTCTGTTTTTGCTCTGATGCTGTAAAATTCCTATGCATTTATTTCACAAAAGCTTCTATTTCAATATGTCTTAAATATCTTATTAAAAGAATTATTCTGCTATTATCATTTAATCCAGTGTGTTACGAACATGACATTTGACAGCCTATGGTTGGAAATTCCAGCTGCCTTTCTGGATTACAAGCATAAAGTTTTACAGCTGTATGTGGCAAGCCAGTAGGGTCAGCAAAAAAGGAGCCTGAATTTTCTATGCAGATCAGTAAAGCTGCTGCTGAATTGTTATTCTTCCCCTTAGTGGGAGTTCCAAGAGACCAAATGAGCTGACTTATCTTGTCTTCACTATTGGACCTATCTCTGAGGGGAAAGGTCAAAAATAAGACATGGCAGGGAGTACAGGGAAAAGGTTGAGCACACTTTGAAGTCTTCAGCCTGGTGTGGCAGCCTAAAATGCAGGTGTGAGGGTCTGGTTGAAGGGCCATCCTGATTCCCACTCTAGAGAAATGCTCATGTGAAACTTTTTCCCTGTGGGAAGATATTTTTTCAAATGATCAGGCTGAGCAGGGTGAGGGTTGTGCGTGGCAGCAGGTGATGACTTCTCTGGAAATCAGTAATGAGAAGAAAGGCAGACAAGTTATCAAAGAAACCACTGGCCACTGCCCAGACATTGCTGCCCTCCATACAAACAAGGATGTGCGGTGGTATGTCTTCTACCATCGAGGTCATGACACAGCAGGGTGCTCACAGCTTATCTGTGGTAAGTCAGGAAAAAAACAGGAGTGAGAAAGCCAGAGAAGTAGTTTACCCAGGGGGTTGACAAGTAGATTCACAATGCTAACATTTGCTGGCAATAGCTCCGGTCTTCAAAGTCCCCAGGATATGGTGCAGGACCCAGGGGTTTACTGAATAGTAATTTCATCTGAGTAATTTCATCCAAGCAATTTAAACCTTAACCTCAATAAATCAGACTACTTAAATGTGAATAACACAGAAGGTACAGAACTAATTTCATTTATTTATTCTGAAAAGGTGGAAGAGTGTCCGTTTAGGAAATAGACTTTGGGCATCTGACAACCAGTTGTGGCTGAGAGATACGTCACAAAACTAAGAGCTGGTTCAATTTCTCTTGACTTTGTTCATTATAGTGATTTCATGTCATTATACCAGTTGTCCATGGAATATATTAAACACTGTCCAAATAGTTAAAATTCTTTAGAATTTTGAGTTATAAAATTCACAGCTTGTGATGAGGACTGAAAAATATCAGATCAGGAAATATAACTCTCTCAACACTTGAATAGCTTTTTTTCTGAAAAACAGCCAGTAAAGTCACCTTAAATGGCTTTAAATCTATATTGATAAACAAAACTGCAATGTATTAAAAAGGTTGTCACACATAAAAAATACTTCTCCAAAAAGGACAACTTTTGTTCAGTAGCAATGAATAGTTCAACTAAAACACACAAGAAGGCATGGAACTCCTGCTCTTTTTCCCTTGGGTTATCTCCTGGGGAAGATCAGGTGAAACATGAAAGCTGGGCAAGAAGTAGATGGGGACAATAAAGAAGCATTTGGAAAGGGAGGAAAGAGTGTGTTTCAGCCATGAGGAGTACACTGTTAATAAGCCAGCTTCCCAGAAAGAGGGATGACGCAGTCCTTCCAGCACCATCCCGTGCAACCAGGCATGGAGCTCAGGCTGGGGTGCAGGCTGTGGGGAGACACGAGTTCACAGTTCTGAGCAGCAAAATAAACCCAACCACTCCAGGTCTGCTGTTTTCCTTATCTTTCAACTTGTACTCCACATTTGTAAATACTTCTGTAGGTTAAATTACTCTTCCTTTCTGAACAAGTCTATGCAGCTGCTTTACTTCCAAGCAGGACGACGACGGTCCCTGTGCCACCATCATCCTCCGGGCAAACAAAAGGGGAGAAGAAGAGGGGAGGAAAAGTAGGATTTGCATTAGAGTAGCTCCTTGAGGTCTCCATGAGGTGGGCATCCCACTGTGCTCGGCTCAGGGCAGGAGACAGGGCTTGCCCAGCAGCTCTCCTGCTGCCTGGGGCACGGGAAAGGTGCCAGCAGAGACAGGCAGAGATGGGAAGCGCTGGTGGTGAGGAAGGGAAAAGGGACTGAATAGATTCCTCTGATAAGTGGAGATTAATTTTGCTGCACAATCACAGTTGAGAAGCAATCTGCATCATTTTCATTTAAATGCCGGTGGGCCAAGGCTGGGCCCCTCCTCTTTTGTCACCTGGCAGGTCAATGGCACAGCTGGGGATAAAGCCCAGGGTTGCAATTAGCACCCCTCCTTCAGTCTTCTTCTGCCGGGTAATAAGGCTGGGGAAATATAAAAGGGCTTAAACAGCCTTGACTGGGAACGCAGGGCTCCCCAGGCAGGGGCACAGGCACAGCCACAGCCACGCGCCGGCCCCAGAGGATCTCCTGAGACTCTCCAGAGCTGGAACTGTGCAGGGACCTGCCGGTGGGACAGCGTTTGGGCACGGAAGTGCACAGAGATGCTGAGCAGCCTTCAGGGCAATCCAGCAACGACAAGACCGATCACACTGACCTGAACCTGCGTGGGAGCCTCCACAAACCCAGAAAAGGTATTTAAGCCACTTCACCCTACCTGGCTTCTGGGCCAGCCTGTGCCTAAGGTAGCGTGACTCAGATGTTTCCCAGGTGTGAGCGTGTGGGTGTCGGCACTGAGTATTTGACTTCTGGTAGCATTTTCTGCTCAAACAGCTGTTCCCATCTCCGCTGGGGAAGATGCAGGTGTGAAGCCAGAATGTGCTGTCCCCAGGTTGCCGAGGCTGCCCAGGGCCAGGCAGTGCCCAAGCACTAACCTTCATGCTTTCCAGAAGGCTCCCTGAAGCCTTCTTACCTCACATGCAGAATCCTTGCTCACACAGCACCTGCAACCTGTGGTTTGTTTACAGAGTAGCTTTCATTAAATTTTGATAAAAAATCGTTGCTGGTAGGAACCCCTTTTCTCACCACCAAGACTGCCCCTTTTCTAACACGGAACATGTCAGTGGCAGCCGGTTAGTTACAGCAGGCATTCGGAGGCTGGGGATAAAGTGAGGAATGCAGAAGTGGCCATGGGAAATTAAGGGCCGCAATATTGATTGAATTATTCTAATTGCAAGCAGAAGTGTGATCTCTGGAGCCTTGCTACCACAGAACCACAGAAGGGATGGGGAGAGGTGGCCGGGTCCAGCTCCCAGCTCCAAAGCAAGGCTGCCGATGCTGACCCTTTCGTGGCAGGTGTTTGGCTGAGCTGGTTACCTTGCCCCTGCACTTACCCCTCTGATGGGGAGAAACAGTCACTTCAGTCCCTGGCAGCTTGAGAGCACCCAAATTTGGCTTTGAGCTTAAGCCCATCTTTAAAAAATGTGCTCCAGATTTTAACCTCTTCCTTTTGAAAAACTGAAAACAAATAAACAATCTCCTCCCTAATAAGGTGCATTTAAGGGAAGAAAAGCTTCACATCCTTTTAATTGTTCCCCCGGGTTTTTTTTCCTTGTGTCACTCTTTCCTGCCTCCTGTAACAAAGCAGGAGGTGTGATATAAACAACAAACCAAAAGCAAATTCCAAGCACAACCCCTGATGAGATTCTCTCTCTAACAACTGGTTTTAAACCTCGACTTTCCCAGGAAGAGCAATTTTACCAAATGCCTTGTAAAACAAAGGAATATGAACCCCTCAGCAGTGATGTGGTCGACTTACCAGGGAGACAACAGTGGGAATGTAATTTCCATCAATAAAGCTGATTCAACCTTTTCTATTCATGAAAATTTTGATGGATTATGTGAGATCAAGTCAAGCAAGCGTACACACCATTACATTAATGCAGTAAGATGTTCTTTGGCAGCTCACCCCTAAGTACCTCTGCAGGACTATTCGGGTGCTAGCAGTGTTGTCCAAGTCTACAAAACTCATGACGACAGTAAAATGGAGATATCTGAAACCACGGAAGAAGTGTTGCTTCAGCTGAGTGGAGCACATCACTACTGTCCAGGGACATGGCTGCTTTATACTTACCCTAATACTTCTACTGAGTGGAAATCAGACAGTCAGCATTGTGCTGAAAATACTGGCTTTGCTGCTTAAGAAAAGTGTGTCTCCCTTCCAGAAATGGATGCATGGCTACACTCACTGATCTTGAATCAGATATAGAGGTGAAAGGAGAGTGCAGATCTGAAAGGGAGCTTGTTACCCTCCAAACAAACCCAAACCAAACGAGAGGGGTTTCTGCCTTCTGCAGCCAGAAGGACAGAGCCTGCAGAAATTATAACAAGGCGCTGCTGTGACTCATTGCATCAATAACCATTTCCCTTGGTATCTGAGCTGCCTGCTGGATTTATCTGTTTTCTTTTGTCTTACGTTTGGTCCGTGAGAAAACTGGGACTGAAACCATCTTCTCTGTTTGGACAGGAGGCATCAAGCTCAGAGAGAGCTAATTGCTACCCTAATACAAAATAATACACAATAACAATCATCATATGGCTGAATATTGGGAATGATGGCAGGGCATGCTGTTCCCCTCTGGTAGCAACTGATGTTGTAGCAAAATTGGGTAATCATCCACTGCTGAACAGAGCAGAAAAGGCTATGTCCTGTATTTGTATCAGTTGGGGTGCTCTCCAGTTTATCTGTGAAGTCAGGCTTGCAGGCTCTTGAAATATAATTTGGGAGATAACTGGATCAGTTCTTCCCAGCGGATGCAAAGCAATGAAGGCTCTGATGCAAGACAAAGGGAGAAGGATTTGGTCACTGAAGAACATAAGTTCCAAATTAAACACAAGAAAAAATAAAGCTCAGAGAAAGGCTTTAGGAAGGAAGGGGGTAGAAAAGCAGAGATAAAAGAAAATAAAGAGATACTGTAGAAGCAGCATAGCTGTCAGAGTGCATGTCGTCAGGCATGGAAATGAAAGGAGATGTCGTCATTCCATTTCTGTGCACTGAATCTTTAAATGTAGATGAATATCTTTCCCTGCTGTGGGGGCAGCTCCAAGGCAGCTGCTGTCTTGTGTTTCAGTACAGATGCAGAATAGTACCAGAGGAAGATGGTTTCCTCCTCTTTGCTGACCAGAAACTTCTTTTATTTTTTTTTTTTTTTTTTTTATAATGTTCCCCTTCTACAAGAAATTAAAGCAGTCTAGTCTGGAAGATGTAAACAGTATATTCTGTCAAATAAGAAAATTCAGTCTTGTGGGAATTGCTGATAATATGACAGTGCTGGGTACCTACTGCCAACCAGTCAGAACCATCCCTGCTGCCAGATGGTACTGGGATTGTTTCATCGACCAGGAAGACAGGACCACAGGACACACG
>JAVJGJ010000047.1:75353616-75372614 GCA_035590215.1 Microhierax caerulescens | reverse complement strand
CAGGACCACAGGACACACGGACACCCATGCCACAGTACAGCATACACACCCAATTTTCTCCTGCCCCTGTCTGGATTATTTCTATCACTACCCAAACTCAAAATCCTCAAAATCAAAACATGCCATCAGTAGTCAGTTCAGCACATCATGCCCTGAAGTGTAGTCAGAATGACTCAGAGTGCAGCTTTTCTTGTCCAGCTCTGTTTTGAGCAAGCCATAAATCAGTAGGGTCACAGTCTCAGCTTTTGCCTTGAGCTCCCCATAATATTACTGCCTACAGATCATATGCCATAATGCACTGTCCGCATACGTGCCCTATCTCTCTCTGAAAGTCTCTACCCTTTGCATAATCATATGCAAACGTGGTCACTGTTCCACAGACCTTTAACTAGCATGAAACCCCTCAAATATCACTTGCAGTAGAAGATCCTAAGGGTTATTCTCATTCCACTGTGAACTTATCCAGAAGCTAAAAGTCAAGCACATTTATTTTTTTTTCTAAATATGCAATAATAGCCAAAGTGCACACTTTCATCCGTTAACCTCATATTGATGGAGACAGAAAAACCTCACTGGGCTGAATTTTAACCTGAGTTCAATTTGTGCACTTCAGTGCAGCTGAATGCATGAAGCTGGGCACTAATTTTGACTCCTACATGAGAAACAGAAAGGCTGTGTAAAACGTACTTGTGACTATGCAGGAATTAAATATACGAAAAATTACAATGGTGTAAGTCTACCCATGAAGAAAATGACAGCCTATGGAAACTGCAGCTTGCAGCCCCCTTTTTACCCATGAGTGACATGGATTGTTTTGAAAACGTTAAGTCTGACTACTCACTACATTGGCTCCCTATAGAGCTTCTCTTCAGATTCATGCTCCCATTAAATGGCCTAAAAAATTTGTGGAGGCAAGGAATGCACTCGACTGCTGAATTACTTTGGCGTGAAAGATCCCTCCGTAACAAGAAATAATGTATTTTGTGCAAGACAGAGAGCTTTCCAGGAAGCAGAGCCAATGCTGTGGACATCACTTGAACTGCCTTGTGCATTTGATAAGGCCCTTAATCCACTCCCATTAGTAAAAAGAAAAATTGGAAAAAAATAAAATAGAGAGTAAAGCGTAGCATCTCTAGCCTTCCAGAAATGCCTATGCACATGAAGAGAAAGCAAAACTGGGAATGACATGTAAGTCATGTTACTTTCTGTCCCCTCAGAAACCATTCAAATGAAAGCATTCGGCTACAGTGGTGTGTAGCATATAAGAGCTTGAACAGAATAAAAAATAATATCTCTTAGAAAATGACATACAAAATAAAAGGAAATGTATGGCCTTTCAGCGTCTAGGTCACCAGGTCAAATCCAGCTCACAGGAGCAGTGATGGAGGTCATTGCCATTTGAGGGTTTCATGATCAATATGAAGTTGGCTGCTGAGCCACAAGCTGCAACATCAGAGCTGTTGTTCCTTCCAAGAAATGAAGGTATGACATTGTTTCTGATATCCTTCACCCATTTAAATTCCAATAGCATTAATATTTAATAATTCCAGGGAAATGTGCGTCCATCTCGAATGCTGTGCTACATTGCATCTCGTGCAGCATTATTGCTAAACACGGGTGCAGCAAAAATACATTTGGTTTCACACCATTTAACAACTACGTTTCATTGGTACAAATGTCACACAGGATAAAAATTAGTGGAAAATCAGATCTGTAATAAAAATTCTCAATCAGTTGAAAGGATTCTGATACATTTACCTTTAATTAAGAAACTCTGCAGTGTACTTACAGTGGCATTAAAAATATCCAAAACATTTACGGAAGAAGAATCAACAGTAAAAACTCAAGTGACTAACAGTGCTCATGATTTCAGTTTCAGAGGAGTAGACAGTTAGTCCTTATTGAAAACATGGCATAACATAAAGTGATTTTCTAAGTAGCTCCAAAATGTGATTGGTTTCCCACCACGTTTTTAAAAATCAATAAAGTATTTTCAGCTACAAAAGGCTTTGAAGAAATTTACCGAGAACATTGAATAAAGATGGGTATTTCCATTTTTTATGAGATTTTTACAGTGCTGAAATTAAGCCAGCAGTATGCAGGCCGTTGGTGGCAAGTAAAATACTTGCACCTGCAAAGAGGAAGAAAGGAAACCAAGCTTTTCAAAAGAAGTAAACTTGGGTTTGCCTCTGCAAACCCCACCTGTGTCACGCATGCAGTGATGAACAGTAGGCTGATCTTTCACTCTTTCAGAAAGTGAAAGAAATCCCATTCAATGACACCCCTTGTCAAAAAATACACATTTAGCAACTGAGTTTGAGCTCAGAAAATGAGAGAATGGTATACTTCAAAAAGAAAGGCTCTGCACCTCACACTCCAAACAAAACGTGCTTGTACTGGCAACCTTGTCAGTTGTCAGCAGGCACCAGGTCTTGCGTGTGTGAATGAGTCGGTAGAGGACCCGCACTATCAGGCCCTCCGTGGTCACGTCACTGAATTTAAAGTTAAGCAAAGTGAGTGTGAATTTCACAATGGAAAACACAATCACTGGTAACTTCTTTGCCAGCAGGAGATGCAAGCAGGGCCAGCCACATGCCTGCCCTGGCTGAGATGACCAGCAGGTAGGCTTTCCTACAGAGCTCTGACCCACCAGCACTGCCACGTGGATGGACCACGGACCGTCCTGCCCACGTGCCACCACCAGCAGGACACAGTCTGCCGTCTTATTCCTTATTACCACAGTTGTTACCTTTCGCCATGCACGTTAAATGCCTTCATTGCAATACTGCTACGCCACTTGGCACTTCTTCAGCATCTTTCCTCCAGGGTTTGCATTTACATCACCGTTGCCCCATGCTGCAGATCACACACCTAAAGCAAGGTCATGGCAGGAATCGGTAGCTCTGGCCGGCACCGCAGCAGGATTATTTGCCTGCCCTCTTTTCTGCAGTACCCAGAAAATTATTCTCCAAGAGAACTAGTATGGTACAGGAACATAATGCTCCCTTTTGAGAGGAACAATCTTAAAATACTTACTAATTCTTGCTTGGTATTCTGTCCTCCCCAAGCAATTTTATAGCGTGGAGTATTTTAACAAGAATTCTACATGTAATATGAGGGGGAAACTGTTTTTTTTTTTTTTCATGAGTGAGAAACCTAGTGAACAAAGGATCACTTGGTGCTATTTCTAAAAGCAAACTGTCCTCAGGTACTTGCAATCAGGAATACCATTGTAACATTAGGATGAATCAATACATCTTCCCTTATGCTGCAAAATTTTAGCAGCATTTACTCGATACTTAGCCTTACAACAGTTTCCTTGGCACAGATTTTCATCCTCCTATCCCCATATTTTGAAATGTTTAGCAATTTTTTCTCGAATCCATCTGTGTCACTGCTTAATTATGGATTTTAGTTGGGAGTAAAAAGCATTTCAGTCACAGTCAACTTTAATTTTTCCCATTGCAACTACACGTTATCTATGGGAAGATAGGTGTGAGGGGTAAAATGGAGGTTAGCTAGATAAATTTTGCTTGAAGAAGGCTTCATTTTGCAAATGATGAAAGTCATGCAGTCTAAGATAAAGGCTTGAAAGCTGGTATATACAGGCTTGAAGACCGAACCTGGCCCCTCTTGCCAAATCTATCAGGCGCATCAGAACACCCGTTGATTTTACCACCAGGCAGTTTGGAGATTTATAGACTCCTAACCTAGACTGCAGTGATGTCGATCAGAAACTGTAAAAAGAAGTCAGAAGTCTGGCCCCACGAGGAGGTTTGAAGATATGCTGCCTCCGTTCTGCAGTAGACAAAGCATCAAAGTGCCTCACAAGAAACTCTGCATCCTTTCAGCCACCCTGGAGGTGATATTATTAAGCTTCAGTGGGATAAATCGAGTGAGAAACTGCTCAGCAACATGAGCAAGGGCTCCACAATCCTGCTCTATATTTTTGTTTCTGGAAGCCATTTTTTTAATCTCTCTGTAGACGAGGGAATTAAATGCTAACTTTCACCTCCTCCCCCACTCACATTGCAAGGCTTATCTAATGCACGTTTATGTGAAGTCTGATTCCCCTGCTAAGTGTTTCTACTCTCCTACCCAATTTGGCATACAGGGAACAGAGCACAAAATAAATTGATTTGTACAGGTATTAAAATAGATTATCATCTACGCAGAATTGGAAAGCAGACACTGTATGTTAGCCAAGCAGATGATGCAAACTATAATTATTTACAAAGGGTTTCAGAGAGCTGGGTATTAGCAGGAAGCAGATCATGTTAGACAGCAAGAGGATTTCACATTTACCCATCAAATGACAAAGAATGTCCAAACTTAATTGTGAGATGATTTTTATATCCAGGAATGATTGATTTAAAACATCAGTGTGAATATTAAGAATTAAATTTTCATACAAAGGCACTTTTTAGCTATTTAGCTATTCCTGCAAACCATGCCCATGATGAAATGTACCCATTTCCAGCGCAGACCAGAACCTTCCATCCAGGCACCAACCACAAATAAATGCCTCACCCAGAACACACAACTAAACATATGCACGCAGCGCCAGCTAGATATTTCTGCTTAAATCCACAGATGCCCACCACCTAGAGGAAAATATTGACATGCTGACATATGGCTGATAAATATGCAATGCAAGTATCACCAAATTGCCACCTCCAGCATGCAATTAATAAAGGAGAACTCTAGGAGGGCACATTAACAGTCATTCTCTCCCTTGGAAAGGCTGTTGTCTTGAATATTTGAGAGTACTGTTACCTGTACTGCCTGCCCCTCTCTGCTGCCTCTGCCCATGCTCCGGCGTGACATGGGAACGTCAGGGCAGCCATCAGTTCATGCCACCACTCCCACCAGACCGCAGCAACAGGCAATGCTGGATGCCCAGGGAAGAGCATAAAACCAGAACAGGCACACAGTAATCTCTCAGTGCAGTATCCACAATGACCGTACTTTTATATTAACTGAAATTGTGGAACGAAAATGAAAAACCTTGCCTGAAGAAAAAGGAAGCAAGCTGTGAAGATGTCAACTAAAAGACTCCCTTTTGTGCGTGAAAGGAGGAGGTTGTTTTTCCAAGGGCATGAGATGCTTTTACACAATCAGGGCTATAGAAACTGCAAAAGAAATTGTATAGCAGGTTCTTTAATCAAATGCCTATGACAGCTGAATTTAAACATTATTTAATGGAGTTAGTTCTGAGATTTGAAGTTTGTTTCTCTTTGTTCCACAGCCCAGGAGACCACTCTGGTTTTTATGCCTCCCTGATGTATGAAATCACTGTAGTGTCCTTTACACTGCTTCAGGAATAACGGAGCCTGGAAAAATACTTTTCTCGGGTAATAAACTTGTAGCTGGCCTGACTTTTTTCCCCTTCTACACAGAACACACATTCGGACAGATGGCTCTCCTTAGTCAGCAATGACCAGTGCACAGCTCTGACCAAAATGTTGTTTCAGCTGATTTTGAAAGGCATCTTTTAAGAACAAGGTAAGCTCCAAGGAAACTCTCTCCTGCGAGTCTGATGCTGTTGGACAGTTACAGACATCATAGCTTCTAGGCTTTGATCCAGAAAAATACTTAAGTGTCTGACTTCAAGGGGACTTTTCATACACTTAATGTTAGTTGCTTATGTACTTTGTTGCACAAATGTCTGAGCACAATGTGTTAGCAATAATTACTGTTCTCTGAAAACATGCAAAAAGCATTCAGAAAAGGTTAGGCTTAGTATTCAAATGCTGAATAATCTAAAATTTTGATTACCCTATGGTACACTAAAAACAGAAAACAAAAGAGCAAACATCCTAGCAACACTGAAAAGATATGATCAGTTCTAGAAAGGTACCAGAATTTATTTCATTGTGACAGAATTGATTTTATATCTACATAGAATTTTTCATCACTGAAAACCTCAAAGGACTTTATAAACCAGGGCTGAATTTTATCTCCTGGTTACAGGAAACATACAGCTGCTGTTTTCAAAACCCCAGTCCAATTTCTAGTGAGAGTTCCCTTGGAACAAAGGTCAGTCAGTCACTGCTTTTGCTATGTATCATCTGAAGTATCATGTGCAGGTCCAGTGTGGTGCTCTCCCATCCTCTGGCCTAATCCTCCTGCCTGTGTATTAATTTCAATGTGATTCCTTCTTAGTTAGAGGAATAATGGAAACCTGATTAAATTTCAAAGGGTGAAGTACTGGATGTAAGAATAAGAAGAATACAATTGGTTATGGTGAACCCAGATTTTAACCAGCAAAGTTATTGCTATTACTGTTAGAAAAACAGTGAAATAAATAATAATAACAAAATCTCGTCAAATAAAATCTTACAGTGAAATTAAACATTTCCCTAGTAGTAACACAATTCTGAAAACAATGTTATATAACCTTCAGTTGCTTCAGTTTTGAAGTATTTATTTATGGTACCCACCACTGACCCATTCTTATCTTACCATCATTTTTTAGGCAACAGTTATTTCCACAGTAGCCCTTCTTCTGTGGGTAGAGAGGTTTGTACTTTTATTACGGCTAAAGCATGAGTATAGCTCTGTCAGGACAAAGTAATTGCATCAAACACAGGCATGTTCTAGCCTAATGATGACAAAGCTACACAACTGAGATGCTTGCTCCTTTCCTTCTGGGAAAACTAAAAGCCACAGAGGTGTTGCTGCAGGTAAATATGTCTTAAGAGGTTTTTTCAGTTCTATTGTTCACTGATCTATTTGCCATTACCAAAAGAGAATGTCATGGGAGAGCATTTAAAGTATTTTTTGGAGACTGGGCAACACAGAACTGGCCTGATTTTGTTTTTCTGAAGTTACTTGGCACTGTAGATCTCTAAATAAATATAAAGTCATTCACAATCAAACAGGCAAGCAAGAAATGACAAGTGTTTTGACAGTGCTCAAAATTCTTTGAGGTATTTTTAGCATATTTCTGAGTCGTATTAGCTTAACCTGTAATAGAATATAAATGAGCCCATATGGCAGAGATGTAATTATGTTCCATGTGAGAAATCCCTCTGGTAGATTTGGGGAAAAAAACTCACTACATGTGCCTTCTGGAGGGCACGATTTACACATGATTACCTACTCATTTGCATTGAGAAGAATATGGAGTAACACAATGCTAACAACACGGTAATGAAAAGGGCAAGCAAAGACTCTAGATCCCTGGGGGTGCTGATCCCTCTGACTGACATCCAGTTAGGAGCAGGGAATTTGTCCCTTTAGGGAGTACGTTTTATGAAGCGATCTTTGATTATGTGGGCACAGTAATCTTGAGTCTTAATTATTATTACTGTGGGAGAATGGGCTACAAATCTCCAGGGAACGTCTCTGTCACAGATACTTTGCCGGTGAATGCTGAAAATAAGTGTTTTCCCAAGGATCATTTTCATTCCAACCTGATATTTAGCTGAAGTTTCTTTGACTACTAGTCATGAAACATTAAATATAGATTAGAGGCAGAGAGATGTTGAAAGTTAAAATTCACTGGAGGTGCACACCCGTGCACTTGAGAGACAGCCCCAAATGTTGTCCAGATGTTGTAGCAACAAGGCTGAGGGTTCCCAAGCTGCAGCACAGCCACAACAGAGGAGAAAGTGGATGTTTAGCATTCCACCGTCCTTCTGTTTAGTTTACTTGTAGTGTATTAATTTAGCAGAAAGTCCTAACAGCCTGTTAGCAGTAGATGTTACCAAGTGTACACTACCCTGAAAGAATGAAGAAATTCTTTTATAGCAATAAAGGCAGTAATTCAAAGCATGTAATTGATTTTCCACATTTTCAAACTGTGATAAGACTAAGCTTTAGCAGCAGAAACATGTGTTTGCAGTTTTGTCAATGTTCTTCAATGAATGAAAAAAAAAAAAAGGAACCTATAACTTATTGGTTAGATTGTTAACATGCACTGGGCATTTCGATGGCTATTGAAGCACTTGCCAAAAGCATGTCATCTTCTAAGCAGACTCAGAGGTGGTAGGGATTGGGTTTTGCCACAAGCCATGTTTTTGTGATTATCTAAAATCATTCTTTTCCAGGAGGAACATGACAGAAGAATATCAAGGCTTTCTTAACAAGCTATTGTCACGTTTATGTGCTGCCCTCCTTTACTTCTTCCATCCTTTTCACTGCGGAGGGGCAGAGTGGTGGCAGGGCATGGCTCACGTCTTTGCAAACCCTTGCAGCATTTCCACCTGCCTGCTGAGCAGCACGGCTTGTGACAGTCATGCTGCTGCCCCCAGTCTTCTCACCAGTTGTTAAGGGTGCTCTCTGGGACTCCCCATGAATCTCCCTGATGATGTCCACAGAGGAATGCAAAGCAGAAACATCCGAGGAATTTCCAAATGCCAGGCAATGCAGTCACTGCAGGATGCCTGGAGAAGGCTCAGGTGAACTCCAGCTGTCACTGACAGATAGAGTTTAAGCACAGAAGTAACGTTTAGAATTATTTAACCTGGTATTTTGCCTCAAACAAGCCACAGAATTTTATCAGTAATAGCTGCATCAAATGTGATAATTTAATGGTGGGTAAGAGCTTATCTTTTGGGAAGATAGCTCATCTGGATTTAAAGGCTCCAAGTAATGGGGCTTCCACCAAAACCTTTGGATGTTTCTCTCATTCAGCAGTTTTACTGTTAAAACTGTGTGCCTGCTTCCATTTTAACCAAGTCAAAATTCACCGTGGATTTCAGAAAGGTTTTTGTGTTCTCCGACACCAAAAAGAAGACAGCACAGAGTGCAAGGGCCAAACTAAAGGGCCAAGCACCAGACACTTGTCATGATGCCTTGAAAAGAGGTTACCTACCTGTCCTCTTCCCATCTTGCATTATGAGAAACCGAAGATCCTTAGCAGTTCCTTTGTGAAAAAAACAGAGAGGACACATCCTCAGAATAACCTATTAAGGAGGATACAACGGGAGAAACAGAAAATTTGAGTCCTATTCCTACTCTCTTGGCCTTAGAGCACACATGTGGACCCAGTCTTAAGTCCTACTGGGCACACTAAGCCCTGAACTGCAGACTCAGACTCCTGTTGCATTTCAGTGACCACTTGTGGAGAGCCATACAGGCCAAGATGGCGACACTCATCAGGACCCACCATAGAACAGCAAAGTTCCCAGTGGCTGAGGTAGTTACGGTGGAGAAAAAAGCAGAGGTTCATGTCCCCACATGTCATTTGCCCCACTCCTCGTGTTAGAAGACTTGCCAATGTGAGAAGGAAACACCTTGGAGGGGTGCCTGCCCACAGCCAGGAGGGAAGAGGGTGTTTGCAGCATGGGGGTGAGAAAACCATCTTCTGGCATGACAAGGAGTTGGCAAGGCGGACTAAGAATCAAACAGGGCAACAGTAGGGCAGGGGGCAAAAAAACCCTCAAAGACTAGAAGCGAGCTGGTTCATGTTTACTCCCTCGGGACAGCACAGAGTATCCCCCACAGTAGATGACTTCATAGGTTTGAAACCAGGTAAGTGAGCTTCAGAGACTAGGAAACGGGGATACAAGACCCTTAAAACTGAGGTTTAAAGTTTTGAGTTTGGCAGATGACAGGAGTAACTATCTGTTTCTCACCATCTCCTTACCACTGAGTGCCAGGTAGCAGCGGATGATGATCTTGTATGGCTTCCTCATGGACAAACGTGCACCAGAGACCAGCACCCAAACCGAGGCAAGCACTTGTGGTTATGGCCTGGAGGTAGAGGAAAGGGGACACTGGAGGCAAGAAGTCCCTCTGAGCCTCCGCAGGCAGGGACGGTTCTTCTGGAACCATGGGCAGACTTTGCTGGTGCACGCCATGATGGGTGATACACTCAGGGTGCTGTGCTCTCCCAGCACAAAGAGGGTTTTTAAAGCACACAAAGTACGCTGAAAGCCTGAGTGACATGCTTGCTGCTCTCTCCGCCGTAAGAGTCAGTGTATTTGTAGAGTCACAAAGCTTTTCTTCTACAAAACAATAAAACTAAAAAGGCAAAATACAGGTGAATTCATTCTGCTATTGAATCTGACAGCCTGGAAGAAACAGAAAAACAAACAAAATCCCCAATGGTTGCTCCATCCAGTCCCTCCTCCATACGTGCCTCCTTCTTTTCAAGAGCTATGCACAGGGAAAACAAAGACAGAACAGACAGAACGCAGTTGCCTTCCCCGGGGCTCAGCGGAGCCGTGTGCAGTGACCACCGTAGGCACTGCTGTTTACATGGATACACCACCAACGGCTGAACACCACGGCTCAGCTCCAGTTCTTTCCAAATAGTTGTGCAAAGTGCAAAGAAATACCATGCGTCGTGCAAGGCTCCTGTCGCAGGGATGATGGGAATTAAGGGTACTCAGCTACAAATACAACCAAACCCTTGGCAATCTCAGCTCTTGCTAATTTCTATTGTCAATTTGCACTTCAGAACTCCAAACAAACAGAACTCTCATGCAACAATACTGCTCAACAGACAGCAGATCTGTTTCGACTGCTTCCTAGCCTTTATTTGTTTTGCTGTAGTTTGGAATATAATTTAAAAAAAGAGAGAGAAAGAAAAAAGGAAAAAGATACAGGAACCGTGTGTGATTCACTGCAAATGCTGCTGATGTAATTCTCTTTGAAGTGAGCAGCAAAACTCCTTTGGAGGTTAATGAGAACAGGATCAGGCCCTCCACACTGAACTTGTGCTGAGAGCAGATAAGATCTTGAATCAGTCAGAGCCAAGCATGTTATTTGTGCAACATGGGCAGGCTGAGTCAATCTCCGAATATTTTTAATGGTTCTCAATGTGAAGTGTTAATTCCACAAGTTATGTTGTTTTGCAGTTTGCCTGTGCCTGCTCTCCAGGCTGCCTTCACGGATGGTACACATCCTCTCACTGCCTGTGAAGAAAAAGCTATTTCCAGAACTGCTGCAAGAAAAATTACTTCTAAGAAAGTATAAAATGGGACTTTTACAAAGAATTGGAAAAACAAATGATAGTAGAAAAACCTGCCTGACATTCGGATTGTTAGCATGCATAGAAGTAGCCCCATTTCCAACAGAGATTACAACTTTTATTTTTTTTAAAAAAGGATCCTAAATTCAAAACAAGCATTCTGTAACTGATCATTTTTGAGAAAGTAATCTTGATTTTTTTTTTCTTGACAAAACAGAGGAGTGAGGTACTGAAGTCACAGATGCTTAGATAATGTCTGCCCCTGGATAGTACCTTTATACTCTTAATAAACGGGATCAGAAAACCACTGAAAATAGTTTGAAGCCTGATTAAATGAATGAAGCACTATGAACAGCTTTTGGATGAGAAATCTTTTTTTGACTTTCCCTTTCTCTGTCCCCAGGATCTCCATGCACTTCCTAATGCATCTTGAAGCCAAGATGAAATTACAGCCCTCCTGAGGCCAACGGGAAGCTGGCTGTTGCCTTCAGCAGAACTGGGATTTTACTCTTACTGTAAAGATATCTTAAGAAACACTGGGACCAACTGCCCACTTCTATGGAAAAAGTCAGCTGGAAATATAGCAAAGCCTACCACATAAATTCCTTTTCATTCTCCCCTGAGGGGAGATTTCTAATCTTGGAGTGGAAAACGGGATCCAGGGAAACCTGGCAGAAACCCTGTGGTTGCCACCTAGAGCCAGCTGGCTGTGGCTGGGCTCCTCCTCACTTTGCCTTGCTCCCTGGCCCACCACCCCCCACAGCCCCAGCTCTGCAGCCCACCCTGCTTCTGCCCCTTCTGCGAAGCAACGCAGGGTTATGTCTTGCTGTGATTCAGAAACACCCCCACAAAAGCTGTTTTCCCACCTCCATCTTCCGTGACTTTGGGACATGTGCCGGAGGACCACCCCACAGTTCCTGCACACTCTGGGAAGCAGTCCCCTTCCCACATCCGAGTTATGACGGCCTTCAGCTACCCTTGGAGAGGTACCAATCCTGCACGGCCATAGTTCCCAGTTCATCGTCTTAAACTTGGCCTGTGCAGACAAACATCTCCTATGGCCTTCCCCCTAGCAGTCCCTCCTCTTCTTCCCTCTCTGACCTCGTTTGCCTGCACACCACAGCCCCCCGCCTTCCCAAGGGCCCTGTTTCCATCTCTGTCCCTCCATGTCCTCAGCAACAGGGGATAGCAGCCCCAGCACGACACCAAGGGTGCCAGGTCCAGCGGTGTCCACCACGGCAGTCACCATTTGTCGCCACACGCATGCTTGGGGCTGGTGCACTCCACTGCTCAGCAAATCTTTGCTGTTGTGTCTGGAAGCAGAGGTGGCGCTCAGACCCCATGGCACAGTCACCCCAGTTGCAGCTCCCACGTGGAATTGGTCAGAACCCATTTTTCTTACCTTTGCAGCTGAACACCATTTGCTTCCATTAATTTCATGAACAGTGAAGTGCCCAATCTTACAAAATACTAACCCCCAAGCAGGCTGCAAAGTTTTCTTTCACTGCACTCAGAATTAGAATTCTTTTTCATTGAGAAGTAAATAAACAACTACTTGCAGTCTTTCAACAGAGGGCTTCATGCTAAGAAGTGATTAAATCCCATCCCTGTTCACAGAAAAATGAAGCTTTTACCATTATAGACAAAGAAGTACTAAAAGTTAACAAGTCATAGCAAAAATCTGACTTGTGATGAATTGTTTATCCTGCAATTTTTTCCATGTATATAAATATTTTGAGAAGCCCACCTTGAGGTTTTATGTTGGCTTTTATTTTATTATTTTGGTTTATTTCCTTTTCAGATGCATTTGTACATGAGTAGTAGTATAAATGTAGTATAAGTAAGTAGTATAAATGAAATCCTCATTTTCCTGAAGGCAATCATGAAGGTGTGATTGCACCCTTTTCTTCTCAATTTTACATAGAGCCAGTTTACCATAATGCACAGTAATATCTGAATTTGAACAAGTGGAAAATCGTTATTTGCTCACACTATACTCTCAGTATTAACTCAAGATCAGCTCCTTTGGGATAGTATTTGTGCTTGTATTTAAAAGTAAAATGTCATGAATAAAAAAGCTGTCACACATCTTGAGAGCAAGTCACTTCTCTGTTTGGACAGCAATGATTTTGTGATGAACGTGATGAACGCCACACAGTCAGTCCTCAAGAATAAACTAGGATCTAAATGTGTTATATTCTGGCAATGGCTGGAGAAAGACAGCTTCCAGAGGAGTTACAAAGAAAGCACGGGCAAGAGAGCAGCAGAACAGGAGCCACTGAAGGCTGGCCAGGGATGCTGTGGTGGCACATACTGCCTGTAACTTCCTCCATCAAATGCAGGGATTAAGAGCAGCCAGGACAGCCTTCACCCTAGATAGGTGGGGGAAAAACCAAAAGAGCCAGCACATCACTTGGGCAGCCAGGAAAACGACCCAATTCAGCACAGCCCCAGCAGTGCTGCTGCCAGCAGGACACCCGTGGAGTTTGCAGAGGAACGCAGACATTGCTTCTGATGGAAGGCGATGGTCCTGTGCCTGATGCAGCAGCAGGCATTGAAATGGTGGTGTGCAATCTGCCGGGGGCTGGGGGGCTGACATACTCTTTTCTTGCTCAAACGGACTGCACGCTCCTGTGGCTAGCAGTCCTGTCCTTAATTTCTGTAGGACTCTGAGCGTGGTAGTGGATGTCAAACGAGTTACCAGTAACAAAGCGGTAGCAGTTAACCTGAACAACACAACACGCCAAGCCACACAGCATCAGTGAGTCATGTTGTTAGTCTCACTTAAACACAGCAATGAGACTAGCACTGAGTCACAGAATGTAAAACAGTTACAAAAGATCTGAGGTATACAAACAGGCATGCAACAAAACAGCATCAAGACATCCCACCTGAGGGATACAGGCCGCTTTCATTTTTATTACGATCTTTGTCATCAAACTACCCCATGATAAATTACTTTTAATTTTGTGCCGTAGTGAGTAATTAATACTAGCCAAGTTATACTAGAACTAGACAAAAACACTGTTCTCCCTCACCCAGAGGAATCCTGGTGATACCATAAAGGGGACAAGTTCTGTCTACTGTGCCACACTGACAATCTGCAGCCTCACATGTCTCCTAGGGTAATACCTTATTATTAAACATTGCAGACCACTGATAATGCAACTGTCCAAAAGACAGCTAATTGCAAGCAGGAGTCTATCACTTCGGTATTTCTGAAGAAGCTGTTTCTGAGATAGTCCGCCCAAAATACATGGTGGCGAACCCAAGCCTCCCAGTGCAGCATGTTTACATCAGTTTAATGGTTATTGTGAGGTTTCCACCTTAGTGCAGTCAGTCGTGACCAATACTTTCATACACTGCAACAAAGCCTTGGGATACTGGGAAAAGGCAGGGCCTGTGGGGTCTCAGCCCAGCAGCATTTCACACCAGGTCCGTGGCTGAATGTGGGCCTTCATTAAGTGTTGTCTGAGAAGACTAGAGCTTATTTATTCAACCTCAAGATAAGCAACTTAATGCTGCTGATTTGAATGCAAACAAGGGCAAGACCTCATGCCTGGAAGACTCTCTGATGTGGTTACACTGAAGCTTACACTAAACACAAGTGGAGATGTGAAACGTTGTCACGACCTACAAAATCTGTATGTTTTCTCAAAAGTATTTAAATTTTTTAAAAGCATGGTCTATGTCTAAACTATCAAAGCTTTATTGCTTTTATCTGGAAAATGTTGCACTTACTGTTATATATTGCTTATTAAGGCCTATTTTGCTAATTCACTGAAATCTCTCCCGTATGACAGAAACGATGTTTGCTTCTCCATTTAGTGACCTCAAATGACTAAGTAAAGGTGCAGAGTGAATTTCAGTTGGCAAGTAAATGCAATTATGCCATTCTTCTTACATGGCACAGTATTGTCTAGTCTGCTTCAACACTTTCACTGGCCTACCCTTAATGAATATGGTGCTCATAATGCTTGCAATGTATCCAGGACCTAAGCCTGGCACGCCTACTTTGTCCTTAAGTAGCAGTTTCCTATCTTAAAATTCTTGATGCTTGGAGACTTCTAAAAACTAAACTGTGAAAAGCAAACCCTCAGCACTAAGTCACCAAGCCTTGCTTCCCAAACTCGCTAACCCATTTTTAAAATTATGGTACCGCTATTTCAAAACTGATCAGGAGCTCCAGAGCACAGCATTTTTCTGGTGACACTTCTGCACTGTAAACAGAGAGGCAGCAAGAGGTTCAGTCCAAAGCAAAAAAACCCACAAAGTTCCCTTTCTCCGTGTGAGGGTGAATTGCTGCCTAAGCCTTCCAGCTCAACTGATGAACAATAGAGGCAAGAGATTTAAATCTATGAGAAACTCCCACAGCTACGGACCCAAGAGCAACTCCCACTTCGAATGGGACCAAGCAGCGAAAAGTATTGCATTTTGAAATGAACATTTGAATTCAGAATCCATATGATCCATTCACTCTAAGCTTGCATAACATAAAAAGCAATAATGTTCTGGGTTCAACAAGTGCAAACAACAACTAATAGAAATCTAAGGGAATTAACAATGGGGGGCTGATACTCAGAACTGATTTTGCACAGCATCGCCACACAATCCTGTAGCGCTGTCATTGGAAACATCTATCAAGTATCACGCACTTCTAGTGTTTGAGCACTAGAGGGTCAATTTGTGATGAAAACAGCCTTACCTCAGTTTCCTTATTTTTGTAGGTAAGCAACTTCTTTAGTGCTTAACTTAATTTACCACCGCTTCAGCTGTCCTGAGTTTTGCTAGCTGAAGCTCTTTCTGAGGCTGTGCAGCACTGGGATGGAGGAGTTATGTCACACAACTTTTTGCAAGAGTACCCTCAAAAATTTTAAACATCTATCAGTCCAAAGCCATGATTGCTTCCTCAGCACAGCTACAAGGTGCAAACCTTTTCAAAAGGATCACCGTGTTGGTCTGGAAGGTGTCTCTTGTGACCGGGAGTGGCAAAAGACTGATGAGGTACTAGTCCATAGCCCATTTTGAAAAATACTCATCCTGTGCACATGCAGCAGACTTTCTCATACTTAATTATTATGCCTTTGAATAATACAAAAAATGCAAATACTGTCCATTTCAATGAAAGGGATCCTCAGCACCACTTGCAATTGTACTCTTGCCCAGCAAAACGCATTGGGATAGCAGCAGAAGGATGGGCATCATCCAGAGGGAAGAATCCAGGCCCACTAGATTGCAGCCTTGGCACTCAAAAAACCTGAACACTTCCAAAAGTATATGCATATACCAAAAATTTGGGGCATTACTATATGAACAAACCAGAAATCCTTCTCCTTCCCAATAGGATTTGTTATGGAAACGGCATATAATTTCATTCCAATACCACAAATTTGCCACTACATTAAAAAGCATTACTGTTGCTGAAGGATGAACAGGAAATCAGCATCCTCAGCTCTCCAGGCTACAGCCCTCTTCAGAGGAATGGTGATTCTGAGTGCTTCTTCATTTCAGACTATAAATACACCCCATGAAAAAGCAAAGCTGTTGAGGAAGGAATGCCTTAACAAGTACTTCTAGCCCAACAAACTTTGCTACACCAGTTTTGTTCTTATATTAATCAGGGAGAACTGGGCAACAGTGCTCCTTTGTATACAGTGAGATTCTGGTGAACATGGTACATCAATCATACAGACTGTAGTCACAAATCCAATCTAAATTCCCTGAAGCATTGGATAGATTTGTTTTTAACATTGAGGTAAAACATTAGCGATGACTGCAATATACCTATGCAAGACACCTTTGTATCATATTAATAAAGAGCCTCAAATACCATTATGTGT
Organism: Microhierax caerulescens; assembly: GCA_035590215.1. Taxonomy (NCBI): domain Eukaryota; kingdom Metazoa; phylum Chordata; class Aves; order Falconiformes; family Falconidae; genus Microhierax; species Microhierax caerulescens. The sequence goes on along the minus strand of JAVJGJ010000047.1, from coordinate 75,355,850 downwards.
AGAAAAATAAAAGTATAAAAAGGTAGGTGAGTCATACAGATAGCACCACAGCATTCAGTGATGACTGTGACCTTTGCAAATTACCACCCTGTGGAAGTTCACAAAAATTAAGGTACAAAAAAGCAGGGGGTTGCTCTTTTGAATGATGTTTAGATGATCATATTGTGCTCTCTAGTACATTTATTAAAATAACCAAGACTGAATATGGAGCTTCAGCTCTGGAATCAATGAGAAAAATTCCAAAGAACTGAAGAGGATCCATATCTGCTTCAAATCATGATTCACAAATATTAACATTTTACTTCATGTAGAAATAACAACTCCACTATTAATCTTTGAAAAGTATTTTTTAAAAAATCAGCCCTCCCATCCCCACCATAAAGATGAATTCTGTATTACAAATAAATGTGTTCTCCCATGCATAAATTACATACATTCAGCTGCAAGAAAACAGATCAGTCAAAATGGCTCAAATGTAATTATACGCTGACCAAAAAGAATTCCACTACAACTGGAATTGAATGGCTTGCACTTTAGGTCATTAGCTGAGTGCTGACCTGTACAATTTTAAATGCTTTTTTTTTTTTTTTTTTTAAAAGGGGGGGGTAGGGGGAAGAAGACTTGAGAAAAATGTGAAAAATATCTGAGGAGACAGGAACCGTGTTTACATAAAACAAATTTTACAATAACGAAAGAAACACTGCTTTCTTGTCTCACCTCATTATTTTGTTAAGCTTCCCTTACTCCTCTATGGCTGTTTATGCATCACAATTTGAAAAAAATTACATCAGCCAAAAATCATTGACGTCTTCCTCTGGATCTATAGAATAAAACACTACTAAGTTTATAAGATTGGAAATCAGACATCAAGCTTCATAAAGAGCCAGTCTTTCCTAACAAAACCATGCTTACAGAATGGCACTTTGAACAATTAATTAGTGGGGAAAAAAAAAAAAAAAAGGAAAAAAAAAAAAAAAGGATGTGTTGTATTGAACGGTTTAAGAATGCGTGTACTTTCCATGAAGCTGAACTGCTTCCATGAACATACCATTTAACTCTGGCTTAACCAAACATTCCAAATTTAGGAAAACAAAACTATTTTACTCATTAAAATATTCTGACTATATTGCAACACGGTTTGAGTATCATTTTAAGCAGTGAGAAAATCTTTTTTATTACTATTTTAATAGCAAAGGGAGAAGAAAGGCTAAGTTGAGAGAACCCTTTTCTTTAACAAAAAAAACACCCCAACAAACTAGTGAGCTTCTTTCTTCTCTTGCCATATATCAGATCTGTTCTTGGATTTCACACCACCAACCATACCCTGTCAGAGATCTTGAACAGTTTACATTACTTCTTTTAAAGGATTAATCTAGACCGGCCCACGGATAAAAACCAAAATGCACAATGAATTCCAACACTGAATTCCAGCTTGTTACTGTGAACTCAACATAAGAAAAGAAAAAAGGAATCCCATGCATCTTCTAGTATATATACTGCTTTCACACAGTATTTTAGTCAGAGGAATATGTAAAAAGACAAGATAGTTTTGTACAAAACCTCAATTTATTTCAGAGAAATTAAAAATATGGTATTTAATATATATAAATTTCTATTCCTCTATAAATATAGATGATCTCGTGATAATGAACAGAAATAAATGCATACCAAATTCAAATAATTTTGCATTTCGGGGTATGGTAGCCATAGATAATGTTTATGAACCTAAATACAGGCATTTGTATATAAAAAAAAAAGTTTAAAACAATACAATCAGGAGAGAAGCATTCTGCTGTTTTTCATACAGAGGATTAAATATTCAAATGCGTCTGTCAAAAGTTACAATTTCATTTTTAACCTTTTTTTTTTTAATTATTATTAAGAAGCACAATCCCACACACCCAGGAGCATACAAGGTAGTAGATATACTGCACACATGGTATCTTATCTCTGCAGTATAGTATCTAATGTTATTACTGTACCGACAAAAAGAGGGGAAAAAAGACAACAGAGGCTCTTTGAGGTCTCACATCCCACCAGAGTGCTGAAACATTCCGGTTTTCTTTTTCCCTTCCTTCGTTTTTACTATGGCAAACATCATCACACCCTCATAACGTGTAATGAATAAAAATTCAGGGGAATGGCAACGGCTCCACTGTTTCCCAAATGAAGAGCCAGCGTATGGACCTAATTAAGAGGGGGGGGGGGGGGGCGGGTAAAAAAACCCGAAAAAA
>JAVJGJ010000047.1:75320566-75349988 GCA_035590215.1 Microhierax caerulescens | reverse complement strand
CTGGACGCCGGTGGGGTGCGGGGGGTGGCTGTGCCGCGGGGCCGTTTTGGCTCCCCCGCTGATGACGATAGCTGAGGCCATTGAACTGCGCGCCTCGGTGGGGTCCAGGGCCCACCGAACTCGGCGTCTCCGCCGGCGGAAAGGCAGCTGCGCCGATTTCGGTTCCATTTACAGCCCGGCAGGGGCTGGGGGCGCTGGGGGTTGAAGGAGAGCGGGCGTCGGTATTTGCCAAATGGCAAAGGGCCGGGCCGGGGGGTGGCCAGTGCTGTTGTCAGGGGTCAGCCGTAGGGAGCAGCGAACAGCCGCGGAGCATCTTCGCAGGGCTGAGCGCTCCCGGCCAGGGTTGCTGTAGGACCTCGGCGGCGGTCCGAAGGCTGGGGCCGCGATGCGCATCTCACACGCAACCGGGGACCTGCGGGTGGCCAACACTCGCCTCCCTCCAGAGACACCCGGCGAGTATCTCCCTACTGAGCTACTGCCAGTATTTTACGTGCGTCTTCCTCCTGTCATGCCTACAGCGTCAGCCTGAGATGGGAAATGCTCACCGCAGGGCTTCCCCGTCCCTCTTCTTCTTCCTCTTCCTCTATGCCAGCTTAACTCCGGACAAATGCTGCGTGACTTGCAAATACCTCCCTGTTAGGGTTTTGAAATACTGGCTGTATTCTGGGGAGGAGGTGAATGGGCATCTAGTGACCACCAACAGTGGCCGTTTCTGCACCTCTCAAGCCCCATTGCTCATGCAGAATGGAGGGCCTGTGGGTTCTTCTAACTGTGTAGTCTGGAAAAAAATGATGGAGGCGGAATGGGGGATTTGCTGTACTCACTGGAATTCAATAAGAATAATAGACCGTGCTCCTGGAGAGGAGGAGGAGAATCCTACCGCGTTCTCCAAACATTCAGTAACTGCATCGTGTGCGTGAATGTCCTCATATTTGCCCGACAGTTCATGCTGTCATTCAGGCTGAACCAGGCATGAAACGTCTCCGGCCAGCTGTCTCCCTTCTCTGCGGCATGCTCCCACCCTTTCCATGTTACACGCTAACAAAATGCAAAAATCCATTAGGAATAAGACAAGCCCTGCATTTATTTCTAGCTGTCACAGGTGGCAAGGGTTAATAAAAGACATCCATATTTCTTGGATAGCTAGAGATAAAATTTGGACCATGCTATTTAGGCCACTTTCTCCCAGCAGTGCTGTCCCACATTCAACTAATTAATAGCAAGATCTATGTGTAACGACTGCAGGAGCAGGATCATGTCTAGAAATTGCACAACCTTAAATATGCTGATTGCTGATGTCCTCGTTTACTGGGGTTCATTGAGTTCTGTCAAAAACTCTCTTCTCAGAGGACCGTAGTTCAAAAATGATATGCACAGATTATATCTTTTTCCCTCTTCTGCTAAAAAAAGTTTGATTCCTTGCATATCATATTTACAGTTTTAAGCTACAGATATTCCTCTTCAGATCTACATCAGTAACTAACATTACTAACTTCTTTCTAGCTCAAAACCTAATTTATATGCAGCCCTAAACGAGAGTATTGTTTTCCTGTTGATTCTAAACCAACTGGACACTGGATCTTTAGATAGAAACATGTATTATACATGCTCTTCCTCACAGAAAAGGAGTGTGAATTCCTAACTAGTCTAACATGGCTAGTTGTGCCTGTGGCCTTCAGATCTGGGGACACATCACACAATCCAGGAAAGGTAATTAAGATGGCTAAATCCATCATCAGTTGGCTGAAATGCTATCCATGAGTGTCTGCATTTGAAATACTTCTCCAACTGGAAAACACTGAAAAGTCACTGTTCTAAGTGGCTGTGTGCAACAAGCCTGAAGACTGTTCTAGGAGAAAGATGACTATATGCAGGACAAGGTTTGTACACGTAGGTAATAGCTTTTTTCAGACCAACTGGTATAGAAGGAAAAGTAGGCAAATTTTGGGGTTAACAAGCTTTTTTTTTTTTCTTTTTTTTTTTGTTCTGAAGCAGTTACTACTAAAGCTATATGCAACGTGAGAACAACTGCTTAGAACTTAGAGGTGTACCAGTGAAACCAGCTCAGAAAGAAAAAGTAGAAATGGAAATGAAAAGGATGTTTTTAGGGGGGAAAAAATGAGGGCTGAGAGCTGCTAAGTTCAGGAAGGTTCCTAGGACTTGCTGGTTTTAACTGTTTGGCGATTTTTCATATAACAGAAGAAAATCCTGCGTGGAAAGAATCTTCCCAGAAGCATTTGTCCTACATTTCAAGCACCCCAAACCACAAAACTCATCATTAGAAGCATAATTCTCTGTGGTCCAAAACACCAGATCAGTGTAAACCATGCCTCAGCAAGAAATGTAAGATGTGTTGATGCCCATCCGCTACAACAGCAATGAACACCCCCTGCCATCAAACCACCAGCATCATCCGGTCTTACGTTTGCAGTTCCAGGAGTGTAATGTACTTCATTCTGTGCAGGGCTGCCTTCCTGGTAGTTTTGCTGCTGCAAATGACCACTGAGCACCAGCATGAACTCCCAGAGACTGTCTTCATAGACCAAACCACTGTGCTGCTGGTGAGGGAATGTTTCTCACTGAACAGGACATTCTCCCTCTCCACTTTCAAACCTGATCATGGGAACTAGGTTTCCTAACTCTGCCCAACACCCAAACCCAGGGACTTGGCAGAGATGCTGGTCTGACAGTACGTTTTCCTTCTGCTTTCACACACACACTTATCTCTCTCCAAATCAACAGACTGTAAGGAAATTGTCTCTCCTTTTTGCTTAGCTAATAAATGCCACTCTTTCTTCTATCCTTAGCATCATTAACATGATTAATGTCCTCTCTATTCTAAAGCTACTATCTTCCTTTCAGAGCTGGCTTAATAATCTTAGTAAATGTTAAGCAATTGTTCATAACTGAAAGCTGCAGTTGGTATTTCTAACCCTAAGAAAAGTTTGTATGACCAAAAGTTTGTCTCATTTTTCCACCTATATGTCTTGGTCTAATAAAAGATACTACTTCTTCATGCCACCCCAGTACCGCACATCGCATCCACAGGAGACTGTCTGTGTATCTGCCTTGTTCTTTTAATGACTCCTTAGGTACCCACCAGGGGTGACTGTTGGAGAGAGGAGACTGGACTGGGTTCCACCTTTGCTTGGGTCAGTACAACAGTAATTATGTTACAAACAGTGTCTTCCTTAAAGCACAGGTACTCTTCCCCCTTGCCACAGACATACAGTCTACCATTCTAAAACAACCCAAAATGTGGGCATTAAAATCATACCTTAAAAGGAATTTCAGCTTTTACTTCAAAACCATGTGCTGATGTTCCTTGTTACAGTAGCTGCTAGGGGAAATTAGGACTCAGGCAGGTGAGAAGAGTACCGACTTTTGTCCTCTTACATTCTTCGTCTCCCAGTAGTATCCTTACTCTGCTGCTGTCATCAGGCTGCTGGCTTGTACTGGTTTACTTGTTATGGGGGATGGAAGACAAAAATCTTCAGTGGAAAAAAAAAATGAAGCTATCTAAATCTTAAATTTTGGAAAGAAACAAAGCAAAAAGTAGTTGCAGTATTTTCTTGTTTTCCTCTAATTGACAGGGAGAAATAGGATGGAGTGAATGTTTCCTTTCCATAGCATTTAAGGAAAACTTGCTTCTCTAGAAGAAATTATTCAGCTTTATCTCACAGGCCTATGCTACATGCAGACAATGCAAATATAAGCACTAACTATATTTGTAGTAAGGCTAGTGATGACCCAAATTAATAAAATCTAAACACAGATGATAACATAAATATATATTTGTCCACCAAATTAAACCAAAAGTTATGCTCAGATAATGACATTTTTAAATTATTCAAGATTTGTTATTTAAATGTCAAATAAGGGGTTAAAAGTAAGATCATCGTAATACGGTGGGACAAATCAAAAGTTGATTTTTGTCTGGTGTTGAGCATGAATCTTGGCTGATAAGAACAGTTAATGTTTTGGGAGAGCAGGAGCATTAGTTCAGGGTGGAAGGAAAGGAGGATTTTTGATAGCTTGGTAGAGAGAGGGGTTCAAGTATGTAATCTGTGATGGGCAGCAATGTGTATACTAAATTCATGAAGTCTCTTGAAGTGACCTAAGGGTTTCCAGATGAGAGAGTACAGGTTCCACAGCTCAGGTGGGTCTCATTTCAGCTCTCAGTGCTGGCAGTACACATCACATCAAGCCCTCACAATGCACAGGCAGGGATGCTTGCTGAAGAATCAGTACAAGGAGTGTAAACGCAGTGAAATGAAGGAGAGGTGATTACACTGTTCTACATCACAAATTGTGAGATTAAATAAGGCCATATTAAAGCTACCATATATTCTGGTGATAAAATCCTTAATCCAGATAATATATACTGCTTAAACTAAGTTGTTTGACCCTAGAGTTGACACACAGGCCTACAGACCAAAATTCCAGCAAGAAAGTATCTGGACAAGATTCCCAAGCAGCCTTTACAGTTGCATGGTAGGGTATTTTTCACTTATCAACATGCCAATAACATAGTTGTCAGCCCCAGGGCCATAGACCATAGCATCTCATGGATTTAGTCTTGCCAGAAGAACAAAATCCTTAAAATTTAAAAGCCTACCTTGGAGATTGACTATTTCTTGGAACATCTAGAAGACTCTTGGAAATATGCCTGTGCTGACAAAAATAACAAACACATGCAGTGATTGGCAAAGAAAATCAGTAGGAGCTGAACATGAACCCTAGGCGATGGTGGAGTCAGCAGCCAGAATACTTACTGCAGCGAAGGGGCTCACAGCTGTGCAGCCAAGTGCTCAGAATGTCATCTCGGCGCAGAGGCAGTTGTAATTAACAGACATTTGACAAGATACCAAGTAATTCTTTTACCATCAGGTGGCCCAGGTCATCTTACCCTCAAATTAATCCCAGATGCCTTTATATGTGCCTTTTATTAATTGGCTGTATTAGTCTGCGATTGTCAATTTAGGTAAAACTTGTACTTTTATTTGTATTTGGGAGGGTGTGGGAATAGGAGAAATAGAATGGAAATGCAGCTGTAGCCACTGAAGTCAGTGGTAATTTACTCCCGCTGTGTGATACCTATTGTAACGCAAACTCCTACCATGTAGCATGGGCTACGAATAAAGAGCAATCTTTGACTAGCACTGGTTTAAGTCAAGCCCCCATTACAGCAATTTTATGTGCTTTAAAGAGGCAAGAGGAGAAACGGTATGCGCAGTCAGGGCAGGCTACAAAGAGTCTCATCCTCCCAATACCCACAGCATTTTTTCCTTAATGCTGTTTATTCAAGATAGATTGAGTATATGGAGATTTGACTTGGTTTGCTTTTCTGTTCAGAAGAAATGTAGATGATCCCTTGCAAATTAAAGCCGTATGTTGCCTGCCTTCCCTGACAGTTCTGCACCGGGGTGAGAGGTGCAGGGGCTGCAGCCTGGCTGCTGCTGCCAGAAGTTTTCCGGAGAACAAGAAAAAGTCACAACTCTTAAAAGGGCAATTGCAGATCACAGCTCATTTTGTTCAGAGAGAATGCGAACATTTTTACTCTTTTTATTTCCCTTTCTTGAGCGAGTTCTTCTACAGTTACATACAGCGCCTGAAAACACAGTCCCTCTCTTGTTCTTCAAACACGGAGAGGCTGACTTAAGGCCCTAAGCCGGCAATCCTCACTCCCAGGGGTAGACCTGCTGATTTCACAGATGCGAGGGAAGTGAGCAGAGCTTCACAAGGCTGTGATGCAAGAAGAAATTACGTGATGAGCTTTTACTTCTGGCCTCATACTGCTTTTGCTGAGCTTTAAGTACATTCCTTTTAAAGAAATTACTTCCCGTTTCCATTGTTGTAAATGGCATTCAGATCATATTTTCTGCATCAGTATTCCAAGATACACAAATTGAAAAGGTATGTGTGTGAGGTGGGGGGATAGAGTGTAGGGAAGGTGTTTTTCTATGTCTTTTAGTTGTGCACGTATTTTCCATGAATGTTATTGAGACAGTGAGCAGAATGAGATCAGAGCAGGTTGTAATTCGCAGCCCACGCCGCCTGCCTTTCTCTGTGGAATGCGGCTTGGTACATGTTAAAGGATAAACTCAACTTTCACTTCAGAAAAAATCTTTTGGGCCTTTGCTTTACTTTGGAAAGGTAGCTTTAAATATTTAACCAGCGTAAACAGGCAAACTGCCCAGCAGGACTGAAAGGAATGTGCCACTAGGATCTGCTTGTAAGCATTTCTTCTCCCCTAAATACTTTTTCTTCTTTACATAGGAGGGGTCAGTTGTATTCTGAAGTGAATTCTTTTCAGGAACTTTAGACTGGTTGTGTGAAGGGAATTATCTTCAGGATAGACAGATTAGTGTTCTAGACCTTCCTCCAGTTCTGGCTGACTTTTCTGGTTGGCATTTCCCCTGCTCTCTGAGCTCAGCTGCACAGTGACTGCTCCATGCCGCAGCACCTCTAGGAGTGTATCAGCTGTCTCACTTAGGGCCCAGATAAACCATCCTTAGCCTGATCCCACAACCTTCGGGGAGAAGCAGCAGCACTTCAGAAAAATCTCGAAGTTCACACTAGCGAATGTTACCTTAAGGATGACGAAGTTTCATTCCCTGTTGTCACAGGCAGTCATTCGGTACGGCTTACGTATGCAATCACAACGTATAGCCCAACTGCAAAGCATTCAAGCCTCCCCTCCCCTAGCATCCCTGTCAGAACATTAAGCTATTGCACATCGGTGCACATCTGAACTCTTTGCTTTTGGATTTTGTGACGTCTCTGTTTTCCATGGTGACTAACAAGACTGTGTAATTTTTACTGGATTTGGATTTATCTGTGGAAAGCCACACATTTACCATCTGCAGGGCTGGTTATTGCAGTTCTGTGTACTTTCACATGGTACTGCTGACATTAAGTCTGTGCTTAACTGTTGCAGAGTTCCCAGCACTGACGACCGGGAGGACAGCCCACATCATCTCAGTGTCCCAGCTCTTTATCTTCTGTTCCTTTCAGGGGCATATGCCACAGAGTCTATCCAGGTTTTCTTCCTTATCTCAAAGTCTCGTGCTGGACTGATCCAGGTCATGTCAGAGATGCTTGTCTCGGCAGCCCCAGCCCCATTACAGCAGCATACCACTGCAGCAACACCCTCAGCTTCAAGTCTGCTCGGCTTGAATCAGCCTGCATGTGGGAGCACAGCTAGTGCAACAGCTGGCTGGCTAAATCTGTAACATCCAGAAGATTCTGGCATGCTTACATACTTCTGTATCTTCAGAGGAAAACATTTTTTTTTTTCCCCGCTTTGACTGTCAGTGGTAGTCACACCATTGGAAGCAAGGTCCGGTCACACCCTTGGAAAGCAAGGAAAATTCCATCCTTCCATACTTTATCAGGAAAGTGAGGGAGATGAGGACTTCTTGCTTGCTCTTCAATTTTGGAAGCTCTTTAATTCAGGAAGAAGGTTATACATAAAAACATGAACACTGAATAGAAAGCAATAGAAAGGGATGGAAAGGGAAAAGAAGGGATGTCTACCTTCTGTTTTTTGGGTGTTGTTATCAATTAATGTTGAAATAGTTGTTAAAACTCAGGAAGCATTTTGCTGACATGATTCTCTAGGATGTTGTCTGTTGCTCTGCCAGTTATTATAGCTGGACAGACAGAACAGGTTAGTATTTTTGAAAAGCCATTGAGTCTTTATATTCTGTTTATATACTTATTTACAGTTGTGTAGTTTCTTCTTTGAATATGTCATGACTTTTTAAAAATGAAGATGCTGATTTAAATGTTGGCGTAGAAGTCTACAATACAGTGCAATGTGTCTACACACACATCCTTCCAAGTAGGTGTGTGATGGCAATTAACAGATGGAGTTCTGGTCCTCCTTTTGGGAGATCAGGGCTAGCAGCAGTTCATCCTAAACTTTGTCTACACCACTGCCACAGGAAGCAGAAGGGTTTGCCAAACTGCTTTGGGGGAGGCACTTTTTCCTCCTTCTTACAAACGATGTATTTGTTGCTTCCAGGTTGCATGGTACAAAGACTTCATAGTTGCATCTGATCTCAGCAGAAGTGAGGTTGCCATGAAACCACAACCTTGAACCCACATCTCTGGGATATGCCAGTCAGCATTGTTTGAGCCATTAAAAATCTGTGACAGAACTGTGTTCTCACATAATGTGTTAAATAGCGGCAGACTTAAAGATGCTGCAAGTCATAGCAGGCGTAATTCTGAGCCAATGTAGCACTCAGATGCCAAGGACAGGATATATCTTAAACCTGATCGGTTTTGCCATGTCTACTATGCCACTTCTCATACTTTTTTTTTTTTCTCTCCTTTTGAAATGCACAGCAATAGGGATGTGGGGCTTAAAGGCTTGTCTTACTTGGGAAAAAAAAAAGTGTCAATATTAAATTAACCCCCTGTGTAGACACTCTTATTTCAGTTTAAAAGTGCCTTTCATGGAATTAGCAAGTTGATTCCTTGCTGACATAGGCTTAATCAATATGAGCCACTCAGCCTGATACAAATTTATCTCCATGATGGGGCTGCACCAATTTCTCTACATGTCTTTGAAAAACCATCTAGTTAAATCAGTTGTTTCTTCAAATTGGCAAGTCCACACATTGAAGATTTGCAGTACAACACTGTGGCCAGCTGAAAAATGAATCACTTCAGTAAAATGTAAAAAACTCGTTGCCTTTGTACAGTGCCACCCATAAGAGTTCTGAAAGCTGCAAATACCAATAAACTTAGCGCAGCTTTGCATCTATGATCTTAATACCCATTTTCTAAATGCGGGAACTTAAACATGGAGAAATGAAGTGTGTTGTCAAGGTCAAAAACAGAGCATGTGGTAAAGCTGGAGAGAAAATGTAGAAATGTGGTTTCAGAAATAGACCAATGACTGAATGCTGCCTGTCCCAGCATCTTTCAGGGACCTTACATGTAAAAAGTGCTGGTGCCTGTGCTTTCTGGTAATCAGCCCTTTAAAATCAGATGGCCAGAGCTGGACAGATGTATCCCAGAATAACTAGTCTGTAACCTCTCATCTGAATTTTGTAAATACTAGACTGACTTCTTTGTGAATGAAGATCTGCCCTTACAGTAATATCACCACCTTAGTAAATAGTTATTTCTAGTGGCATCCTCCTTTAGCTATAAATATAGACATTCTCAATTTCTCAATTTGAGAATCTCAAATTCTGAGGCAAAAAGGATATTCTACCACTTGTGGCTACACCAAGTATATTTTTTCTAGGGATAAACATTTCAAATATTACTCTGTGAACAGAGCTTTTTAGACTAGGAAGAGGACCATAATGACAGTATTGATGCAGTACTATCATACATTTCTGGAAAAATGTTTGTGGTTCAAACAACCACTCTGTCTGCTCTGTATTAAAGCAAGTTTATTAGTCTGAAGTCCTGTAAGCGATGGGTCTGGTCACAAACAAAACCATAGTTAGCCCTGTATGTATTACATTACAATATCAGGTCTGATGAGCTTGAATTGATCTCCTCAGATCAGACTGAGGTTTGGATGGAGTGAGTAATGCTATGGTATGACTGATTGAAAGGTAACTGTGTGTAAAATAGACCACAGCTGGTGTTTTTACCATGGAGTGCTTGCTCACTCTGTTGTTGAGTGGCGCTGCTAAAAGTTACCGAAACTTGAAACACAGTGAAAACATTTTTAAAGCCTGAAAAAAACCTGCCATCCTTTGCCATATATCTCATCATTACACATTCAATTCTATTATCTGGAATCCAGTTACACCAATGATTTGCCAAAAGCATGGATGCTTACAAAATGTTAAGCTACAAAGAACTTATCTGTGCACTACAAATGCTGTCTACAATTAAGGCAATTAAAAAGGGAAGCTTGAGGCAGAAGCACTTTAAAAATATTTGCAGACCTATCAAAAGTCTTTGTGTGCCCCTATTCCCAGAGTACCTGGGCACCTCAGCACCTCAAAATCTCTTATGTGTTTGTTCTGAAAGATAAAAGTACTGCTCTGTCTTCATTTTGGAGAGGGAAATCTAAGGCAGAAAGAGATTAAAATGACCTGTTCAAAGTCGGCTAGGAAGTCTGTGATAGAAAAGGGAATTTAACCTAAAGCTGGCACACACATTTCTTTTTCCTGAGGCCTATTTTTCATCCCTGGAAAGCTTTGGAGGGCTGTGAATCACAATTGTTTTAAGGCCCCTGAGGGAGATGGTCCCACACTCCTTCCCACTCCCAGCCATTTCTCCCACCCATGCAGCAGCACTGCGGGGCCGCGGGGAGAAGCACGGTGGTGCGCTGCCCCATCTGAAAGCTTACCAGCAAAACCCGCTGCACTTCCAGTTGCATCAGTTCCCTTCCCAGCTCTTGGCATGGCTCCAGGGGTACTAGTGCCAGCAGAGGGGAAAGGGAAGGCACAAGCTGAAAGATGGGAGAGAGGAGATGGCTCCTGTTGGCAAAGCCCCAGCTTTGATGGGCATCAAGCAGTCATGAAGCTGCAGCTTGGACCGCACCTTCACAAAGCAAATTTAATCATTAGTTATTCTGACTTGAAATAAAAAACCTACACATAACTGGACCAACTGCTGAGGTGACAAACATGGGAAGAAATCCCTCATTTTGTTCCTTCTGGTACTGCGAAGGGATCACCAGGTTGAGGGACCTGGGAGTGGAAGAGGCCCTGAATCACCCTGATGCTGACTCAGTCCCCTGAAAAGAGGGGCAACAGGACCTGATGCCATCGCTTGTCATGGACCCCCTGCTATGTATGGCAGGACTCTTTAGAATGGATTTATTTAAAGTCAGAGTATTAGTCTGTGGACAGGCTATCACCTTAAACTGCATTCTGTCATGGTAGTGTACAAGCTTCTTAATATCTATTCTCTTATCTCAAAAGCAATCAATATGACAGATGACTGTTCTGACTAAGCATGTTTATATTTACTTACTTAACTTGCTTTGTTGCTAGTTTCTTCTCCCTGCCTCCCTTTTATGCTCTAAGTAATAAATGTCTCTCTCAGCATGCCATTGTCAATAGCAATTTAAATTACACATCGGGCTGTGTAAGCAGCACATACATTATCAGTTAATAGGAAGGGAAACCCCTAGGACAGTGCTTGCCACCTCTACCAGTGTGGGTGGCAGACCACTGTTTTTGAAGGAGCTGTACGGCTCTCTTACTGCTAGGCAACAGCTGCCTGCCACTGAAAAACTGTGGACTGGGCATATGGACTTTATTTAATAGCCAGATCACCTGCAATACACCTACTGTGAGTGGGTCTCCCAGTGCCTCTACTCACACTGTAGAGCAGGTCTCTTCATGGGAGAAGCAGCCCTCGGTAAAGATTAAATGGTGGGAGAGGAGACACAAACTCTATCCCTTTTATGTTGTGGATAGGAGGTAAAGAGTCCTAACTGCTTCTCAACAAGCCTAGCCAATGAAGTTCAGAACGTGCTGCTGACAGACAGGTATTTATCATACTGTGCAGCAAATCCTCCACAAATAAATTAAAAAAGGGCTTAATAAAAGAAATTTGACCAGAGGCAGATGGTCAGTAGTGATGATCACCAACACAAAAATTCAACTGTAGGCTGAGATTGTAATTTTCAGGATTAAAAACTAAACTACATCATAAAGTATTTGGAGTAACTCTTGGGCAAGAAGTTTAGATATGGAATTGCTCAATTAAAAACAAGTTGAAAAAAACAGCATTTTAACTTTGCTGATTGGTGTTGGGTGATTATTTGTTTCAAGCCAGTTAAGAGAAGATTTGGCTGGCATTTGAACTGGAAGTTTCATGGGTACATAGCCTATAGCATGTACCCAAATATTTCACCTCCTCTTCCTTTGGCCTGTATATAGAAAGTGGTACTTTGGCTGCCACTAACAGCACATGAAAATTAGGTTTCCTTCAGCATGTACTTTGCCTTTAAAAGGATCATCTCCGACTTTTTTCCATTTTTCTTGAGCTCAACAGTCCAGGAGAATCAGATCATCTTTTAGAAACAGGAGGACAAACCATGGGAAGGGTTATTTACTACAGAGCTTGTAATAACAGCCTTTGGCTGAGGTAATGGACAGGACACCTAAATCAGCAAAAGTAACATTTTGTAGAAGTACCTAACCAATCTAATCAACAAATTCTCTCTGCATGCATGTAGTCATTATTTCAGTACTCTTGGTTTTTCTTTGAAAAGTTCTCTCTCTCTCTCTCTCTCTGTCTTCTTAAAGCAGCAAAACCCCAAGGAACTCATAATCTCATACTTACGCTAACAGCTTTTGACCCAAGGAACATAATCTGCCTTTATATTTTATCAAGATAAATTCCAGGCATAATTAGTCTTCCCAGGCCCAAGTCTTGGCCTGTATTTCTCACAAGTGGATAATCACCCAATAAAAATAAATAAAAATGTCACCCTTCCAAACTCATATCTGACATTGTTCATATCTGACATTGTTCAGAGACCCCTTTTGCATTTGCAGGAGACAGCCACATCTTTCTCACTGCTGCTCCCTGACCAGCTCTATGCAGCCTGTGTAGCATCTGCCTCTGAACTCATCATGCATAGCTTTCTCATGTTGCTGTAGACTAATGATAAAAAATTTGGGAGGGTATTTTAGGACATTCCCATTTTGTAACCAGACATCTATCCCAGCTTACGACAAGAGTGTCTTTATAATATAGATTGGCAGTGCTACACAATTACGGTTTATTTCCATGCCATGCCATGCTGGAGGAGTAGATAGATCTGAAGGTCAGAGCCTTTAAAGAGTGAAGAAACTTCTCCTGCAGGTGCTTGGTTTATGATTGCCTGGGATAGAACTTCTTTATTGAGGTTTGTTGTCGCTATAAAGTTCCCAAATAAAACAAGTGGTGGTTTTGTTTGGTTTTTTTTGTCCTAGCATCTATCTACTGTGAGTGGATGCCCACAGCCACAGCCAGGAGTACGCCCCCACTTCTGGCCTCTAATCTGAACTGCTTTTGCTCCTGCCCTGGGGAGCTGCTAGGCAGGCAAAGCAGTAGGGAGCAGGCAGCACCCCAGGTGATAAAATGTCCCATTTCCATTCTGCTCTATGGAAAATTTTAAAAGCTTTGATGTCTGAAGGCATATGCACTCCAGCAGAGAAAACTTCACATCTCATCCTCTCCCTAGCCAAGAGTAGATCTTTTCTATTATCTCACAAGTTGCCTGACAACACAACACATATAAAAATTGGAGCTATCATCATATCAGATCATGAACCAGCTTTCCTGAATGTTGTTATTAAGGCAATTCTTAAGTGAGATAAAAATTGTTTGTTTAATAACTCTCTTTAGAAGGATGCTTGGTATACCTGAAATAAGGCTCAATGCAATTAATTTGACTAAAAAATTCAGAAGAAATTATCATATTAATGTGAAAAGTATAATGGAGGAATTACCACATGAATGCTCTAATTGCCTAGATTCTAAAACACATATGGATATCAGGGAGCTGGCAGACACCAGAATCCATCATTTCCACTATCATATGTTTTTGCAATAGAAAGTAGAATTAAGCAAATACATTCTTTGCTATTTAATTAAAGGAATGTACAGTTTTACAGATAATAGTCTTGATAGTGAAACAGAAAGCACAGCTCTGCTCACATGCTCATAGCCAAGAAACTGCAACCATTTCCTTCAGGAAATATACTGTGGTACTTGAGCCCCTTGGTACTGAGCAGGTAAGATATGGTTTGCAAGACCACTCTTCAAATTCACCTAGTGATGGAGGCAGCTACATCCTTTCATTTATGCTTCATCTCTGCTGCCCTCCTGCATGGGGAATAGGTGATGTTTGAACTGACCAGGGCAGAAGATGCCTGGTTCTGACCAGACACAGCAGTACCGTGACACTGAGCTTGCCAGAGTTTGCCCCAGTTTGGTTCAGAAAGCCTGACTGTTTTGCTGTCTTTGGACAGTGTGGCAGTTAGGAAGAGTGAGTAAAAAAAGTCAAGATGAATTAGTAAAAATACAATGATATTAAAAAAACTCTTGCAGTGAGCACCTGCCTGGAGTTGGATGGCCAGAACTGCAGAGAGAGGTGCTTCGTTTTTTTGTGTGTGACCACAGCCTGACTCTGGAGTCACAGCCTGTAGGATGCACAAGTTTTTAGTTTCATGCCCCTGTTTACTTTCTACTTTCTACGGGCTAAGAATGAGCAGTTACCACAGACCAGCAGCTGCACGATAACCTGTTATGCTCTAGTAGTGGATCTGGGCACACAGTTTCTCCACCCAGATTCAGTTACGGTCAGAACCATGGGGTAGAAGAGAGAACAGATAGTGCTGTGAGCATTTTGCTAGCCACATACACCAAATGCCGTGTTGGCTTGCTTTTTGGAACACAGCAGCAGGAGAGAAGCAGCAGCTATGGCAGAAGCAAGGGCAGGAGAGGAAACAGATACAGCAAGCTCCCATCCAAACAGTTCCTGCTAAGCCACAGAGATCCACAGAGCAGACTTGATGGCCTGTGTTGGCCTCAGGCTTCATACAGTGTCTGCTGCAACCAAGAATTTTAAATCTGGCTGCATAACAATGCATGTTATTGCACATAGGGTGCTTTTCAGAAGATGTATCCTTACGTCCCATGAAGATGGGAACTTGACTTGGGGACCATTTTGAAGAAATCAGACCTTCTAAAAAAAAAAGTGTAAATACGGATATATTATCCATGCATGCAGATGTGATAAGGTGGGCCTTGGTCCAATAATCCCGATCACGTTTTTTTAAATAAAGTACAAAATATATTGACATCACTGACTTGAAAGGTCCTGGTATCTATGTTGTTTGATATATTGGTTCTACTTATGTTTGCAGACAAAAAAGAAGTGAGAAGAGCAGTGAAGCAGTCAGAACTGGGATAGCTGCAGGAACAGTGTAATGGCTGAGCTGCCAAAGGCTGCCAGTGCAAGCGCCAGCACACCAGCCAAAAACCAGAGAGTATCTGAGTAAAATATATAGGAACACAAGTAGCAGGTAAGCAACTGAAGGCAGTACTTGTACCAGCTCTAAAGAAAGGAAGATTCTTCCAATACAGATAATTTCAGAAGTTTAACCTTAGTCGCTGGTGGAAAAATATGATCCTGAACATAATTGCCAACAGATTAAGGGCAGTTTCAGAGGAAGCAGGGAGCCAGAAACAGTGTGACTTCACAGCAGATGTAAGCTATATTAATCAAATTACCACTATTGACAACTGATGGGAGGGGAGTAATAAAGGTGGATTAAAGCTTTTGGAGGAAAAAACCTGACTCGGTTTGAGTGGATTCGATATAGAGGGTGCAAACATCATATGGCATTTCAGATAACTGTAAGTATAAAAGGTGCATAGTGAGACTCATGTAAGAAATGGTAGAAAAATCAAGTAATTGGGTAAGTCCAAGTTTAGAAGCAGGGGACATGGCATCATGCTCGATTTTCATCATGAAGCTGAATGGTGCTCTTAGATGGCTTGGATTTTGAAAGATCTAAAGCAAAGCCTTTCAGTAAATGTAAATGATATGGCACCGCTGGCAAGTATGTCTGATTTAATGAAAGCATTATTTGTCACCTTGGAAAACTGGTTTTGTAGACTTGAACTTAAAACTAGTTCCAAGTCCCAAGAAGATGAAATGGCTGCATCTTGGAAAAGAAAGAGTACATACTGTGCTGACACGCAACATAAGGGAAGTTACAGGGAAGTCTAGTCCTACATGTAGTTACGCCCGTATCAGCATCATTCAGCTCAGCATCAGTGATTCAGTAAAGAGAAATCAAAACAGTCCTGTACCTTAGTCACAAATGCTGCACACTAGACTATGAGATTATGGATCAATAAGGATAATACATCTAATATCCATATAGGGTTTTTTCAAATTTATTATTACTTCATGGACTGAAACCAGCTCCAGTAAATAAGATAAAATTGCAGAAGACTGGAGATAGTTGAGAGGAAGGTGTTCAAACGATTGCAGGTAGAACTGGAAAACATTTGAAAAGATCAGAGACTGAGTCAGGAAATCAAGGCAAAGGATTGACTTCAATTAAAAAGAACATAATGATGATGGTACACCAGACCACACCAATACATAAGCCAAAAAGAACAAAAAAAGAAATGCATTCAAGGCCTAAAAGCTGGTATCAAGTTCATGATTGGACATTGCATTAATTTAAGATCTGTTTAATAGTGGAATAATCCCTGAATAGGAATGACCAGCAATGGCATACCCCAGATGTTGAAGGACACTCTAGAACAGCCAGCGAAGACGACTATTTACCTATTTTGGATGATAATAAAAATGCCCAAATTTTCTACAGCCCTAAAATTTAGCTGGCTGACTACAGAAATGGTCAGAAACAACCATTACCATAAAAACTTGTAAAAACTCCACAAATTCTTGTTTTGCTGAATGAAGAATCAAGTGTAGATTCACTGTCCTACGTCTTTTGCACACATGCATATACAACACACACATTTGCACAGTAAGAAGTGAGAACAGACAAATCAAATACACAGAAACAGCAGAAATATGATGTGCTTGCCAAGACTCAGACGCAAGTCTTCACAGGAGTCTGCTTGTAAGCCAATTCATATTTGAATAATTGAAACAACATCTAATGGAAATTAAATATATACAATAAATACTTGTGTGTATTCACCTTTATGACAAAAGTATTAATAAAAAGGTACAATATTGAGATTGTCTAGGAAAACATCTTGTCCTAGAAAAGAGCTTTGTGTTCAAAGGATTTTGAAAATAAACTCCCTTTCTGTGGAGCCCTGCCCCTTGGGATTTGGCATAAGAAAGAAAAGAGAATTTCTAAGAAATACCAGGTTTTCTTTGCTGGTGTATTTTTTACTTTGTTCTGAATGGAAACAACTTGAGCTCAAAAGGTAAATTTCATTGACTGTAGATTTTACTAAGTGTGAGTTTAGCAGAGAAAGCAAAAGAAAGCAAAGGATGTACTAAATACGACTGCATTTTACAAGCCCTTTCTTCTTTTGATAAGCACTTAACAGAAATCTATTCAGTGAAAGGTGCCAATTCTTATTTTTACCATATGTACAGATTGAGAATGTCAGAAGAAATGCGTATGGCAAATTACAGTGAACTCTGTGGCCTGAATGTTAAATGAGAGGGCAAATTATGCAGGATTTGTCTACTATTTCACTGGTCTCCTTTGTGATTTCTTTGGGCAGGGCACCTTTATAAGACTGTCCTGAAGATATTATCATAATGGAATATTTTGCATAATGGCAAACACAGTCACCTCAGATCTTCTTTTGCATGACAAACCCTTGATTAGAAAAATAATAGGATGGAAATGGAATTTGTATTTATACAGGCAGGCATCAGAACCAAGGAGAATGGAAGCTGACCTCAATACACTGGAGAACTGACACAGACAGATGCAAAACCTCTCTCTTTACAGTAAATTTAGCCTAGAAATAGACTGGGAAACAAGCGGGAGTCATATAAAAGTCTTCCTATGGTGAAAAGTTACTTATTAATGAGAAAAGTATCTATGATATACAAAAGATATCACACATCTTCAAATAATTCATAGCTCTTGTTACACTGTAAGACCCACATTACACCCCTGTGAAAACCAGAATGTTTTGATATTGAACAAAATGGTAAATGTTGTAAATTTTCTATTACACATAATTCAGCTTTGGCAACTTACAGCCTTTAGGTCCACTGATGCACAGTTGGAAAACAGAAAATAAATATACTGACCTAAATCAGCATAGCCAACCATTTACATAATTAGGAGCTGGATTATTATTTTCAGAATTGAATACAGCCATGCTCCTGTGCTCATCTGAATTCATGCTCACATCTGCATATGCATTTATAGGGTTGTTGCTGATGTGCACGTGTTATCAGACATGTAAACCCCCTGGATTTTTTTAATTATTCAGTATTAATCACAGAGTTTATTTTGCAAACAGAGACAAAGAAATAAACTCTCTAAAGTGTACAGTAATTTGGAAGACTCTGTACCTTCAGGGAAATAGTAAAGTAAAAAGGCAGATTTTATTAACTGTTGTTTTCTTACTAATCGAAGAATGTGATGTGCTCTCACATGACTGGACTTAACGTATGTTCAACTTGAGAGACAACAACATAATTTCATTACCGTCAACAATCTCGAGAGTGCAAAACAGTGTTGTTCTCTGCTAGGATCATACTGCGCATGGGTCTGACATTGATTTTGGGTGATAAGGACTCCAACACAGCTGGCTTACAGAAGACCCTAACACAACTGGTTAAAATGCCTAGCTTAAAATATGCTACTTGTGATGGGAAGATGATGTTGTGATAGTGGGAGTTACACATGCTGGGAGAGTGAGTGGAAGTGCTAATTACAAATGTGCTCATGCTTATTTCTGCGGTTGTCCTGAACTAATGGGCATTGGCCAGTCTTGATACTTCATATAGCCTAGGAAAAGAATCAGTATAATGCTCTGAGCCACCTCATCTCATTCTGATAAGGATAAAATCTTAGCCTGTCTTTGGTTTTCTGATAGCCATTTCCTCTCTGTCTCCCTCACTGTGATTTGTTGAGACGATCTTAGTCTGATCCAAAGCTCTGAACACCCAGAACTGCCATTAAAAGCAGCAAAGATGGGTGTATCCAGCATCTCTCAGGATCAAGCTTATCATTTTTAGCTGTAAATATCTGTATGACTAGAGTTACATGTGTCGGCTTTGAGATAATGTCATGATTTCATTGTGGTCAAAGATCTTAAAAAAGCAGAGCATGGCTGATCTCTGCACAGTGCCTGTTCATGTTATTATCTTAACAGTAAACTCACAGCTGATTGCAGTTTGGCCCTTATCAGTTCTCCCTTCTAGCAACGGATAAAATCATTTCAGCTTGCTCAGGAACAGACCATGTTAAGTAAGACACAGCTTTACAGAAAGCTGACAGGTAATACTAACCTTTATTTTGCAGCAAAAGTGCCTTTTTAATATGAAGAATGACACAAAAGTGGTCACAACATTTAATGTACATATATGGGCAATGGCTAATGAAATCCAGGAATTCAGCTTTTCAGTGCCTGAAGAAGCAGATTTAATTTAATACCTGGGACTACACTGCAAATTGCTTCACCTGGCTTCAAGTGAGCTGTAAATAGACTGGTTTATTAGATGACTAAAAAGATAACCCAATTTAATGGTCATACATAACATGCCTACCAGATCCCCTACCTGGACAGCAGTATAGCTACTTTCTTTGAAGAACACTTTGCAATGTATTAGGGAATGAATCTCCCCTCTTCTACCATAGCAAGAGCATGCCAGCCAGACAACCCCCTACCAGCAGTCTGAACCCAGAAGCACATCCCTCCGTGTTCCCAAATGCTGCTTAATTCACCTTCTCCAAAGCGCTAGCAATGTCCTGCACTGAGATTGCAGTTACTGTGTATCTTTGTTGCCCCATTCTGCTTTCCTTAACCAATTACTGCTTCAAAGATGCACTTAATCCATTATGACAATAGTTTCATTTCTAGAAAAAAAAAAAAAAAAAAAACAAACAAAAAAAACCCCCAAACAAACAAAAAACCCAAACAACCCCCCAAAAAAAGGTCTGCAAAAAATGTTCTGAAGTAAGAATCGGAGTTGTACTTGAGCCTGGTCAGCCTGTGCTCAGAGGCAGTGATGAGCTTGCCCCTGGATTACTCCCATAAACCAAAACAAGGCTAAACTGTAATGACACCACTTGCAAATGCAGCAGTTGTTTTTTTCTGCTCTCTCCACTTCCAGTAAACTGATCCTGGATGCCTTTTAGCCAGTTCCAGTTTTGGTGTCTCCTCTGTGTGACCCAGCGAGAAACAGACAAACAAACGAATCCCGTAAGGAAGGGCAGGAAGTTGTGTGAGCTGTTACATGGTTATTGTTACTAGGGAAACCACTTCCTTAGTATTCATGTGTTCAGCGCTCTGCCTGTGTCTCTGAGTTCCAGGCAATGTCATGAAATGAATGGTAACTGGGAAAATAAACCCAAACCAGCACAAAATGCCCTACAGGTGTCTGTGACACTTGAAAATCTCATTTTGGTAAATCAACCCTAAGCAGAACTATCTTAGCATAATAAGCTTTTATAATAAGAGTGTGTGTGTTTGTTAGACTGTGCCACACTCGATTCCTCTTTTCCTTAACATTAATAAAATATCTGTAAAAGGTTAGTCTAGGGTTAAAATCTTAAACCGAAACACCTACATCTTTTGGCTGCTGATCCTAGCTCCAATTTCACAAGCAGTATCTTCATCCCGGCAAAGCATGGGTAGAGCTAGTACTCTGATTTGAAATCCAAATTGTCGAACTGGGACTTCTCTCTGACAGGTGCATGCTCCTGCTGTATAGGGCAGTCTTGTTTTGTTTTGCTTTTTTTTAAGATGCGGCTTGTTTCTGAGTTCAGTCATAAAAGCATGTGACTTACAAAACCATCGGCAGAAGCACCTCAAGCAGCAGCTATGCCTCTTAATGTTCCTCCTACCCTCCTTTGCATAGTTTAAGCAAGCGTCTGTTTTCCCACATTCACAGAAACAGGGCTGAAAGGGTTCTCAAGAAATCATCTGTGCTAAGCAGGTTGTAATATATCTAGTTTATACACAGATGCTCACCAGTTCCTTAATCTCCCTGGTGATGGGGATTCAACACATCTTGTCCGCAATAGGGATTTCACAGTGATTGATAAATTGATTTTGCCTCTTCTCCATCTTGCTGAAAATCTCAGCTGAGTGAGGAAGCCCAAAGAGGGCTACACACACCTTCCCTGAGCACTTCCAGCTCTGGGCTGTCAGTCCCAGTGCTAGCCTTATTGCAAAACCAGCTCAGTGTTTCTGCTCTCCCTGCTGGACTCCAGGCACAGAGTAGGTTTGCTCATTCACCAGAGGTCCAGGGCTGGCACTTAAGAAAGTTATCATTCCTGAGGATCTCAACCACCCAGCCATCTCAGTAGGTTTGCTCTCGCTTTAGAGTGTAACGAATTCCAGTGGAGAGATACAGTGTGCAGCGTAACTGAGTATTTAAAAGTTTACTTGCTGCTAGAGAAGGACTTTTCTAACTTGACTTTTTGGAAAACAGTACACATACACAAGGGCAACACAGGCTTACAGGCAATACCACAGGACAGAGTGGTGCATCATTTTCTAAAAAACGGAAGGGGGGAAAGCAGCAGAAAATAAAGAGATAATGCCTTATTCTAGTGTAACTCTCTGAAAACAAAGCTCAAATAATCAACAACTATTTGGGCCTTGCTGAAGCAATAGACCCACAAACAGGGTAATGCAGAACTCAACCTATACACTGAGATTAAAGCTAACGCAGCAGCTGGATAAAAAGGAAGATCCTTTTGACTCTACACAAATCATTATTATGACAGAGATACATGTGAGTATTTAAAAACATAGGGCTTGCTTCCATTTTCCCAGTTTTATTTATGTAGCTTGGGGCTAACTACAGCAAACATATTCTTTGCTTTACAACAGATAGAGCAAAACAGAGAACCAGGCCTGCGGGATTTAGAAATATTCCTGCCATGAAGACCTGCAACACAGGATGACAGGCATATCAAGACATAGAAACAGAGTTCAAATATGCAAGGGTGACAGCTCATTTTTCTTTCAGTGTGTTTGTGTCTTTGCATGATCTCCAGCCTGATCCCCAGTCTACAGTGTGGTATGGGTTTGTCTGATCTACAGTGTGACCATATGATAAAGACAATTAAAGACCACTAAGAGGAGACTTTGGCAATTAGAAATATCCAGCAGAAACCAATAGGAAGAATCCGCACTAAATGAAGAGGCACATGTGTGCTATAGACTGGAAAAGCAGGGAACTAGTGTTCATACACACAAATAGAAGCTCTTGGAGTCTCACTGATGTCCCATATTAAAGATGATCTAATAAATATGAACAGTTCCAGGTTCCTTTCAAGAGCACAGCACTACATTGGACAGGAAGCAGCTTCTACCGCTCAGACATCTGGATGTAAAGGACAAGGAGGAGATAGTGTTCAAGCCAAGCAGTGTGTTCAGCGGGGCTAGGCATGCCTTTGGCACTGAGGGACAGGCATGCTTTAGTCAGTTTGCTATAGCTCCTTCTCTCCATTCCGGCCAAGCTGGTATCTCATGGGGCAGTAAATCGGCATCCACCATCCCCTGACAGTACTTTAGCTGAACAGTGTTGAGACTAGGAGACTACTTAGAGGAGATACTGGGAGATACTGCTATGCGCTTGCTTTATTCACATACCCTTCCTCAGGCACTGGCTGCCAGCTACGGGGCTGGAGGACTTGGTACTGTGCTGGAGGACTTTTGTGGCAAGAATTAAGGCCATTCTGATGAGGCAGGATACAGCCATGGCACACACTAAGCCCTGGAAGCTGCTGAGGGCTCCCAAGACCCACAGCATAGACATGGGCTCAGTCTCCCGACAGCCCCGTGCAGCGGCAGCTGAGTTCCTGGGGGCGTTCATGGGAGCAGAGCTGCCCTGCGGCGGGTCTCCACGTGGCAAAGCTACCCCACACGAGGAAGCTGCTGCTTCACTTTCAAGGGAAGCTGCAGTCACAGAGGAACAGCTAATAACAGATGACAAAAGGAGGGCCCATGTGTGGTGGTTTGGACAAAGAGGCAGCATGGGGAGTGAGGCAGAAAACCTGCTCATTTGTCAGATGAGGAGTGCAGGCAGCAGAGCTGGAAACACCTCCTGTGGTTCCCCAGAGCTGTAGCTGTTGGAAGAGGGCAGGGGCCAGATCACCCACCTCTCGTGCTTTAAGATGTGTAGTTGATAGAAAGTTGGAAAAGGAGACAGACCCCCTTCCAGCTGAGATCATACTTTAAGCAGGAGCTTTAATAAGAAACCAGGTTGGCAGGAAAGAAGAGGAAGGGGAGCCACAGGGCAGCCCAGATTTACATGTAAAAATCCTCCAGCAAGACGCAACATCTCAGTGGGGGTGGAGAGTGCCAGGGTGCAAGCGAACAGTACTCTCTGGTTGCTTCGCAGCTCAAAATGTCCCCAAGGTCTGTACCCACGAGCCCTACATTTTGAAGATGAAGATCTGCCCGTGGCCCATCTCTACTTGCAGTATGCTGAAGAGCAGTGCACACCACCTAAGTCCAATAGTGGATATTGACAGTTGCGGGCTGCCATTCGAACACAGGATGGCTTGCCTGTGACAGCCCGTGAGGGGAGTCAGTGCTGATAACAGTATTTTCAGCCAGAAGTTGCCCAGAAATCTAATCTGCCAAAAAGATATTTACGCTCTCCAAGTGAAAACAAAGCAAAGTGGCTGTGGCTTTTAGCAGCACTGCTGAGAGATCAATTCTTACCTTTTCCACAGATTAAAGAGCGATGAAACGTCTGCCAGGGTAGAAAATATATAGGCAACAGTTGTTTGATGATGATTTTGGAAGGGGACAACTGAAGCCATATTTTGTTAGTGCCTCGGGTGTTTATTGTGGAAACCCGTTTGCTGGAAAAAGTCAATGCAACGACAAAGCTAGCGCATCTGCCTGTCCCTGTGGAGGAGGCTGTGGCTCAGTGACTGAGCAGGTATCTTAGATGCTCCCAAAGCAGAATACAAGGAGGGTGAATAGAGCAGAGCTCAAGCTAGAGCTGAGCATAAAGAGTGTAAGGAATCACTTAGTCACAGAAAAATGCAAACACTTGTAATGTCAGGTCAAATTTAGTCAACAGTTTCACATGACATAAAATGTGGAAGGGATTATTTTGGTGGTTTTGCCATAGTTTTTTTGCTTTGGCTTTTCAGGCAAGACTTACAAGCTGGCTTGAAAACAATTTTTGAGACAACAGAAAATGGGAAAAGAGCACCCTTATGCCATACCAACTAAATTTTGTGACTGTAGACAAACATGGACTCCTTTTTCTACTTAATTTAAAGCTAGGTCTTAAAATCATGGGCCTCCTACCTCTTCCACAGTGATGCTGATTCTGGGTGGGACAACTTCAGCTTTTTCCCTTTGAAGATGCCTGGAAGCAGAGACTGGAAAATTCAGGTGTCCTAGACACCAGCCCATACCACAGTCCTTGCCTGTTTTCTTACCTAGTGAATGTTCATGAGCTATATGAGGTTGGACATGTCAGCATTCAAGAAGCTCCTCTGTATCCTCTATAGCTGCCACAGTGAATTTTCTTCACCCCAAGTACCAATGTCTTCTGATCAGGAGCTCCACGTCTCCTAGAAACAGGCAGCAGGGCTGGGCTGGTGGCAGAGCAGGGACACGAGGCAGGCAGTGCTCATCACCACAGCTTCTGCTGTTTTACCTGTCCCATCCCAAGGCATACAAACTGCTCAGCAGCCTTGCATCCAGCAGAGCTATTTCCTCAGACAATGTCCATCACAGGAGTTTCATTTGATCTGTTGGTGAGGCATGGTTTGGACAGCCTCCCATTTAGGACATTTTTCTGACCAGAAGACCTGAGGATTACTGAGTGGTTGGAGTCTCCCACCTAAGGAGTCAAAGTTTGCACAGCTGGGTGCAAAAGGGGATCTCTTCTCCTCAGTTCTGTGAATATTGCTCTAGTCACTCTGCATGAGTTTATTTTCATATTACTTTCACATCCCTTCAAAAATGTCCCAAATCAGTGTGAAACACTTTATTCAACCCGAAAAAACCCTCCACATTTGTTATACAGTCTGAAAAGATCTGGTTTCATGTCAATCCAAAAGTGTGTGTGTCCACTCTTTATTTTTTAAACATTGCCAGCACAACTTTCATCCTTTCCTCCAAAAAGGACCCGCCAGTCCTTTGCTGAGAACATTAGCCTGATTGCTCAACTTTCTAGTTCCAAAATCTGAGTAAATGGCCTGTACTGGGTCTGGCTGAGATGGAGTTAATTTTCCCCATAGCAGCCCTGATAGTGCTGTGCTTTGTATGGCTGCTGCTGAGCAGGCTGGCACAGCTTCGGGGCTGTCTCCCCAAGCTTCCCCCTCCCTCACCCAGCAGGCCAGGGGCAGGCAAGATCTTGGGAGGGGACACAGCCAGGACAGCTGACCCAAGCTGACCGAAGGGGTATTCCATACCATATGACACCCGCTCAGCAATGAAAACTAAGAAAAAGGAGGAGGAAGGGGGAGAATTCATTATTATGATGTTTGTCTTCTGGACCAACCGCTACATGTACTGGAGCCCTGCTTACCGGGAAGTGTCTGGACATCGTCTGCTGATGGGAAGTAGAGATTATATCTTTTGTTTTCCTTTGCTTCCTCACGCAAACTTTGCTTTTGCTTTATTAAACTGCCTTTATCTTGACCCATGAGTTTTTTCCATCTTCTCCCTGCCCCACACTGCTGAGGAAGGGAGTGATAGAGTGGCTTGGTGGGCACCTGGCATCAAAGCAAGATCAACCCACCACAGTCATTTTTGGTACCCAACACGGGGCACAAGACAACGGCAGTTCTGTATTAAGTGTGCTACAGCAATAGTAGTTATTAAGTGGCAAACCTCTGTGCAGGTCATGGAGTTTGTGGGCTGCACTGGCTCCCTGTCAGAGAATCCAACCCTGGTCTCCCACATGGCAGGCTGGGATACTACTGCTATACACCTATTGTACTTGCTCTGTCCAGCAGTAGTTTGCTTTCTCTACACTTTTAGAAAGTCATCAAAGAAACCCTCTGTGCAGTAAACACTGCACATTCACTGCCTAAGGGCCAAATTCTGATCCCAGTGAATTAAGCTCCCATTCCAGTAGGATCAGAATTGGCCCAAACCAATTAATTTCATCTGTTTCAGAGTCCCATGATGTCTGGTTTGGAGATGGAGTGAGACCGCATGTTAGGCCATGCATCATCTTTACACTCAAAGGGAGAATTCAGCAAACCAAGCAGATCAGTGTGCCAGTTGAGGCCACAGCAGGAGGCACCCTGCAGACCTGCCTGTTTTCTTCCCATCACCAGATGAAGTCAGTCTTCTCCATTTGTCACCAAGCAGAACAGCATTTAGCCCACGGATACTTTAAACTTTCCCTGAAGGTCTGGAAGTGATGAGATGCAGCATTTGCAAGATCCCACATCCCGGATGACCAGAGCTGAGCTCAGGCATGGATGTCTTTGTAGCAGGATTCTCAAGGACAAACATCACACTGAGGCTGCTGCTGCTGCTAAGATTTCTTAGTAGGAGCAGAAAGTAGCTCTGGAGCTTTCTCAAAGGAGAATTACTATGGACTTTGTGGCACGGAGGAATACAGTGCTTTTCCTTTACGAATGAAGCACATAGACTGAGCAAGTACCATTACCACGGGTAAAGGAAGTAGCCTGCTTTTAAAGAGAAATAGATAGTATCTTCCCTGTAGCAAAAGGGGGAAACCCAGATTAAAAAGCACCTGATTTAACTTCAGCCGATTTAAAATGCATTTTGGTGCATCTGAGCTATTGTCTGAACCTTTTTTTTTGAGAAGTTCTGCATCAGTTAGCCACTTTTGATTCATGTGCTAACAATCCCCCTTAAGGCAGGTAATTCACAGAAGACATTCTGTCGTGCAAAGCGGCACTCCAGTTCCCAAAGACAAAAGTCAGTAAACTTTAAATCCCAGAGCCCCTAAACTTATTTTACATAAATTGCCCTCACAGGAGGGGAGGTGAAATCTGTTTATATGCATCTTCTCTATCAATTTAGAATTCAAATCAATTTTTCAGAACAGTGGGAACACTGATTAGAGACAAATTACAGCAGAAAGCAAAGTTTGCAACTAGTTCTGAGTACAAACAAAATGTGAATTACCTCACTTTAACCCCTACATCCTACTTAAATGTCTTTTCAGTTAAAGGTTTCTTAGAAGAACAATTAACAAAATGGAGATAAGTTTTTATTAAATAATATCCTTGCGCAGATGGCATTTTTTCTTTGCATACTGAGGCTACAATGGATAGCACTTACTGCTGGAACAAGAATAGGTTTTAAGCCTCACAACTGTTCGTTTTTCCGAGACTGCAAATGGAACCTTTATGCTATTGGAAATTAAGATTTCAATCTTTCCACTGTGATGCAATTTCTGTCCTCAGAAAATCTTGAGATAATGTGCTGTTTCAGATGACATAATACTGGGCACAGGGAAGAGTTTGGGTTCCTTTTTCTGAACTGCATTGCTTAGACAGTCACATTTCTTTTTTCCCAGAAATACCTATATCTGTATTCACAGCACACACACACACACCCCCATCATTGCCCAAAAGTAGAAAAGAGGACTGTGAAGCAATGGTACCAGTAACATCTGCAAATATGTTAAAACAGGACAAAATGTAAATTTCTCCACCAGTAAATCATGTAGCCATTGCAACCTCTTATATAATTAACAAATTATAAGTCTATCAAATTTGACTTCCTGTTTGCACAAGCCATGGACAGTCACAAAGTGGAATCTAGCCTCAACTCTAATTTGTGTTTAAATTGCAGTGTCTATTTTAACAATCCAAATAAATCCCAAAATAAAGTCCTAAAGCTACTGAAATAAATAAATAATAAAAACATATAATTTACTTCAGAATTGCCAGGATTCCAACTGATTTCAAACTGGAGTAAAACCAGACCTCCCCTGCATAAGTGCTAAGATGGTTATAAAGTCACTGTATTCTTTAGAAAGAATACATCTTATCTGTAGTTGAATTTACCCAGTCTTTCGGTCAGCCAGTGAAGCTTGTTATTCCCCTTTTGGCGGGGTTCTTTGTTAGTGACGAGCATCAGTTATTCATTCTTTCATGGAAAAATGCTTTCTAGAAACCTTTCATTTCTAACTCAAAGCAAACCATGAACATGTTCATGGAGTTGAAATACTGTGTCAAAACTGTGAAATACTGCAATATTTGGGGACAGCAGTTTGGACAGTTTCATGATACAAGCCCATGGTGTCTGAAACCAAAATAGTCATACCAGTTTCTGGAATCTGCACCACCCCATAACTGCACACACTGGAGGATTGTGTTGGCTCCCAGCAACCTGGTGAAGAGGTAAGAACTCTTAAGGTCTCAAGCCCCACAGTCATTCAAATGAAAACCTGTCACTGAGCAGAGAAACCTGAGCTCCTGGCAGCCCACAGGTGAAAGAAGTTAATGGAAAGATTAGTCTTTCACTCCTGATACATCAGTGGGTTTCAAAGCTGCTGAATAGCCTTGCTTTGTTAGGAAACACTTCCAACAAGCTCTAATTAAACAGTCCCAAATTAAGGTAAGAAAAGTAATTTAATTGACAGAAGGTATGGGGAGGCCTGGGAAGATTCAAAAGAACAAAGTTTGTGTGCTGCTACACCACCCCTTTCTCTGTTGATACAATGTAGTTAGTACTGGGAATCCTGTCAGAAAGGTAACCAGTGTGAATTTCTTAATTTTTAAACCTGCATTGCATCCTGCAGCTAGGAGCATTGCCGGCTGATCCTTCATCTGTTAATCACTTCTTTAGGTGACTACAACCAGACAACAAAGGAGATTTTATGTGGGGAAAATAAACCAGGTAGAGACTAAGGATCGCATGAGAAGAAAGATTAAACAGCACCTTTTCATTCTCTCTTTGTAGTAAATGTCCAAGTTAAAAAAAAAAAAAAATCCACCTAAGGCCATTTCTCTAACTCAGGCTCCAGAGATATCTTTAAAAGAACTTGGTTGTGATTTTTTTTCTTCTCTGTATAGAAGAAATTAATAAAAGATCAGGGTCTGGGGCAAGTGTGAGTTTGATACTGTGTTTTGCAGATGGCACCAAGTCCAGTCCCATCTTCAGGTATTCACACACCAGCGCAAACCCCTGTCGCTGCACCGGCTGCTGCAGGGATGTGTCTGAGGGCGGATCAGGGACCCAAGGTGACACCAGGGAACAGGGCCGGAGGTGTGGCATGTGGCACTGCTGGGTGGTAGCCAAGGGACTTCCATCGCGTTGAGCTGGTGGGAGGCCTGGCAGGTGCCAGTGTTGGGATGGATGTGGGAAAGAGGAGGGCTGGGGGCCCTGCAGCTGCCGGCAGAACGGCAGGGTGCTGCGGGCCGGGCTGCTTCCAAGCCGCGCTCTGGTGCAGTGGGCGCCATGAGGGGCGTGAGAAGCCTGGCCTGCCCCTGCAGCCGACACCCAGCAGCTGCCGCCGCGCCGCGGCTGAGGGAACCAGAACCCCCGCTCACAGCAGCATTTTGTGAAACGTTCGGAAAGAAATCGGAGGCAGGCTCGACCCTTCCAAACGGCCCCAGTTTCACAGCGACACGGTGCCAAACCCAGCGGCAGGCCGCGCCCTGGCAGGCTCCGTGCCCACAGCCCCTCCGCCCGCCCCGCACCCGTCACTCCGGCGTTACTTCTCCTTCGCGTTGGCGCCGGAGCTCCCCCTCCCATGGCGCGCGCAGCCCCGCCCCGCCCGCCCCCGCCGGCCGCGAGCCCTGCGCGGGCCGCCCCTGGCCGTGGCGCC
>JAVJGJ010000047.1:75291461-75320466 GCA_035590215.1 Microhierax caerulescens | reverse complement strand
AAACACCTTGCTTTATGAAACAGTGTAACTAAAAATAGAAGTATTACAAATTTCACGTATAAGCACCGCAATCTTCTATGAAGCAGCAACTGCCATGCAGTTAACGAGGCAAAGGCTCATTTTCTTTTCAGGTTAGTAAATGATGGCAGACAGGCTTACAACAAGACAGTAATCCAAGCTCTTAACTGTACCAACAGGTACGTGCAGAGAAGTCTAGCACAGTAAGGACATTACAAGCAAGTCACCAGGAACTCACCACTGGGTGACCAGTCTTGGGGTCAAATTCTGTCGAGTTAGCATCTGCAATGTAACATTCATCCATGAGAAACACGACGGTCCCTCACACCATGACATGCATTTACAGCTGCATCTCACCCCTGCGCTTCTGGCAAGCGGCAACCTGAACTGTGCGGAGCCACCCAGCTGCACAGAGCTGCCAGCTCAGCCCCAGGCAGCAGAAACAGGACCCTGTCAGCGCTGACAAAGGAACAGATGATAATACGAATTTCTGAGACTGCCTGGATGTTGTGATCTGAGGGCAACCAGTCTAGTGCAATCAGTGATGAAAGCGAGGGTCGTTCAGGAAAATCACACGTTCAACAGCTTAGAATATTTTAAATAAAGCCAGGGAGGGGAAAGGGAGCAGAAGTACTCCAAGAAGCACGCTTTCCCCTACGTTCACTACTAGTAAAACTCAGAATCAAGCTGAGCAATTAAATTTAGCACACTCTAAAGGGTGTTTTGACAACAGGGACCTAGTCAATTCAAGCAGTGGAGCTCAGAAAGCAATTCAGCTCACTGAAGTAGGTGCAACTGCCTGGTTGGCTGAATTGCCTTTTGGTCATCTAGGATGTCCAGCACACAGACACAACTCCATTGAGGTGTTTTATTCAGGAGCTGAACCTCACTCTAAGTAATGGAAAGTTTTCTGTCACTGTAAGTATGCCTTACTCCACTGATTTTTATTTGAATAGGATAAGGAAATTTTTCCTTTTCCCTTGAAATAGCGAAACAAATGGGGAATTTTATAGGCTTAGGAAAAAAAAATCTACCAATGAAAAATTAAAAATTACAGGTATTAATCAAGCAATCAAAGAAATTACCAAAAACCAGGAAGGGTTTTGTGCAATTACCTTGCCAACCAAGAACATTGCGTGCAAATTCCACAACCGCCAACTGCATTCCCAAACAAACTCCTGCAGAAGGAAAGACAGAACACAACAGACCAAGTCAGGACAAGGACCACTGAGCCGTATCGCGAAGCATGTATGCGTTCACACAGCAGTCCTGAGTTAGAGGAAAACCTGGATGAGACCGACCTTTGACTCAGATTTAGGGGTCTGTTCACTCTGCACCAAGTAGCTCCAACAACTTTTGCTCCACACCTCCTTCCCCATGCACTCCGCTCACACATTTCCAGCCTCTCACCATGTCCGTTTTGTTTAAATGCAGTCATATATTCCTTCATGCCAAGACCACCACAGCCGCCTCTGAAACTTCCTCTCAGGCTCCCATCCCTCATTACAGCGACTCCCTGTAATCACATCCCACCCAGCTCTGACCACTTCAGAGGTAACTGCAGACGACAGCTGTATTACCCAGTTAAGCTGAGCATAGGTCGCTGCCTTCCTCAGCCAATTCTCTTCAGAAGTGTACATTCCACATACCCATGAAAATCAGTAAACCTTTTGCCGCAGACCAGTTAGGCTGTTATTCAACCTCCTTTTCTTTATTTCTTCTTACGGATGAAACATGATTTCTCACCTAAGAAGGGTTTTTTCTGTTTTCTTGCCCAGGAAATAGCTTGAATTTTGCCTTCTGTCCCTCGAACACCAAATCCACCAGGAACCAGAACTCCGCTACATAAGGATGAAAAGATTCCATTCACTGGGGCTCACCAGCGTGATTCCCCCCAACCCCACCTCTCTCCCATAAAATCTTGGGCTTGCAAGTCCTCACTCCTGAAAAGGGCTTTCGAGTACCCTATGTGACGAGGCCTGCCTGCAGCGCAGCTTCCACACAACTTCACACGAGCCATCCCATAAAACGTCGCCGAATTTTGAGGGAAACATTTTGTAAATGCAAATTTTACCTTCCCAAGAAATCTCAAATGCAGTGCGGGTTACACCACTGCAGTGGCTCATGTCAGGTGACTCCCATGCTCTGCACCACACGTGTTCACAAACGTGTCACCCAGCCCCTGCTCAGGAAGCCGCTGGCTGCCGTGTCAAGTTCTCCCACCGCAGGCACAAGGCCACCGAATTCTGCACGAAGTTCTTTGTTCTCCTGCTTCCCCGAGGGGTAACAAGCCCCACTTACTCTTGTCTTCTGGGCTAACTCTTGGCACTCCTCTGCATCCTAATGCTTCTTCCCTTCACACACTGTCTTCCTGAAGGACTTTATACCACACTTACACCTTACGCCCTCTTCACTTGGCTTGAATAGCCTTTACCAGCACCTACCCTTTCCCCTTATTTCCTCTCACCCCGTTTCCCCACTATGTCTGTGCACGTCCTTATGGGCACGATCATTTCCCCCACCCCCCGATGCCTTTCACAAACTCACTCATTTATTTAACAATCCTCCATTTTACATCTTATCCTAAAGTTCGCTGAGGTGTATTTGGGGCAATGCCAGCGTGCTGGTAGAGTGCCTAAGAAAATAGTCTCTGGTGAGGCTCTTAATTCCAAAACTGTCAATAGCAGCAAGTTTATCAGACATACTCCAAAGAAACAGCCAGAGTGTAAGAGTCTTACTCAGCACCGCACAGCTTCTGCCACGCTTCATGGTATCGGACAGGTTCTTCCTGCAGAGTCTCTGGCTCCAAGTCAGCAGAGTCAATATACTGGGAAGAAATCCAAAAAAGGATGAGATACTGCCACAGGAGTGTACAGGGTCTCCTCGATTCTCATTAAATTATCACCATTCCTCCTGGATAGCCCTGGATTTGTTTCCCACTGGACACTTGCTTATGTTTTTTCTGGGCTGATTTCCTGACAGCTAGTCAACAAAACTGCTTTCCCCCACCATCCTACTACCGATGCACCAGCAGAAGCCACATTTTTTTGTCTTCCTCCCTCTGCTGCTCTGCTGTGACATACATGAAGGTCATGAGACACACAGTCATAAAATGTGAAGTCTTAATGAAGCACAGTAAGATGGGAACACACAGAAATGCAGACAGAAACAACCACACAGCAAGAAAAAAATGAATCATTATCTCATCAACTATATATCATTTAATCTCTTCAAGAGGGACTGAAGAAAAGACAGAACATGGTGAAACACAGACTGGTGTAATTAAAGGATGTTATGACCAATGCCACATACAGAAAAAACTTGCAAATGTTCCAGTTTCTCATCTCCTGTATTGCAGTATCTCTGAACTGCTGGATGTTCTGGCAGTCTGCTAACCCTTTTGAACAACATTTTTGTCTTTTTTTTTTTTCTTCCTTAAAGGTTGGAATACTGCCAGACAGTTCTTTGACCCAATATAGGATCTCCATGTACAGGGCTTGCAGAATCCATTCCCCTTCTGAATCATACAAATGCAGCTGTGTCAGAAACGACCCACAGATGCATGTGCAGAGTTTACCTTTCGCTCGTCTTGTTTTTCTTTTCTCCTCTACTGATTTTGTAAGGTGAAAGGTAACCCAAACATAGAATAGTGCTGTTATAAAGCAAGCACCTATCTCCATGACTCACCAGCATCATGAAATCAGCAAAAAATTTAAAAGTATATTTAAATGAAAGTAAAATTTCTGACAACAGATACGTATTTCACCTCTTCAGAGCACGTTACTACAGCCAAGACCCTTGGAAGCACTTGTGCAGCCAAACCAGCGTTAAAACCTTAATAAAGCCTAAAGCACAAGCATCATAAAACCTATGAATACCAGAAGGTTAACAGCAAACAACCCTAAAAAAAAGATCACTTTCAACAACTGTCAGAGGAATTAAAGCAAACAGTGCCCTCCTCAAATATATCTACCACTCTATCACAGTTCAGCACGCAACACTGAGCACTGAAGAGTTCCCATCAATTACATAGACACCTTGTATATCTTACAGGATAAAAGGCTGGTTTGCTTTGAAGCTGTTTCATGCCTGACAACAGATTTTGATGCTGTAATCCAAGGACAATTTTAAAGTTCACTGGCTGAATCAACTCTGCCTTACTGTCTATGGGTTTGCAAAAATCTTAAATAAGACAGGCAGCACAGTAGGTGGAAGGAGAAACCTGGGGGGGGGGGTGTATTTTATTTTTACTTTTAAACACACACATGCCCACCCCTACCTTAATTTCAAGTTTGTGGTTGATAGCCAGTGCAGAATGCTCCAGTGCTTTAATGACAGATGCATAAGAATCTGAAAACTTGGTGTATTTGCCAACAAGCGCAATGGAACATGTTTCAAGGAGACGGTCATACCTAACACAAAATCAAAACACAAGTGTTATTTCATCATTAACAGAAAACAGAAAAGAATCACATTCTGTTCAAGTAACATAAACAGCTGGGCTCTTGAAAGTCTGTCCAACTAGAGAGATGACGACTTTGGAAGAGATGACCTTTTACAACAATTACGACTTTAAAACATCAAAGCAAGATTAAAAGAAAGAAAAAACCACCAGTGACAGAGAAAAACAGTTGCAGAAAGTCACATATAGATTAACTCATCTGTGCTTATGCTGAAAAGCCATTTCGAGTAGATCCAAACTGTCTTTTCAGGAAGCTGTATTAGGTTCAAAGTCTGCAGTGAACTATTAGGAGAGAGGATCAAAGCCCAACTCTGCATGTGTTTATACTGTACAGCATCTTCCCACGCTGCTTCTGACTGAGTTCACTTCAGCAGCCAGAAATACAGAAAGGACTTCCTAGAGTTCTAAGGCTGAAGTGCCTACACTTTCAATCCCCAGCACCTGGCAGCATGGGATTTACACAGCATTCCTGGCTACAGCTAGGAGATTGTTTAAAGTTTATTTCAGAATTGCTGAGTACCTTCAACCAAGCTGGTTACCGAGTGCTTTCCCCATCAAAAGGAAACGTTATTGATGGTGGTGGCTTGTGTCGGGCATATGAATAAAGGGAAACATCTAGATCTTGAAAATTAACTTCTTATATGGGCAAATATATTTAAGGCTTCAGAAAGGCCCTGAATGGTGACTGAAAAGACTCAAGTCACTATTTCCCCACAATCATGCAGTCTGCTCCCCACAAGAAAACACAACACTGTGTCCTAGGAGCCTCAGAACAGTTACAAAACAGTTGTTTCACTCGCTTGAAAGCATACTCAAGAGGTACATTTTTATGGACACTCCTGATGGCTCCTACATACACCTACAAAAAGGATTTCAACACTTTGTAATGTCATGGGGGGGTTCTGTATAAAAAGTGAGGGCAGAGCCATCCACCTTTTAATTACTTCGAACTGGCTTTGACATAAGACAGTACACCACCAACACAAGATAAGGAACTCATTAACATTATCGTACAGGATTTTATGAAGGCAGGGTGAGAGAGCTGGGGTTGTTAAGCCTGGAGAAGAGAAGGCTCCAGGGACACCTTACTGCAGCCTTTCAATACTTCAAGGGGGCTTATAAGAAAGATGGGGACAAACATTTTAGTAGGACCTGTAGCAACAGGACAAGGGGTAATGGTTTTAAACTGAAAGAGAGGAGGTTCAGACTAGATACAAGGAAGAAACATTTTATGATGAGGGTGGTGAGACAGTGGCACGAGTTGCCCAGAGAGGTGGTAGATGCCCCTTCCCTGGAAATGTTCAAGGTCAGGTTGGATGGGGCTCTGAGCAACCTCATCTAGTTTAAGATGCCCCTGCTCACTGCAGGGGAGTTGGAGATTGGACTAAATGACCTTTAAAGGTCCCTTCCAACCCAAACCATTCTGTGATCCTATGATTCTCACGTTGAAGAATATTTTTTTTCCAAACTGTTACACATCTAGGAATAAAATGAGGTTTTGCAGTTAAAAAAAAAAAAAAGGGAAAAAAATTGAGCACATAAGAATACTTGAGGACCACGAAGTAATACTCATCACTTAATAACCAGCAACCAAGAAGGGAAATCTAAACTACAGCCTTAAATCAAACTATTCCCAGTGGTGCAACTCACCTGTCAGCCATTTCCTTCCACTTCATGAGCATCCTCCTGGGCTGCCTCTCAATGGGAAGGTCAAGCCTGTGTCTGAAGTAGTCAACAACTCCCTGCTCCTCTAACAACAGAGGAACCCGGTAGATAGAAGAGACATCATGAACACAGATGACCTGTGCATAAAATATGAATGTCCTTAAAACAATTCCTATGAAATTATTTTTGGACAGATATTCAGAGAGCCTCTGTCTCCACCAGACAACCACATGACCACCTAAACTTCCAGGAAATAACATCTGTTGAATAACATAAAAACATATAAATAGTTTAATACTAGTTTCCATACACCTGAAAAGGTCATCCTTCAACACTTCCCAGGTATTACTGCTCGCTGGAGCTCCTTGGAAAGGGCTATAACACGATAACCCACCAGTAAGGAAGTCAGCTGCCACGCAAGTTATGTGACTGCACAGTAAAATTCAAAGAACACTTCAGAGAGACTTCGCCTGTGACACAGCCTTCTTGGTAATCCTAAACTGAAACTACACTTTACCTGCCCACAAGCCCAGCTTCCCCGTTTCCCACCACTGCTGTTCTTAACAGGGGTCCCAGTTTGATTAAGGCCCAGGGAAATCCGTGATCTCGATACAGCAGTAAATTTTACAGTGTCCTTCATCGAATTTAGGATTAAACAACTATGAGCAAAGAATTTTTAGGTCAATGAGGAACATCTATGTTAAACTGCTCTAGTTCACTGAAATGGGCTTCTTCAGAAAAGGAAAGACGCTCTGGACAACTGTCAACTGTCCATCAAGAATGAGACTCATACTTTAAGGATTAAAAATACACCAGCACAACTATTTTTAAATTCGTATTTCTCCTGACTCGAAAGCAGAGTTCAACTTTGCAGCAGTAAAACCCCCTAGGCTGCAAATTCTCCTCCTTTACAGCCAATAAAGTTTACTTCTCAGTAAGTGTAACTTCAGTCAGAGAAACAATCACATAAAACCGCATTAAACTTCCTGGAAAGTGACTGACAAGAGCCAATTTTCAATTCCTGGCCAACAAGAGGTAGATATTGTACTGCTAACAGATTGATAATATTGCCAGCTAATTCTGAATTTAATACTTGAAACTGCAAGACTCAGTTTAATCTCGCTGTATAGAAAATTAAGAAAAATTACTTGACAAAGCCTGGAATTCTGAAGTGATACTCAATCTTTCACAAAAAGGCAAAATTTTTCAAGCTCCAGCTGGACTGGAAAGCGCCTACAGACTGTTTGATAATTTTCCAAGGTCTATCTCAAACTATGCTATGCAGAGTAGCCTCAGTACAAAAAGAATCATGCTAGCATGGAATTTTTACGTATCACATAACATTGCAGTGAAGCAATACTTCTCTCAAATACCATTTCAAGTTTCTGTGCAATCTCTCCTC
The DNA here is from genome assembly GCA_035590215.1 of Microhierax caerulescens. Classification (NCBI taxonomy): domain Eukaryota; kingdom Metazoa; phylum Chordata; class Aves; order Falconiformes; family Falconidae; genus Microhierax; species Microhierax caerulescens. The sequence goes on along the minus strand of JAVJGJ010000047.1, from coordinate 75,312,919 downwards.
ATGAAATCCTGGGGAGAAGAACGGTATCGTAAAAAGAGCAGTGTACGAAATACATTCATGCATGCTTTAAACCTAATTTTGGGTAACTACTCTTTGGCTTCTAAACACTGAGAAAAATCTCATTCTTCTGTATTCACAGAAGGAATGTGGAAGGATAACTAAGGTCAAGAACAGCTATTCAGAAAATACCTTGGATTCCATAGAATTCTCTAAGCCTATGCTAACTACCTTATAAGAAAACCCAGGTACTGGCACGAAAAGGACTACTTTTGCAACAGTTACACATGTAAAGAATGCAAGTAAGACAAAGCAGCAAATGAATTATGCAGGTAACAAAACCCACAGCTAGAACACAAAAATGCTACGTTCAGAAAGAACTCCACTCAGCATTTGACAAACAGCTAGAATATTTACTGCAAGAAGTGCAGACAGCAATCTTTACCTGTTCTGGTTCTACATGACAGAACATGGAAATCTTTTCTTTTACTGAGGTATCCAATGGAGTGGAGCACCTGCAAACAATCTGACAGAACAGCAACATCAAGGCTGTGAAGCAAAACAGAAGTACTCAGACATTCCTATAACAAACCTGTAAAAAACCTGTCTTTCTGCAGTCTCTGTGACTTGGGAAAAAAACCCAACTCGGTTACTTCTACTTATTTATTACCAATGCACAACAGCTCTCAACCTAAGCATCGCTCAGACTAGCATGTTCTTGCAACATCCCAGTACTGCATTTTTTAAATTCAAAACCATGCAGCAAACCTTACCAGATCTGGTGAGAGACCAAGACCTCTGAGTTCACGGACACTGTTTTGGGTGGGCTTAGTCTTCTGCTCTCCTGTAGAGCTTGGCTGGTCAGAGAAGAGCAGAAGTTATCTATCAAATTATGAGGATATGTAGCAATGATTCATCAGGCTAATAAGGACTCTCCATCCTATTAATCTTATAACTTTGGCCCAGCTCTCAGACCATTCACATGAACTTTAAATACCCCAGTACGCCATCATTTAAATCTCAAAGGCTGAAAGCAACTGGCAGAAACCAGAGTTCACGTTTCTACAGTAAGTAGGTATTCACCAAAAGGGTGGTCCAGCACCGGAGCAGGCTGCCCAGGGAGCTGGGGGGGTCACCATCCCTGGAGGTATTTAAAAGCCACGTAGACGCGGTGCTTAGGGACACGGGTCAGTGGTGGGCTCGGCAGTGCTGGGTTAGCGGATGGACCCAGTGACCTTAAAGGTCTTTTCCAACATAAACAGTTCTACGATTCTATGCATTAGCGAGGGCAGGAGAGAGCAGAGATCCTAAGGTTTCTATCCACTGCTTCCTCCAAACACCCAGTATTTTCTATTTCTCATTTTTTTTTCTCCGTAAATCACCTGGCCTGGACAGAAGGAGAAAGACAGAGAGACGAGAGCACAGACTGATCTGCACTCCAATGACTATCAAGTTGCTCTGCCAAATCCAGTTCCAAGACAAGGAATACTCACGCTTTCCAGTACTGTTAACATAACCATGGAAGAATTTTTTCAGCAGTGACTCGTGCAGTAGACATTTTTTTTTGTCTGGTTAAGACTGTAAATTGTCTCCAAAACCAGAGCAGATAATACAGATGAAGATATACCAGGCATTATATGGCATAAAACACCTTCATATGCTTTTGATATTAACTGGAGTTCAACCCATCTACTTGGCACATATGGATATTTTGGGTTTCTTTGTAATTCCTCATTAACTGATTCTTATCATGCACTGCTTCATAATACTTTTTCTTAGCTGGATCTCTGAGCCAAGGGCAACAGCTACTCAAACTGAAATGGCTTACGTAGCAGTGAGATGTGTGAGTATATGAAATGACTGTTAAAGATCAAAACACACACTAATAATATTGTCTAGGGATAAAAAAACGCAGATCATGTTTCAACGCAGCATGTTTTGAAATTACAAAGGTAACCCAACCTATTTCATGAACTACAGCTAATGAAAATCTGGGGAGCGGCAGGGGACGTTGGGGAAATACACAGCAACAGAAATACTAAAGAACTCCAGGAAGAGCTTGGAATATGATCTTACAAGTAAGTCCAAAGGGTTGTGAAGTCTTGCTATACCACTGAATTTTATATTGGCTTTGCAGAAATTAACGGCTATGCAAATGAAGGGAAAATAAAAAAGTTTTCAGCCCTAGAAAGCAAGTTTACCTGTAAAAGCTAGGAGACAACGCCATAAAGGAAAAACAGCAGTTAAAGATGCAAAACTGCATTTGCTGCAACTCCCAACTATTTATTACACATTTACGCACTTTGCAAAGTTTCTGTTCACTCCTCGCAAACCTTTTAAACTACGTAACCATATATTCTCTGCATTTCTTCCAGACGTTTCTATATATAGAAATACAAATATAGCAGTGTCTATATATAGACACAGCATTTCAGAAACATATTCGGGAAGTAAATTCTGGATTGAGGAAGCGTCTGACCAGCAACACAATTTGGGTCCTTACCTGGGGAACTAGACTGACATGAATGTTACAGAAATTCTCTCTTTTGGCTTTGAACTGGAACTGGCGGAAAGCTTCAATGAAAGGCATGCTTTCAATATCGCCTACCGTCCCACCAAGCTAAAAAAGACAAAGGCATTTAGAATTAAAGTTAGTACCAAAACATCACCTACTGGATTTGTACGCTACAGCATACTAAAACATACTTAAAAGGACACTAAAACATCCCCCCAGCACCTCCGATTCCCTAAAGCAGCATCAACACCAATACAAAAAGCACCAGGATTTGCCAGTCATTTGTACTACTCCCACAGCCCCCAATCTACCCCAACTATTATTTTACCTTCATGATTTCCCCCCAAATCAAAAAGTCACAATAAAAATAGCTTCTCATATGGGCAGCATCTCTTCACAGAGATTGGGTTTACTTTTATTCTCTCTTCGGGGAAAATATTAAGGTGTTAAAATTATCATTTACAAACATTAGGTGGCACTGAGAAGCAAAACTTCTGTTAAGTTTTAATAACTGTATTATACAGAGTGGTTTTGGACACATGCAGGAACAGAGACAAGGCATTCTTTGGAGCACTGCCAGCCTCCCATGCGTTGACAGATAGTGCCTCCTAGGTACTTCAGGATCCAGGCTTGTGAATCCCAGAGCAGAAATTGGCACTCAAGCTGCAGGGAGAGAGTCCCAAGTCACCATGACCTGGGCATTCTGACAAGCTCCTTCTCCCCTGTATTAGCATATCCCACCAGCCAACTCAGCAGACTCAGAGCCTTCGCCCTCCTCTGTCTCCTCTGGCACCAGGACATCCCATACAACACAGAGGAAACTGCACAGGGTTTGTCACCACTGACCTGTGACATTCCCTTTTATAGGTCTACACTTGAACTAGTCGCTCCAAGGCTCCCTTTGCTGCTAAGGAGGAAAGATGACTGTTTCCAGACTCATCTGCCCTCCCTCTATCCACCAAGGAAGAGGGCACCGCATGGTTAACTCAGACTCTGGCATATGAAAGTTAAAAGAGCTAAAATTCATTCTGTAGACTAATTCACATTACACTAGAAAGCAAAGCACCTCAAAAATACAACTGTCCAAGACTTAAGTCGTGCTATGTGCAGATTCAGACACAGAACATTCAGAAGATTAGACCACATAAGCGAAGCCAACAAGGGGAATTTTATCGAATTCAACAACATGCAAAGCTGAACATTACTGGGGAAAAAATGTATTATGCAAAACATGCACATAGTTCAGTTTACTCCATACAAGAAGCAAAACTATTTTTTTGTTTTCTGAAGAGCTACAAACCTCAATCACACAAACTTGGGGTTCAATGCCATCTTCATCTACAGGAATTCGTGCCTGCCTCATTACCCATTCCTGTATAGCATCTGTGATGTGGGGAACAACTGAAAAAGAAACCCAGGCAAGGGTTAAAGCCACAACCCACACACATTTCTCCCTTTAACTCATTACAGAGCAAATTACTGAAAGAACTAGCCAGCTTCCCACATGACTTGAGCAGGTATTTGCGTCTTTAAAGAAGTACGCATTTTTGATTATTCTTGGCTGTGATTTTGCAAGAGAAGTGCCTCAGCAGGAAATGTAATCCTGCCTCAATTTAAACACATGTAAGCAATGTTTCCTTTAAGCTGGAAGATTCAAGTACAACAAGTTCTTAGCTCTGAGCAGAGAGTTACTCTGCTTTAAACTGTCTGTAAATGTCCTTATCCAAACCAGTTGTGGAGGATGCTTAAAAAGAGAAGGGACTGATCTGGTCCTCAAAGATCCTTTGGGTTTTCTACTGACATGACAGTTGTCAATAACCATTTTAACCAGCTAACAAGTAATCCACAGGTGTATTAGTCTGAAGTTGGCTCACATTTAATGTCGGCTACGTTAGACTGTTGGACCCAAGTCCAGCACACAGTCCAAACAACAGGCAGTATGCTGCTGAGGACTGGGAAGTTTTGAGGGAACAGGGAACCTGATTCAGCACGGCACGCGCTAACAGACCTGCCCCGGTGTGCCTTCTGCTTCTCCTTTTGAAAAACACCAAACGGAATTAATCGCACGGGCAGCGTACGACAAAGATCTCAAGTTAAGATGAAATGCAAAAGTACCCAAGCAGAAGAGAAATACAGAACACATTTCTAAGCATCGGAAAGGAAGCTTCACATCACCTTGGACGGTTTTGCCAAGGTAGTCTCCCTTCCTCTCCTTGTTGATGACATACTGGTAGATCTTCCCAGTAGTCAGATTGTTGTCTTTGGTGAGTCGGATATCGAGGAAGCGCTCGTAGTTACCCAGGTCCAGGTCCACTTCTCCTCCATCGTCCAGCACGAACACCTCCCCTGTGCACGCAGGAAAAGGCACAAGCGCGCCCGTCAAGGGGAAAGGGCGCACGGCGGCGAGGTGCTGGCTCTGCCTGCGGCAGCTGGAACAACCCGACGTGCGGGAACACCTTCCCCGATTGCTACGGCCAGTTCGGAGCAGCCGGGAACGCTAAAAGCCTTACGTAACACAGAGAACGGCTGCACCGGGGACCGCATCCCCCAGCCAGGCAGCAACGAGCTCGGCCGGGCCCGGCGCCGCGAGGGGCTCAGCCCGCCGGCCCGGCCCGGCCCGCCCCCGCGGGGCACTCACCGTGCTCGTACGGGGAGAAGGTGCCGGCGTCGATGTTGATGTAGGGGTCGATCTTGATGGAGGTGACGCGCAGCCCGCAGGACTTGAGGATGGTGCCGATGCTGCTGGCGATGATCCCCTTGCCGATGTCCGAGATCACGCCGCCCGTGACCAGGATGTACTTCATCTGCCTCGCTGCCGGGCGGCGGCACCGCCTCAGCCGCGGCTCAGCCCCGGGCAGGCGGGCGCGCCCGTTGGGCCGCCATGTTGCCAGAGCTGCCGTTTGCTGTGGCGCTGCCGTTGAAGGGCGCTGGAGGTGAAGGGCTCTTCCTTCCCACCGGCCCTCCGTCGCGGGCTGTGTGAAGCGGCGTGCCGGTGGCCCTTTCGTGGCGTCGTGGCACCTGTGGCTGTGGGCCCGCGCCACCGGAGCTGCTGAGGGATGCGTGCTTGTGCAAAACGGGGGATCCGAAGCGGTGTTCAGCAAGGCCAGCAAACATTAATGTGCTCCTTGTGCCTTCCTGGCGCATCCTCCTGCCAGGCAGACTGCTGCAGGCAAAGTATTTCGGTGCAAGGCGAGCTCAGCTGTCGGAGTCGCAGGTGCAGGAGCTCAGCGGGCTCCATGTTTTGAAGGGCACTGCGGGTTCTCGCCATAAAGTTACCATGTACCTGGCACAGTCCTGCCCGGCAGAGGGGATGAGAGACTGCCGAGTGAGCCACCGGTGTCCTGATTCATGCACAGCAACCGGCACGGCGCTAATAAGGAGCAGCCGAGAGTCCTGATGGCGGCAGGCAAAGCCACCTTAGCTCCAGCACGTCATGAGGCCTCCAGCAGGAGCCGATGCCATTCCCAGGCCCCAGCTTCTCTTTCCCTGATTAAGGTGGCGTCTCCTCCAGCCCACCTGGCAGTGCTGCAGAACTGGGGTTTATCGCAAGGCTCCGCTCCCAAAATCTGGGTATTGTTTACTTCAGCAGCACTGGCATAGGAAACCCCGCTGACTAATACTGCAGAAACAGACTGGGGTGTTCAAAGCTCCATGTTATTACTGGCGGTAAGTGTATAGCACACTTCCTCATATTTAGGGACGTGTGGAGGCTCATCCGAAACCTCTGAGACTCATCCCTTTCCTTTGATCGATCGGTTGTCCGAAATCTAAATTACAATTGCTTGGGGAAGGGGTTTGGGAGGATATCCAACTGTCCCTTTCTCACGTGGGGTTATAAAAGAAGGGCCCAGCTAGTGGTAGGGTGAACGTTCAGAATTCTAAAACAATGGAACTTGCCTGTGACCATTTCCTAACCACTGCCAGGTTTGTGGCCTTGCCCCCAGACAGCACACACATCTCTGCCTTGTGCCCTTTCCTGCTTTATCCACCTCCAGTCCTGCTGCACCAACAGATGGTTGTAGATGTGCAGAGCTCAGAAGAGTGGCTGGAGCTACAGGGCAGCAAAACCTCACTGTTGTCTCTGGACTGGCAGAGGAGCGGGGTACCTCTGACCACTAATGGAGCTGCTCCCAAAATTACAGGTTCCTGCTATTCCAGATTAGTCACTTTGCATGCATGAGTGCAAGCTAAACAGCCGGCAGTGAAAACATGGACATTGCCCAGATGCAAACAGGCATTTCTGGAGAGGGCTTAGTGGATGTGGGACACCAGAAGTGCTGCTCTTCCATGATTCATGTCCCCACCAAAGAGGCAGTTGTGTTTCAAAATACGCTGCACTGGGCTGCTTTCTGAGTGCTCAGCAGATAGACGAGCACTTGTAGCAGCCAGCAATGTACATAAAAAGAGCGTGTTAGGGCTATAGTGGTTTGCATTTATTACAAGTAATGGGCCAGAACAGCATGCTGGGAGAGAAGTATCTATAAAATGTTAACCACCTAAATGAAAAGGGCTATATCTGCAGAGCGCTGCCTCCGAAGCAGGAAATCGCTTCTGCTTTGCTGTCTGTATTGTGTGTTGTGAAAAGAAGTCGGGGATTATAGAAAAACACCTGAGACAGTCTCTGAAGAATTTGACAGTTATATCTGTGTCTCCTGATGCAGCCAAGTGGCAGTTCATGTTTACAGTATTTCCCAGCGAAGCCAACATGACACAATTTCTCCTGCTCCACACTGACATGATGCCGAGCATTTGGTCAACAAACTCTCCTCAGTCCTATTAGATTACAACTTTTTGACATGTAATAATATATCAGTATCTTTTGATCTGTCTATACAGTGAAACATGATTTGTTTTCAACACAGAAGTTACACTTCTTTGTTGTTGTGATAAACTATGCTAAAAAGTTATCTAGAATGCTCAATCTTCGCCAAACATCAAGTGAAATACTCTCTTGGGTGCTTGTGCCCATTCAAAGCTTTGAAAATAGAGAACTGAATTTATGCCTTGGTTTTTCATGTGGGTTGGGTTTTTTTCCTTCTGCAAACTATGGATCTTTACATCTATATGGTATATCTCATGGCTCATTTCATTAATGCATGAATATCTCTGAGCTTCTCAGGTGGACGCTGGGAGCAAGCTATTATAATTAGCTGGACTGTAAGATGAAGACCTACCCTTTTGAAACCTATGCCATAGTCCTAATTTCAGCTGAAAGGTGAGGTTGAAATTTTTCTGTGATATCATAAATCTCCTTAGGCTTCAAGACTTTGCTGGGGCATTTAACGCTGCAGTGTCTTGTTGTATAGCACTTAAAGCTATTATGTCTTTTATGTGAATCACCGTATCGGTCCTTGGAAAATTAATTTCAAAAGAGGTTTGATTTTAGTTTAGCAGTTCTTTCAAGGTATTACAGCCCCAACAATCACTACTGGGCCCTTTGGGAAATGAGAAAAGAAAAAAAAAATATTTTTTTTTTGGAATCACTTTCTTTTGCCCTACTCTGTATTAGCCGGCACAGGCAATAACGAAGGGGTTGCAGGACTGCTCTCAGCTATTATTGTGCCTGGCTCGCTCTCAGCATGACTCACTGCAGACAATATGTAACACCACTCGCAAGGGGAATGAACAGTAAATACTTGGCCCTGTTTTTTTTTTGGTGTGTGGTTTTTTGGTTTTTTTTTTTGTAAAATCTCTTCAGTTTTTTTCCTCTGATTTGTATCCCTTTATCCTCGCCCATGTGCTGTATAAGCTTCTCAAATCTAATGTCCATAACACCACCCCCCACTGGTAGCAGCAAGCCCTTCCGCTGCTGCAGGGTTGACTTTGCAGAGGTTTACAAGGAGAGGCATTATTGAGAAACGGTATGTGTTAACCTGATGGCACAAGGTTGCTCCAACACCTTCCCTCCGGTTTTTCTTTTCTCGGGGGAGGGGTGGCTGCTGTTGTAGTTAAGTGCATCTCTTGCTTTGGTGTAGCAGCCAGGCTAGTTTAGGAAGAAAACCTTGGGGCTAAACAGGCTAGGAGTGCAGCCAAGGGGGGCAGGAGACAGCTTTAAGGATTATACTACATAATTAAAAGCTCACTCTGAATATGCTTCCTGGTACCCTGTGCTCAAACGTACAAACCTTTAGAGGTAATTCCTGGTCCTCATTTGTATCTGTGAGATTTGTAGGTTAAAGTTGCTACACAGGTAGTGAGTCAGGAATACCAAACAAATCAGATGATACTCAGTTGAAAGCACAAATTATTCATCTAGACTATGAAAAGGCAACACCTTCCTAAATTTGCCCTAGCCAGTGCAAATTGGAGGTAAAACAGAAGTAAATGAACAATCATGTGTTTTCTTGGTTTGGTCTTGTGCAGTGCCCTCTGGGCGCAGCCGGTATCATTTTGCAGCAGCTTCTAGATTTTAAAGTGGGGATTCTTCTCCTGAAGAGTTTTGCCATCAAAACTGGGCCGGAATGTTATTCTACCAGATAAAACCTGGGACACTGAAGACCCACAATCAAGCCTATATTGTGCTAGCTTGAAGGAAGACAATTCTGTCTTCAATTACTCCTGATCAGCTGGAGCCAAGACTAGAATTTAGGTCCTCCATTACCCATATTCTAGGCCAGTGGCTTCCCCATCAGCCTAGAAAGCACATGCACTTGCTCTCCAGCCATTCCCCATCTCAGACCAAAATGATGTTAAAACCAACAGACTCCTACAGACTCCTGCATTTGCTAGAACAGCATATTCTGACATTTCAAATATTCTAACCAAGTCTGTGCAAGCCACATTGATTTAACTTTCATTGTCTAAATATAGGTCCTAGCAAGATGCTGGTACCAAAAAAGCTAGAAGCAATGGAAAGGAAGCAAAAATACAGAAGGCACATATTGATTATATTCAGTGTGAGTGAGCACTTGCCTATTTGATGCTATAATGCACCAGTAAAAAAGGTTAAGAATCCAAGCAGCATACACTCTCTGATTGAGATAAATAACCAAGTGGTAAAGGTGTAAATCACACACCCATACCAAAATTGTGAAAAATGCATATTGTATGCTTTGCCTGATTTTCCACCAGAGTTATTAGGGTTTTATTTTAAGAGAAGTTGCAATAAGCCAGCGTGCATTCTCCACACAATGATATACTTAAATCAGACCTGCTCCCCCCCCCCCGCGCCAAACTAGCCCTTCTGCTACTTCAATTAAATCCCAGTGTACTGTAAATAGGTCCCTTGTCACACATATAACAAAATGAAAAGAAACACCAAATAATTAACTTAATATTACAGACAGAAAAGTGAAGAACCTTGCCCTGTGTAGTCAGCACCGCCTTGTAGTTTTGATTAAGCTCATGTGTTTGACTGAATCAGTGCCTAATCTTTACAACTAATTACTGTCTAGTGCCTGCCTGCTTCTAAGTACTTTTAATTCTTTAAAAATCTGTTGTTTACAACCATTTCCTTGTTCATTTTTTGGAGAACAAAAAGTAAAAGAAAGGCTTTATTCCCTGGGTTAGGTCTAGATCACACATACCAAGGGGAAGAGAGATTCTGCTACACTTTATTCAATATGATGTTACAAGAAAACAACAGTTACAGCTGACAAACCATTACATCCTTCATAATACAGACAAATTACAAGGTGTAACAAATAATGCGACATTTATTTTACCGTACTGCTTACTATGCTGTTCTTCTGAAGTGTGTGTATATATATATATATATATATTTAATTACATTAACATTGTTTTCATGTACCAGCCCTCCCCTTTTTATTTGTTAAAAAAAGAACACCTCTTAGTGCACCATACAAAAATCCATGTGGAAGCTGGCAAGCAGGGATTTTGTATGCAGCACCACTGAAATGCATTTTGGGGGATGGGAATTATTAGTGCATCTTTTATTTTTAGATTTTTTGCTTATGTGAAAAATGCAAGGCAGTAACATACAGTCACTCCACCTAAATGCTGGTAGGGGAGAGTATTTTTATGCTCGGTAACGCAACATAATTCTGTTTATATGGGGTGTCTGCATTTTGTGCCCCAGTCTGTACAGCCTAAAAGTTTTAGATAACAAAGATTACAAACCCAGAAACATTCACAGATGAATATTTTGTATATGAATGAGCATATTGGAGCATTGACGACATTCAGTTGCGTGCACTGACATGGAGCACACGGGTGTACGTCACCCACTGGCCCACAGGGGATTTCTTATTCTACCCTCTTTCCCCAGGAGTCTGAAGTGCAGAACCCCCGCACACCAAAGAGAAAGTGAAAACCCCTGTGCCTCTGTCTACTGCAGATTGAATTTTCAGTTTTGCATGTACTGACAAGTTATCATAAACCATGGTTCTGATTAAAAACAATAGTGAGAATTAGAAAGACCCAACCGATTCGGGACGCCATAGAGTAATATAATGTCGGCACTACTGGAGTGTCCTAACTGGTACAGTGCCTACTGGGTGTGGATTAGAGCTGATCTGAACCCAGCAGGGGAGAGGACTAAGCCATCTCCAGCTGGCTGACTTGTAAAATCAGGTTCTGTGAACTTGAACTTGTAAGGAATCTCTGTATTGTGCAGACCATCTCTATCACCATCTTCCCTTCCCTTCCCCATTCACTTAATATTAGATCTCATACAGAGTAAGAACATGCCCTCCCACTTTTATCTGCCTACTACACCGGCTGCCCTGTGCCTGCTCTCCCCTCTTGCAGCAAAGCCACATCCTCTCAGCATCATCAGGAAGGATCTACTGGGGCTCAGCCAAGCAGTAGGAAAATAAAAGCTATGTTGCTGCTGGCTATCAACACTAAGTCCCACAGTTTCTCAAGGACTGTGTCCCTGAGACTACAGGTCACTTAAGCCAAATTTTCACTGTGATGGCATGAAACACCAGCAGGTTCCCGGCCACCCGCAGCACGTCTGGAAGGCCAGGCTACTTCTTGTCCCTTTGGAGATCCTGCAGGGACCTGATTTGGGAAGGATGGGAGAAAAAGATGGTAATGCTACTGATCTTCGCTGAAGCTGTCTCAAGAGCACTGATGGGGTTGAAACAGTCCATTCTGTAACACTGAGAAGAGCTGTGGTGAAAACCCAACTTCTGCAAGATGCTGGAGAGGTGGGCTGTCAGGGAGTCCTAACTGATGGGTGTCAATCAGGCTAACCATGCAGATAAGAGCTCTGCTGGAAGGAGGAAGAGGGAAATAAGGCTATACTGTCAGTTCCTGGAACAAGGAGCTTCTACTATCTCAAAAATCCTGGATGTTTCCCAGCAGATCTGATGTTCCAGAAGAATAATTTGTAGTGCTCAAGTGAACGGCACCACCTTGCTAAGCCCAAGTCCCCTTGGTGCCAGGGGAAGATCCCCAGGGCCCAGAGCCTCCACGGGAGAGCAGCAAACCCAAGTCACCGCAGACAAACGGGCACCCAGGAAGCAGGTGCCTAAATAAGAGATCCTGGTCACTCCTTCATTGACTGGTAACTGAGATAGCCTCACTACTGCTGAAAATCGAGTTACTATTTAGGAACATCGATATGTATCCACTTCCCTTCAGGCAACGGAGTTGGCGGATTTTTGGGCCAACTTTATTTCAGTCGTTGCTTAAAAGTGAGAATGAGGCAGAGACTCTCATGCGCACATGTGTGTACACACACACACACACACACAGACAGACATACTGTAAGCAAACACTGTACATGAGTCACCATGAATAGTAATGTGCTACGCTTGTGGGAACAGTTGGGGAATTACTCTCTATATTAAACCTTCCGGTGTTTAGTTGAGCAGCATAATTGCTTACCTCCCAATTTAAGCTGCCAAGCAGAAGCGTCTATGAAACTACCCTTGTATTCCTAATTGAAATCTTTGTTACATTTTCAAAAATTCTTCAGATTTTTGCAGCAAGGTTTTTTTTTTTTTCTAAAAATAGCTAATTTTAATCATCAAACTGCACACAATTTAAGTAGCAAAGATAATGTATAAAAGACTTTTCTCTTACAAAAAAAAGAAACATGAAAACCAAACAAACCACGTCTAAGGCAGTTTCAGTGTGTGATAAATTCAAAAGTTCAGTGGTCACTTTTTCCCCCTCATAAACACAGGGGGAAAACTGCAATAAGTTCCAAATAGGATTGTGACTGAAAGTGGCTTTCAGATGGCTTTTACCAGATCCTGAAACAGGCATGTCACTGGGGAAAATTGTCTTTTAATGGCTGTGCAAATATTGAGAATATTTCCATGGTTCAGCTCTTTGAAAGTGTAGACTTGTATCCCAGTTCATTAAGAGGCCTTTCGTAGCTACTTGCGCATTCAAGGATTTGCCTTATTGGGTGTTTTTTTCTTATTAAACACTGCTGGAGTTTAATAAGATGGCAGTAGCACAAATCCTTTTCCCCTCCTTTTAAACACTGAAAGCTAACTAACCAAAGTGTTACAACACTTCTTAAAAATGTAATTCAATGCATCCATCAAGCAAAGGATGTCAAATTTATGAGTAGAATAATATTGCCTAGCAAGCGTTTCTGTCCAAGCAGGACTATAACTCAACAGCGGTTTTTGCACCATAACCTGCCCTCTCTGAATGCAAAGCATTGTATACGGTCAGGGCAGTTTTATCACACCCCTGAACACAACATTCTCCCCAACCAAAATGTAGCAGGGGCTTCCTTTTCTAAAATCACACAGTTTGATTTCTTGCGAAGTTTGCATATGAACGATTCATTCAGAAAAAAAGCTATCTAAAGACACAGTATCTGGTAGTGCCTTCCAGTTAGCTCAGAATACCTATGGAAAATAACTCAAAAGGTGCTTTGGTGTGGAACAGCAAACAGTTTTGGATAAGGAAAATTCTCCACTTTGCCTTGTATGTGGCAAAGTAACACAGGTAGATTTAGTGGTTTGTTCAACAGAACTTTTTCTGTACCTTAGTATCTGCCTTGAATTAAATGGAACAGTTTCATCATCTCTGTTTTCAAAAAATCATTCCAAAAGGTAAATAGTGTAAGGAAAAACATAGAGGTGTTAGCCAAGACCCATAAAAGAAAGAAATATCCTTGAAGGGAATAAAACTGTAAATAATTAATTGTGTATCTGTCAGCTGCGTACATCTCATCATTTTTGCTCTGTCTTTCTCACAGGCCTATTTTGAAAACTGGCATGCTACATAGCCTAAGCAGGGTAACCAAATTCAGAGTACTGAAGTAAACATGCAATTATTGCCATGTTTTTAAAATGGGTATGAATGGTCTGTGGAGATAATGAAAAAAGAAATTACCCAACAACACTTCAGGAACAGTGGCAAGGTGCTGTAATTGTCACCCGATCAGACAAGTTGGGCTTGCTCTGGCAGAAACAGTCTTCCCATTGGCTGCAAAATATGCACGACTCTCAAAGAAAATGCACAGTGTCCTTTATGCTGTTGGCTTTTTTTTTTACAGTCGTTACTGAAGAAGTGGGAACACCAAACGTGTTGTCTTAATGTATTTAAGACATCACTGGTGAAAGCATAAAAATCCTTACAAAGATGCAGCGCTGCAGTGGAAAATCAAACAAAATCAAACACAAAAGACTGAAAGAGTACATGCCATGTATCAGTAAGCAAAAGCTTAATCTTCACATAGTTCTCTGAAATCACAAGGTATCCAAATGCGTGCAAGGTTTTAAACAAATTGCAGGGGAAAAACAGGGTCTTGCCAGCTTCAATTTTCTTTTGAATGAAATCCACCATAGAGGAAGAAAGGAAACAGGCCGTGGTTCCTTCCTGGTGTCGGCCTCCACATTAGGTTTTTGTTTCCCTCCTCCAAACTGGTAAATTTAATCCTGTAAGAAAACAATATAAATTATAATAAGGCTCACAAACTGTGTTTTAAAATTATATTTTGCTTGGTAAAACATAGGTTAGTCCAAAGCCGGTTATGAAGACACCAGCTCAGAGCAAAGGACAGCTTTCAAAGCACTTTTAGAGCTGGTACCTCAAGAAAATGAACTTAACCCACCGATGTTTTTAGGGTCGTTGCTCAAGTGAGATATATTTATCCATATTCATGTGGCTCTGCCCCAAGTGCTAATCTTCAGAGGTGCCATCAGCACTCACATTCTCCATGGAAATTATAGGCAGCCATAAATATACGCTTGGCTCTTCTAAAGGTGATCACACCCCATGAATGCAAAGGAAGGTTACTAAATGCTGGCACAGCTTCAGGAGTTTATAAGCTCTTTTTGCCCCCTTTCTCACGGAGTCCCTAGTGATCACCTTCACAGCAATGCCTGCAAGTAGTTTATGAAAAGGTCTCCTCAGGTTTGCTTCCCAAGAGTTATTTGAGGTACCCTGGGGCAAATCACGAACATTTCTGCAAACACAACCAGGTTATGGAGCTACTTGGTGTCCTGCATTTAAACATACTCACCTTTATTTCAGTGTTTTGCTATTAAGAGGCAAGTAACTAACCCCTCTCCTTTCATACACCAAAAATAAACACTGTATCAATAGCTTTGCTTCTGTTGTCTTTCACCCTGCTGCCAATTCCTGTTTGTGTAGGCTCAAAGCAGTGACTGGACTTGCAAGAAGGTACATACCATGAAGTTTTTCACATTTACACAGAACAGGAGGCAGGCTGAGAATGGGGGAAGTGTTACTTAACAACAAAGCATACAACAACTGCAAGAAGAGCCAGGTGAAGGCTAAGTGAAGGCTGGATGGACTGCAGCCATTGGAAAGATTTTATAACTAACATACTTAACTCTTAATAAATGTCAAGTAATAAAGTAAGGCTTTCTGAGAAATTCTGTAGTTTTCTAAAGTACAAAATGTATTTTACAAGTTTTTTCAAGACCAAGGACTATAACTACAGACCTGCTACATTTGTAAAATGTAGCACTCAGGAATGCTGAAATATTCATTGAGCATGGAACTGGTTTGTATTAGCATGTCCTAAAACTATTTAAATCAAACTGGATGCAGGTGCCAGTGAATCTAGTCTAGCCCTCATTTCAAAAGCAGAAGAAAACCAAAGCATCAGTTTTGAACTGTAGTTTCAAGCGTAACATTTTAATTGTGGATTTGATCAAAACAGCCTAATCTCTACACAACATCTAACTTTCCTAATTTCCAGGGTTCCTGCCATGGTTCTTGAGAGCTCTTCTTCTGCCCTTTAAAAGCCAGAATACCTGCACTGGATTAAAGAAAGTCAGTTCTTAATGATGCGTGGCAGCATCTTGGGCCCTCCTGGAGCTTGGTCTACCACCTCCTGAGTCCAGCTTGGGTTGTTTCCTAAATGCCTCTGGAGTTTGTGTGGACTGTCTATTCAACATCAAAGCCCCACTTTCCCCAGGTCTAGGAGCTTGGCTGATGCGCCAATAAATCTTGTTTAAAGGAATACATTAGAGTTGATCCATTTAGTTTACCCTTCATAAGCTTAAAAAGAAAAGCAGTGCTTGGAACATGCAGAGATTCACAACTGCTCAGTGGTGAAGCACTGTTGACAATATTCCTGTATTCTACATTTCCCTTCCTTCAAAAGCACATTTTAGGCATTATCTTTTTGGAGTTACAAAGCAACTGAACTCTCAAAGCTCCTTCCAATGTTGAGTTTGCATTTGCTCCCACCGCCACCCACACTACAGCTGTGGAAGGTGGGCTAGGGGCTTGGAAGCCACATCTGCCCAGATCCAGAACAGTTGGCCTGATTTCAGGCTAAGCCCAAACTGTTGGGGTTCCAGAGACTGCCATAAGCAGCAGGGACATCTGGGACAGGCAACAAAATGATCTGGATAGAAAAGATTCTGGATAGAGGATTTTCCAGGAGTTACCAAATTGCTCAGGTTTGAGAATAACTGCAATTACATTAATTACATGGTACTTTATATCAGTGGACCTCAAGACAATTTCTAAAGGAGGTGGGCATCACACTTCTCCCAGGGTTGTGCTACAATTTCCTAGTGACAATACTACATTTTCTGGCTTCAAGTTTTGCTCTGTAGGCAAAGCTGGTGACATTCTCCAGGGCAGAGGCTGAGCCTGTGAAATGAGGGAGCACCTTTTTTTAGAAACTTAGCACTTCCAGAATCAAGCCCTAGAACATTAAAAGCGTCCTTAGAAATGAACAAATTGACAGCTGCTACCATTTAACACGGGAAAAAAAAAACCCTTTGCATACAGGGAACCACTGCCAGCACCAACACCCACCAAGGGCAGAACACAGAGAACTAAGAAAGGGTGGCAGAAGTTACATAAATGTGCATGGGAGACTGTGAAGTTTTTTGCTGAGCGCCATTTGTTTTCACACTCTGGTGCAGTATAAGGCAGCCAACAGTTTTATGATCACAACTCCACCAGCTCCAGCTTTGCTGGGTCCTGGCTATGCCAGTGCTGCAATGGTAACTGGTTTCCTGCGAAGCCAAGTGCCTGTGTAACAGTACAGTGTGCAGCAGCACCTTCCACCTTCTGCACTGGCTCAAGATTTAGACCAGATCAAACAGTAAACTCCCTGGAAAAAAACCCATGATTTGATGCCACATTCCCCCAGTGATTCTGGCTGGGGAAAGCCGGAAGACATAGTGCCACTGGAACCAGGGAATAGCTGGTGGCTACAGTCTCTCTGACGATGTGCTGAAATATACCACCCACCCAGTCTGGGAAACTGGCCTGCATGACAGAACCACTGCTTGCACCAGCACCCTAATGGCCAGGTTGTTCTGAGGCTGAACCCTCAGTTTTGGCTGCCGAGACAATTCCACTGTGCATAAAACTCTGACGTGGTCTTTGACACAGCAAACAAGCCTCGTGGATAGAAATACATACACTGGGAATATGTAGCCTTTGCATCTGAATCCCTGATTCACTGAACGTTTATTGTCAACTCAAAGTGGAGCCAACAGATGAAATCTCTTCCCTTGGCCTGCGGGTGCCCTTGTGGAGTGCCAGCCTTCTGCTGGGCAAGGGGGAACAGAGGGCTGTCTGTCCTAAGGCAGAGGAAGAAACCGAACACAGAGATGCCGCTTCTCCAAGGAGCGCTGTAATCACTGTGCTGTGAGGCAGGAGACCTCCTACTCTTTGTTCTTGTTTAAGATGAGACTCACATCAAATAGAGAGCTCCCCTAAACTGGAGGAAGAGGAGTATCTGTTCACTGCTGAAAATCCACATAAAACAAACACGAAATTTTAGCTTGGTGTGAACCGATCTTTTTATTAAAAAAGCATTGTGTCTTCAGTGGGGCTCTTGAACTGAAACATCAGTTGTTCACACAGCCAAGACTCAAGGCACGGCCTTCCACAGAGTGCTGCCGTTCAGTTCCCAGATGGTTTAGTATTCCATGTTTGCATTTTTTAAGATATATTTTAGAAATATCCTTGCTTAGAATTTAATACATTTTCCTGATCATACAAATCAAAGTTTTGCCTGGTGACTTGACAGATTGTGTTTATGGCCTCTGGTCACAGCTTTGCTTATAAAAGCGTAGTTTGTTAAATGGAATATTTACAACTTGTGATTTCCCAAGAGCAAAATAGGGTTCTTTCAGATCTCCTTTAAAACAACAACAACAAAAACTGAAATGTAACAGACTGCCTTAAAAATGAACTTGTATTTTTTCACCACAGGTCCAGGTACTTTTTCCTTTCAAGACATCTCTACTAAATGTAATAGAAGATTAAAATCTAGTTAATGATGTGCTTAAAGTATCAAGTGACCTAAATCAAGTATCTCAATTGTATGTTTGTTATCTAAAGAAATCATCTGCTGCATACATCCTGTTTATCCGAGATCCCAAACGGGACAAAATAAGGTGTTAAGCCACCTTAAAAATGGCAGATGCTAACTTCAGAATGCAGTAGCTGTTGATGTAACAGCGGTTCTAGGAAGGGATACTAAAGCTTGTAATTTAAACATTAATCATGCTCTCAAGACATGAGGCAGAGGAGGGTGACTAAATCCCAAATATTTTCTTTATTTTAATTAGTAACAGAATGTCCTTTCCTGTAAAAATGCAAATCACCAATTCAATACATGCTCCTTTTGGCAGCATCAGCATCCTTCTCTAGGTGCTTTCAATTTTTGTATAAATTACCACATAGGGCGGAGCTGTGCTCCCACAGAGTCCTTAGCATGCAAAGCACTCTCAGAGTGCAGGTCTATTTATGTGGCAGCTGATTTAGCATTATTATCATTCTACAATGCCAGGTTTAAAATAAAACTGTGAGCTGACAATTGGAGATACTGTATTCTCTATGATCTGAAATATGGGTATTTAAGATCATCAACAATATAATCTTTCTGCTTCTCCTTCCACCACATCTGCACACACCACAGATACTGTTCGTCCTCTCTAAAAAAAGTACACTATTAACAGGTGATTTTCTCCACACTTTTTATTCCTACTTTTGTTAGAGAAGTCATTTTAAAAAGCCAGCCAAACATTATCAATACTATTTGCACTCAGATAATATCTACATGCAATTCGTTGCTATAAATATTAATTAATTGGATCACCAATACCCATAATGCAACTTTATTTTGACCTACATGCCCTATGAACTAGATATTTTTTGGATTAAATTTTCTTAAAACCAACTGTCAGCATCATGTGATGGAAGAGATGAAAAATGAAAATGAGCGTTCCCGCTGTGCAGGTGAGTGACCTGTGGGAGACAGCTCTGCCTGCTAGGATTTTTACACATACCATCAGACACAGACCAATTGATTAGATCATCTTATACCTGCCACCAACTAGGCTCAAGAGACTAATTAGAGAGAGTACTGCCTGCGCAGGCACCCCATTGACACCTAATTTGCTCAGCCAAAGCCTTTGGGGAGAATGTATTATCTCTGCAGCTGCACTTCATGCATTTCTGATTTGAGGCATAGGCAAGGAGTACTTCTTCACTCTTTTGAGCAAACTGAGTATATAAGCCCTTAAGTGCTAAATACAAGCAGACAAATTAAATCTGGCCAGCCTTCCATAAATTCTTTTCCCCCTTCAAATATATATACACATATATACATGCATACATGTTTTATTTTATAACTGTGTCTATAATATCTGTGTAGAAATGCAAACATACAATGTGTACCTATGAGTCAATGTGTATGGATACATGTGTTCATAAAGACATTTCTATAAACATATGCTTTAAAATATAGAGTGCTGTCTTTTGCAGGGAAGTTTTAGTTCTGCGAAATTTAAAAGAAAAGCAAATGCTCTAATATATGAAAGATAAATGATCTGCAATATTGTTAGCTCAAGCTCTGAATTACCCCATGGACAAGGCTCTGTAGACTGTTACCTATAAAGTTGCCCTGTGTATCTTCAGAGGTGTTCATTCAGTATTTCAGTACACAGTCCAGCTTTGTTGAAAGCTTTTCTTCGATGGATGACACCTTGTTCGTGGTTTCCCGAGGAATACTGTTCACTAAGGCTAAATATGAGATTACTAAAACTGCTTTCTGCTGGGCTTTAGATTTACCTAGTTATCCACGCCCCAAAATACACAGGAGAGGCAAGACTTAAGGCTGTCATTAAAAATTTATTTGGAAAAAAAATAATTGACGCTCAAAAAACTATGATTTTTTTTTACAAACTGAGAAGGGTTTGAAGAAAGTATTTTCTGCTGTAGGCTGGTATGTGATTCCTGAACTCAAGTATCTTGTAACACAGGAAAACAGTGGATTTGCACAACCTCTAAAATAGCACTGAAACAAAGTATCTTCCTCGCTGTGATGTGATTTGTCTACAGAGCAACCTTCAGGAGTTGAATGAAACTGAATTATTACAACCTAGTTTCAGCTTGTGTCAAAGCCTGTGTTGACATGGTCAGTTTATAGTGTCAACTCAGGATCCTGCACCGCTGTAACTAAAGAATTAAAGAAGCCTTAGCAAAATACTTGCGATTTACCTGCGTGGCCAAAAAATCACATGCAACCTCCTTTGCCAAGTACACCATGAATGCAACTCCAATCTTTTTCCTGGGATGGGGCATCACTTACAGAGAGAACATCCTCACCTTCCTCCTCTCACACAGCCCACATCTTTTCCAATTCACTTTAGATTTCTTTAGTAATTTTTAATCTCATTTAATGTTTAAATGACACCTCTGGATTATCTTGGCAATGGTTGGCTGTTATTCTTTCACAGACACAGCACTGCACAGGATACTTACACTTTATAGTAATAACTACTATCAGTCATTAAAAGTAAACTACATTTGACGAGTAAGTTACAAAGGATTTACTGATTAATTTTTCCCTGCTCTCTTCCCCTGTGTCTCAGTTACTGTGTTGGTATTCTTATACACACTGGATTTCCCAGACTCTATCTTCAGTGAGGAAAATTGCCGTATATTACTCCCCACAGTTATAAAATATGAATCATAATACAGATTGCATATGGACACATTCCTGTTTTAAGAATTCCTCTTCCCACAAAGAATTCTGCACAGATGGGCTTTGCCTCTGAGCAGAGCACCACAACTCCAAATAAAGGGATTTGCCCATGGGTGGTGACTAAAGTTTCAAGGTGGGTGCAATGGGGTGACCCTAAAAAGAAGTGAGTGCTAGACAACAACTGTAAACTAGTTAGAAAATAAAAAGTAAGAATAGTAACGATTATAAACTAAATGATTTTGTGAATACACATACATGAAGCAAGTGACATAACCTTTTAAAGGAGAGAGGTCTGTGGCACAGTGAATACGGGGCTGGAAAGCAGGAATCAAGATTTTGGCTTTGCTAATGAATGTGCCTGGAAGCAAGTCACTTTATCCCCCTGTAACCTCTGCTTTGTAACAGGGGCTCTGTTTTAGATTCCAGCCTCTGGGTTTACAGTGTCTCCCAAAAGGAGTGCCCAATTTTAGCTGGAGCCACCAATAGTTCAAATTACATAAATACAGTTAAATTTAACAAAAATGCAGTATTAGAACAGCTGCAAACTTTGGAAGTTGTTGGAATCCTTACTTGGAC
>JAVJGJ010000047.1:75251655-75291368 GCA_035590215.1 Microhierax caerulescens | reverse complement strand
GGGGGGGGCTGATTTTGAGGAACCAAGACTTACCCTTAAATGATACACCAGTTGCTAAGTAGCATATATGCATATCAATAATTGCAAACCAACCGTGCATACTTTGCACACTGGTCTCTTCAAAATATTATAATGAATTCCTTCATAGTGTGTCTTGTTAGGAAAAAAAGGAATACAAGTCCTGATCCTCACTGTAATATAATATATTTCATTCACAATATTCACCGCCAGTGATATAACACGATTGGTTTCAGAGCTGATTTGTAGGTATACCTTTAACTTTTGAGTGGCTGTGGTAACTTCCAAATTAGTTTTCTCTCAGTCTTTCAGCAAAAGTTCTTTCCTACCCTAGCTGCCCACAGCTGAAGTTTTTTCTTTAAGTTGAGAACAAAGTCCACAAAGCCTTTTACAATTACCATTTGAATAAGGCTTCACATGAAAAATGGCCAGGACTGCATCTACTAAGTGTCTTCTAGTTTTTGAGAATAAAGCACAGCCCTCTGTAAGTGAGCTCTGGGAAAACTAATACTTCAGACGAAGATACTACAAAAATAGCAGTGTTATTGAGCTCAACATGGTTTGCAAGCAAAGCCATGGAAACCTTATTAGAAACAAAAAAGCAAGCGCAGGATTTTGGTACACATCAAGAACAGAAAAAATATGAGTGCTACTTGTTTGCCAGAACATCCTTCTCAAACCTGACAAACAGCAAAATCCTTACAATTTCTTATACCCTCCTGTTTGTTTTTCCTTTTCCAAAGGCTTCAGGATTCAGTATGTTATTTATACTTTTAATGGCTGGCTGTTAAGCCTAAGATTTGCCTCCTGTGAAACTGAATTCCTATAAAAGACATAAATTTTCACTTGTGATTGTATCAATAGAAAAATGGAAGGATATAACTCAAAGATTTCTAGATTCCAAATGCAAGAACAAGCCCTCCTCCTTCTTTCTCCTTTTTTTTTTTTCCCTAATTAATGTGATGTGCCTAAATTGCTGTTTCCCACCCTGATAACTTGCAAAAAAAGCCTGTCAAAGAGGAACTGACTGAATGCTAACTGGAGAAATGCTGTCTCCCTGGATCTACAATGACAGAACCTAAGGCTACAATTTTTGCCAGTGTTTGACACAATGGGATCCTTACCTCAGCTGTAGCACCAGCTCTCTACTCTGAAACAGGTAAGTAAATGCTATGCCTGAACAAAATTTGTAGATAGCTTAATTAAAACATCTGAAAGGAAAAAAAAAAAAAAAAAAAAAAGAGCCTAACAGTTATGATTGCATATTACAGAACTCAGAAAAGGAAACACCTGTTGGAAGATGATATATAGCCATTAACGCTCTGGTTAGCAGGTTTGTTACTGGTTTGAACCCCTTTCCAGACAAAAGGAGCACCAGGAAGAGCTGGTGAGAGATTTCCTCATTGCACTCTCTGGAGATTCAACTACAAGCAACTGGGTGCAAGTGAGCTGGGCTGTGGTTCCCTTCCACCACTCCTCAGCTTTGTGGCAGAGCCAGCTTAAGGAATTCCCGTTGCCTGCAAACCTCACTCCTTATTCCTGCCCTGCAACTTGTGCTCCTGTCACGTCTTGGTAAAACTGTCCATGGGACTCCTTGCACACTGGATCACTATCAGAAGTGGGGTTATTTTTAATGTAGATCTCAGTGATCCAGTTGATATCAAGCTTATAAATAGTTGCATTATCACAACTAATAGGATTGGAGGTGAGAGAGCAAGAAGGAATCACCTGGATGGAGCTAGGCAGAAATCTATCACGCTCTTTTTGCCTGCAAAGACAAAATCATGGAATGACATCCTTATTTTTCATCAATAGCAGTTCCCCAGTGCACTACTCATAACAAAGCTTTGCCTTCTAAAGCCTGAAGCCACCTCCCAACTCACAAATGGCTAATTATTTTCAGGTATCGAGAAACGCAGTCAAATCTGCCTTAGCTGGCCACTTAGGGGAGCAGACACAAGTTGTCACATAATAACCTACTAATTAAAAAGGAAGAAAAACATACTCAAAAGATCTGGGAATACCCATAAGATTGCCTAATAAGGATAATCTCCTGTACATATTTCAAGGGAGTGGAAAACAAGAGATGGCTGACAGTCCATGCCTCTGAAAGCTCCTTGAATTTTTTTGGTTGGTTTTCATTCTTCTAGCAAGAAAAATATGTTGGCCTGCTAACATATCAAGGAGATGTTTAACAGTTTGTGAAACTTCAAGTCACATTTAACCAGAGTTCAGAGACTTCAGAAGGGATAGAAAAACATCTAATTCTTTATAGGTCAGTACCTAGCTTTGAATGAAGAATACGACCCCTCCTGAGTTCAGGGACAGCAGAGCTACTATGCCCTAATCCAAATACCACGAATGAAACTTCCTGACTGCCAGTCTCAGAACTGGTAGTCGCTGTTATTTAACAGCGCTATTTACAACTCAAACCTAAGCCTATTTCTTCTGTCTGAAGCAGAACAGCTGACCAACTCAAAAGCCAAATGAGATGATGTGCCTGACCATCTCACTCCTCTCCCCTCATCTAACAACAAGTAAATAACTTCAGAGAACTTATTTGGAAAGTTATTCTTGGTTTTCTCTGTCATGGCTTTGATCCCCAAAGAAAAGTCTGCTGGAGAAAATGACATATGATAGACTAAATGCCTGCCAGATGACTCACTAGCATCCACCTCCTCCCAAAAATTAAGCACTGCCTCATGTAAAGATTGAAGTATCCACAGGTACTTAAAAAATAGGTCTTTTTGTATAAATGTGATGGTTAGTATTAGCCAAGTTAATTCTTGAAAGGTAAGTGCTCTTGGAACAAATCTAATGCTTCCAGTGTAATCAGTGCAAAGTAGCCATGGGCTAGTCTTGAGATGGATGTGGACCATTTTGCTCTTTGGCTTACAAAAACAAAATACCTTGGAATTTAAATATACATCTGCAAGGGACCACAACACTATGAACTATCTTAGTCCCCACAGGTAAATACTAAACATTAAGAAAATGAAGTGTGAATGTTTATCATTACCAAAATCATTGTAGTAGCCAGAAAGTACCTACAGGCAGCTGGGAATTATGTTTGCTAGTTGTTTGGAGATGAGAGAATGAATAGGCAGATGGAGAAGGAAAAAGAAAGAGGGATAGGCAAACTAGAAAAAAAATTCTACTTCTCACCTGTATTTTTATTTTTCTTAGTGTTTTTCCTAGAAAGTGCTTTTCAAACCAGCAAGGAATTCTTAATTAATCTGCAATGTGGAGTCGCCTTTGTTTTAGCTTGACAGAACAGACATTGCAGTTGCGTTCTGGATCGCAAAGATCCTTCTAGCTAAGCACCATCTGGTTATACATTTTACTTGCTGCTGTGGCTTTTCAGAGACTGAGCATCATGCCAAAGTGGTCATATCAATTAAAACACATGTTTTAGGACAGCAATGCAACCCTTAAGCACACATAAAATTAGACCAAAAGCAGACCTTACACACTGAATCAGAAAGATCTTTCCCACAATTATAGTATATCAAATTAATGGCAAGTTTAAGTAAGAGATGTATTTAAATTCTCAAATATATTTCCAAATACCATTACATCCAAAGTTCTTAGGTTATATGTCCACCCACACCATGAATACCATACAGTGATACTGACAGAGAGATCAGGAAGTCTTTGCCACTGACCCTTTCAAGTCTGAATTGTTTCCCAACCCAACAGTTACTAACACTAGAATGAGGGAGAGGAGGAAAAAAATCCCAGTTTGGGAAATGCAATGGTGTCCTTATGGGCCATTGCTTGCCTCCATGCTCATTCCCTACAGGATCTGCTGGAACTTACTGAATGCTGCTATGCAGTCCTTTCACCTACACAGCTCCCACTTGGGATTCTTGCTGAAAATCTATGATATTAGAAATAGTTACTGGCAGCTTCAAGCCAGAAGCTTCTTTCCCTGCCAGTTCCATTTTTACATACAAAACCATATGGAGCACTGAAAGAGAAATATTTCCCCAGTGTGGTCTCTGTGGGATTAAATGGAAAAAATGTTCCAGAATTAGCACCTCTAAAGAGCATCACCACAGCAATGAGGACATCCTATCTAGTATATAAAGAGATCACAAAGAGCTCAGTGATTTTACTTCTCAGAGTTCTCACTCTGGCTGCACTAAGAACCTTTACCACATGTGTGACGAAGATGTTCAAATATAACGCATGGTTCAGGAAATCCAACATGAAGTACTTCTCATAGACACAACTTCCAGAAACCATGCGGCATCTATGTCCTTTGAAAATCAGGCCTCCTTCAGATATTACAGAGGCTTCCCTCCTTCTAATTGGTTTTTGAAAGACTTAAATATTCTTAAAAAGTAGTCTCAAGCACTTGAGAGCCTTCATACATGTGGCAGTAATAGTAGATGTCAAATCAGGTGCAACATAGCATGCATTTTGTGGTATGCAAAGACAGGGATCATGGTAGGATGGAGTACTAAAGGCATTTCTTTTAGTGCCATAAGCATCAGTTTTCTTGTAACTGCACAAAATACTTAATCTTTTTTTTTTGAAGCTCCATTATAAATGTAAGGTTTTGCATAGCTCATTTAAATAGTTTAAATGACACAAGGTTAAGAACAGGAAAGCCTTTCACCAAAGCGGTTAGTCCTTTTCAAAGATTTCATATTATTTGAAGCTTACTTTCACTGCATTCTTTTACCTTGGCTGCTTCCCAAGTGTGTATAAGTTAATGAAATAGGATTTTGACCCTTTAACCTCCCCTATAAACTGCATCTTTACCTAACTCTATTTAAATAAATCAGATAAAAACCCAATCATGTAGCAGAATATGTATTTTTACAGCTGCGGAAAAAACAAACATGGCTATTAAGCTTATTTGTAAGTACTTAGTAGTCAAAGCAACAGCCAAGACTCATGGATGATTTTAATTAAAATAAATCTGGGTGGGCACATAAATTCATTTACGGTGGCTTTTTCTCAAATTGAAACCTCTCTAGCATTGCTGAACAGCACTGCACTACAGTAAGTCCTCATTTGTTCTTAGCAAGTGAAGTTCAGTCCACTTGATTAGCTTCTATTTGTTTTATGAGCCATGTGAAGTGTAGCTAGTCTCAATGAAAAATATCAAAGATGAGGCTGAAAACTGGTACAGGAAAGGAGAGAAGAAGAGCAGAACAGATGGGCAGATAATAACCAATACAGAATGATAATGATACCCAGCATTTCTATAACAGACATGCTTTGGGTCTAATTATCAAAAGAAGGTGAAATACATGCACCAGGAGAACACTGCGCTGCTCTCTACAAACAGATAGTGCGACTTTCTGTATATCATCAGCCCTTTTCACTTTAAAGCACAGGCTTCTGCATATAAACTTATATGCATATATAAGTTTAAACATATAAACAACTGCCTATTATATTATTAGACCCTTCCGAAAAACAACAGCACCTTTTAATTTCATCCAGAAACAAAATATAGTTTAGATAGGAAGGATGGTTAACATGAAGAAACAAGTAACTAGCTCGCTCACAAGGAATGAACAAAGAACAAAGCTGCCTCCTCCTGCCCAAGTGACATGTTGGGGCCTCTGCACAGGCAGTGACAAAGACGCTGCCACTGAAGCCCGAGAACTGATCACATCTCTCACCCCCAGCAGGGACTTCATAAATTGAGTTCATCGCAGAATGAAATCCTTCCAAAACGTAGGGCTTTGGTTTGATATATTAATAGCAATACTATCTAACCACCTTAAGATACATTACGTTCCAATTTTGCAGCCATTTGGCGATAAATACAGGCATATTCAAGAGTGTTAGATTTTGATCATTGATGGAGACATGCTTGCCCATTTCCCGACGCCTCTCTCCACCCATCATCACAGAACTAACAGCAGGGAGATGACAACAGTCATGCCATGCATGAGATGATCATCCATAAGACGACCCACCGCAGGGTGAGCAGAGGTAGGGGCACAGGTGGGAGGTGGACCCATGCGCCAGCTCCCACCTTCTGAGGTGCAGCTGACCTGCTCATTACAAGCGCCTGGTGTTTTTTAATGGCATCAGGCATCGTGTTTTGTCCACCTTTGTGTCAAATGACATTCCACCAGGGTTGCTACCACGCACAGGCTGTGGTAACAAAGATTAATAGGAATAAACTCTTCCATTTTTCACATTGCATGGGAGTGGATCATACACTCTGACTGCTGAGGTTTCTCTGCCCCCTTTCACCATTCCCAAAGCAAAGGTTTCTAAAGTAAGGTCTAGCAGTAAAGTGTGCCCAAAGTAGGGGGGGGGGGGGGGAAGTGATCAAAAAAGGCACTGCAAATTGTGGCAATTATAATAAATAGTTTAAAGGCATGTCAACAGCCTGCAACTCTCTCTCCTCAGAACATTTTTATCCCTACAAGTAATAACCAACAAAACAGTACTGTAAACTCAGAGAGATACATACTTGTGCTTTGAAAGGGCTTTGCATAGAGTTATTTTAATTATTTTCCTTATATAGTAAGTGGAGGATGAAAAAGAGATTTCTGAAATAAGAAATGTTATTGTTAACTCACTAATCACAGCTGAGGGACTTAGGGGCAGTCTGGTTTCTGAAATATCTTTGAGATTATTTTACAGAATTGACTAAGTTGGTGGTATCCCTGTCACAGGGATTTCAGTGCAAGGCACCAAAACTTCCTTTATGTAGAAGTACAATAGACAACGCTGGATGCTGAAATCATATCCTGGAAAACTTTAGACACTAATATTTGAAACGGGATTTTTATTAATTTAAAGTTATTTTTTCATTTGTAAACACCTATTTATGAGGTGACTGAGTTTAGAGTTGACGTATAACATACATGCTACGTGATTTATTTTTCAAACATAAAATACATACCCCTGCAGTTTTGAGAAACTACTGACCCTTAAGAGTCAAAGAAAGGGCTTGATTTCTGTCCTTTGATTCTGGGGCCCCCACAGACGAGGGGGTTATGAGCTTCCCTATTTTGCTTTTTGACATTCAATATGCTTATGGCTTGGGACCAAAGGAGTAGCTGGGGGCAAGCTGGGTATTGACACATAGGTAGAGCTGCCAAGGGGACCTCAGGAAAAAAGCAGAGTTGACAGCCAAGAAGCCCAGCATGGCGAAGCCGACCAGGAGGGCAGTCTGCAGCTGAAGCCAGGCAGCCACACAGCTACAAACTACGAGGTTTCACAGCAGAAGCTGCTATAATATGGAAATAGATTCTTACCCTCCAGGCCCATATGTCATCACACCAAGCTAAGCTGAAGCTGCCAGCTAAAATGGGCAATTTCACATGAACTTGGCAGGGTGACTGCCAACACGGAGCTTGTTTTCCAGTGGTGCCACCCACTCTGCTAATCCAATTCTGCCTCCTGATTTGCTTTTAAATAATAAGGAACGCAGCAGATGGGAGGGGAAAATATTCCCGGCAGTTAAACCAGCATGCAAGGGAAGCTCTTTGCTTTTCACATATCTTGCGCAAACTAGCTCTAAATGCAATGTCAAGTGATTAACAGTGGTTAAACGAGAAAGCCAGGATTTGCCATGTTCTCAGTCAGTCAATCTTTGACCAGGACAGGCAGGCAAACAAAACAGACAGAAGGATAACATGTTGAAAGAGAAAGAACTACCTTTCATAACATTTAACTTTGATAAGGAGAGGGATGGACTCGTCTTCCCATCCTTGCAATACCATTTCGGTCTCTTAGCGGGGAGGGGACTGCAGGGGGGGAGCTTAAGCACCAGAGCAACATTAAAAATACCTTTCAGGTTAAACATGCAGTAGTCAGGACAGGCACTACGGAGCGTAATCCCATGGCTGACTCCTTTTTGACAAGGAGACGGGAAACAGGCTGAAGCACCAGGTTAGGGAATAGGGTTGTGACTGGCAGGAAAAGGGGCAGGAGACATGAAGAGGCAGAGGACAGAGGGGGCAGACGGCAAAGAGCATACAGCCAGGAGGCTACATGTCTTTTCAGCAGCGGCAGGAGGACCTATTATTCCTGGGTCACACAACATTATCTCCTGTCCAACAAACAGCAGGTAAGCTTGTTTGCACAGTACACCGTGTTTTCTCTTGTGTCAGCCTGACACAGAGGATAATCACCTCCTACTGCTACCTACTGGTCTCACACTGTGGGTTGAAAGGTATGAATCCCACTGACAACACATCTCGAAGAAGGTGAAAGAAGGCATCAGTACGATTCCATACACCGAAACTTCTTCCTTTCACTTCCTTTGTTTTTGAAAATT
This sequence comes from Microhierax caerulescens, assembly GCA_035590215.1. NCBI lineage: Eukaryota > Metazoa > Chordata > Aves > Falconiformes > Falconidae > Microhierax > Microhierax caerulescens. The sequence continues at coordinate 75,283,087 of JAVJGJ010000047.1, read as the reverse complement.
TGGGAAGTTACAACTCTCGAAAGGAGTTAAAATGCTTGTGCAATATTGCGTCTAACACCTGCTACATCTGTAGCAGACTTTAACATGTGTTCATTTTCTTGCCCCACATGAGACTCTTGCCACATTCACTGCTCAAACTATATGCTGCTTTTGTAAGACAAAGAGTTTTACTGAAAATAAGACCCTTGACTCCTTTATCGTGGAAGGTTCTCAAGTAAGTTGAGCAGGAAATAAGAAAACAAAAGTTTCAGTATCTGAATGCCTAGAAAGTTGCATCTGAGTCCTACTTCTGCCATAATTCCCACATGACGCTAGAAAAGTTTTATCAAGAGCTCCTACATTATGCTAGAGAAATTGCATTAACCTATTTTTTTTTTTTTTTTTCTAACAGAAATTCACTTGGCAATTCTCATTTTCTGTATAATCCAAGATAGTTCCTGGCTTGGGCTGCTGATACACTGAGGTCAATGCAAAATGAAATCCAATCTGAACACATTAAGCACTAAAAGATGCTAGCAGCTCTAAGAAATCAGGCAAGGAAAACTGATTTATTTTTAACAATTGCAATTTTAATACCTGTGCCTCAATTCCTAGTGTGTAAAATGGACCACCATCTCAGCTCATGGAGGTATTGTGAAGGTGGCTTCCCAATGCTGGCAAGGAACTAAGATACAATACATCATGAAAAGCCTCCATGGAAATTAATGTTTCTGCATCTGGTGCAGGCTATGGATGCTGTAGACATAATGCATTGGATCAAACACTGAATGATGAAGATGAAAATAAACATTAACTATCCATCTGTGTTCACAATCCATTATCCTGTAAAAAAGCAATTTGAGGTCCCAAAGAAATAATAGGATATAACCCTGCAAATGAAGACTGTAGATGAATGCAAAAGCCACAGGTGGAAGAAACTGAATTTGAAACCTTAATTTTTGTATTTCCCAACAACTGTTTGAATTTGCCACTTTAATAAAGATCTTGAAGCAGACTTTAGGAGAAAGACAGTGTTGCTAAGAACTAATGGTACATCTTCCCAGTTAGTCACAAATATAATGAAGAGATTTGTATGAAACATAAGCCTGGCTCAAATTTACTATCAGCTTCTACATCTTTCAACTGAAATATTTTGTCTAGTTTGATGTTGCAAGACCACAGTTACGTAATTTGAGACAGCAGCCTTTGATAATACAGGATAACAGATATTCAATTGTGTGAATTTTATGATCTCTGTTTTTCCATCTAATGTGGGGAGTTTAGCACATGCCTTTTAAAAACTGAAAGAATTTCATACAGGCATCTGTACTGGCCTGTTCTTTGTACTAATTAAATTAGTTTCCTGTTGAGTAAGTAAAATACTGGCAGCCAGGAACAGTTGGTGAGACAGCTCAGAGGCTTAAGCACTGAACCATGAACTTTTCTGTTTACTACAATATTAAACAAACAGACACTCTTGCTGACACGTTGAATGAAAGAGCATTCTGTTAAGGTACTTTTTTCATTACTGTTTGTGAACTACTGATCTTAAAGAGAGATTTTTAAAGATGCAAAAGGTATTTCACTTGATACAGTTAACTAAATAAATGTATTATTTGGTTTGAAAATATGTGTGTCAAAGTTAAAGCTGAATTTGAACTTCAAATCTAAAAGGTCAAAACTTAGAAGGGAGAAATAAGTCGAACAGCCACCCAATAACCCAATCTTATCTTGGGCTCTGTACCTCCACTCTATGATCACAAAAGTGAAAACCTTATACAATGCACAGATGTTGAGCCCAAGCACCTCACAAGTGGAGTTAACACCTTGAAGGACTAGGGCAAGAGACATCCTGTCTCTGATCTTCTCTTCTAGTGGCTTTTGGCAACTGCTGGAGAGCTGGCCATATGTATAAATAAAGCATAATGAAAAAGAGGCTCAGGCAGTGTATGAATGGGAGGTCTAAATAGCCATTCTTACTTCAGTTTCATTTTTCCTTGTAATGTAAGAGCTCTTGAAGTATTATAAATTGTTTACATTAAAATATACATGCTTACCACACTACATACACACTGAGACTTTGTGTGCATATATTTAGCTCAAAGCTGATCTCTGAATAAAAGCCCTTTCTGAAAATAGAGATTTATAAAAAGAAACACTGATAAACTCTCAGCTATAGGGACTCCAGTGGTCACTGCAAAAACAGCATTGCAACACAAAACCTGTGTGATTTTGTGGATCACCCCATAAATCTTCCTTTGTCCCATGAGTTTAAGTTTTCAGCCAAGAAAAACAACATTCTTCATAAAATTAATGAAAACAAGCTGCTCTTTGCCTACAGAAAAAGATTTTTCTTAATTACATTTTTTGGTTTGAATCATATATCCTGTAGTTTGATTAAATCCCCTCAGAAGTCAACTAAAAATTAAAGCTTTGCAGCGTGAACCTCAAAGGTGGTGTTTACTTGGAGAATATAAACCCACTGTGCCTTTGGAAGCTGGTATTTAAAGCAAGAATAAGAGCAATATGCAGGACAGTTTTTATTATTTTCATTATGTGACTGCATAAATTTATTTTCAGGGTTTAAAGTTTGCAGAGAAATATGATCTAGCCAACATTTATTAGAAATAAATGGGCTGTATAAATGAATGTAGATAAAGCAAGAATACTGGAATTCTAGTTAATCCCTTGAGGCAGTAAATCAGGATTTCTAAAGCACTTAATGCAAAATATCTGCATCAAGGGGTTAAATATATAAAATATGAAAAGTCAAAGACAAGAACTAGATTAAAAGGTTACACGGAGACAGTGCTGAAAAAACTGGAGCCTGCTGCTAAATAGATATCCAACAGACATTTATTTAGGTTCACTGGCTGCAGCAGCCGCTGGCATACTCTAAATGAAGTCGTACAACAAACAAAAATAAAATTATAGTGACAGTCTTTGATCATTTTTAGTACCAAAGCAGAAAATTTTCTTGCGAGAACCAAGCTACATGGGCATGATTAAGCTAATGCAACTAATTGCCCTAACTGAAAAATAAAAATGCCAGTTGTCTATACCCTCGCTGTGTCCTTATGGCCTCAGTGGTTCAGATGAGCCCTGTATCCTTCCCGGCAGACCGAGTCTAATCCCCAGGGAAGACAGCAGACAGTGAAAAGACATCACTCATTAACTTAAGCACTAATTGAATCAGTTCCTATTCACCTGAAAACCTCCCACCCCTCCAGAGTGAAACTGGTCCAAAGAACTAAGTCTTTGCCAGGCCTGAATTGTAATTCAGCCTGAAGAACAGTTTTCTTTCACCCTGGTTCCCAATGCTTTCACACACACACAGTGTCTTCCAAAATCTCATTTGTATGTACTACTAAAGGAGATCTACTTAAAAAAAAAAACAAACAAAAAACAAAAACAAACCAAAAAACCCCACAAACAAACAAACAAAAACCCCAAAAAACTCCAACCAGCCTAACCAACAAAAAAATTATATATCGCTCGTAGAAACAGCATGTTCCCTCCGTTTCTCTGTGCGGCAGACACATTCCTAACACGATGGCAGCCAGCACCCACCACCAGCAGGTGCTGGCTGCAACACTCAGAGCTGCACTTTGTGGTAAGTTACGAAGCAGTAAGACATACCTTAAGAGATAGATATATATATTTCTGCTTTTATGCACACACATGGATAAAACTGAACTTCATTTTTTTTTACTACCATATGAAGACTGTAGCCCTGACCCTTTCCAGGACTCCATGCAAAGAGACCGGTACCCACACAGAGCTTGTTTGAAGTCAGTGTGGTTTTCCCAGTGGGAGACAGGAAGAGATGGGAATTACCGAGTTAAATTTGTGTATTAGTATTTTCAATATAAATTAAACACTTGCAGCTACAGCAATAAATACTGAAATCCTACTACACATTGATACCTTTTAGATCTTTGGGAAGGCAAATGACCTCGATCCTGCCTTTGTCGTTCTAAGCTTAAAAGTTTTAAATTTTAAAGGGAATTTAGTACAGATTGTGAGAAGAATTCCTGCTCCCCACACTGGCACCCCCAGAACCTTCATTTGCTTTGGTAGGTCTTAATCACATCCCTAAAACTAAATATTTGTTCAGCTACATTCCTAAATAGAGGTTTGTATGAATAGGAGATGAAAAGAGACTTTTCTTTGTATGACAAATTACAGTGCTCATCACTTTTATTCAGCAAGGTCATACCAAAAACGGTTTCACAAATCAAGGAATGCCTTCAAATTCCTACAAAGAGATGCAGAGGATTAACCGTTGTACACATTTCTGTTTGGGACAGGGCTGACAGAATCTACTAAAACCTTGAACATGGGTGATACACACTTGTTAGACCTTTTAACCTAAAATTGATAGTATAAAACTTAGTTCCAAACACCAGTTTTCTTCCTTTTCCCATCTCTTTGTTGAAGATACTGGTCTGTGTTATACTCAACATGAAATAGTTCAAATGAACATTAAAATGAACTTCTACCTTATCTCTTGAAAGCTTTGGTACCCTAAAAATGGATTTTAACAGGCACTTACATCCTGTTTTATTTAATGTTATTACCTGTGGAGCAGGTCCTCCACTTGTATCACCTAGATGTTGTCAAACCCTAGCCCCCCAGCTGAGCAAGCTTTAGGGCATTTTCTCACTTGTTATTTGGACTCTTGATTATCACTCATGCACAGAAAGAAACTACCGAAAAATGCCCAGGGAATGGCTAATAGTCTCAAAGCTACTATTTCAAAGGAAGATATTGATAGAATTAGCTAACACATCAAAAATGTGTGAACTGTTAATTGTGCTGATTATGCATACATTTTATTTGTAAGAATTGGATACAGCTGTCAAAATTAATTTTAAAATGTCATTCTTTTGAGAACTCAGTTTTACAGTGACATTTAAAAATACTAAATGAAGACAACAGATACGTACTTACTTGGGAGAAGCAAATCTTGCAAAAAAAAAAGAAAAAGGACACTTTAATCACCATTTTTATTTGTTTCACAAAGCTGATACCTTTACTCCCATGGCTCTGAATGACTGTGTGAATGTACAGGGAACATGCTATCACAGCACTGCTAATTTGTCTGGATTTGAACTCTGAGGAACAGTTTGTGTCATTGTGGAGCAAAAGTGCTGGTAAAACATTTGTCTAGATAAAAGACCTCAAGCAGTTAACCTGCTCAGCAGAGGCAACGCCACTGGACACCAGGATAATGACCTCTACCCAAATGGGGAAGGTACATCAATGCAATACTATGACAGCAAGACAAAAGATGACAGTAGTTCAGCAGGAAAACATTAACAATGATGTAACTTTGCGTACTGTGTGTGAATGAAATCCTTTAAGTAGCACAACGTCAACCTGTTTTTACCTAATAATGGTTTAAAGTTTTAGTATTTTTTTTTTAAATCACACCCAACTTTGTTCATTGGTTGTATTTTAAACTCTTGCTTCCACTCCATTTTATTTTTTCCTAAATAAAAATCCTCATAGAAGTAAATATACCATGTGGGTGAAAGTTACAATTCAGATGAAATCAGCCTTTCCCATTTGATACATGAGTTATTGGATGGCTATGCTTTTCTGACTTCAGGTAGTTATGACAGTACTCAATCATAAACCAGAAGAACCTGATGAGCCTTGTTCAGCAAGTCAAACCTGTCCTAACAGACAGATTAACTAATTTCTCATGCAGATTATTTATGCTTAGGATACCTTTCATTGTTTATACTGAACTTTTCTTCTTTCTTTTTTTAAAAGTAGACACTGTCACATATCCATTATTTTTACCAGGCAGAATGCCTTGAATATTTAGCTACCACTCTTTTAGCACTACACAAAAAGTTCTGGGTTTAAACTATTTATTTTTAAAGTAGTAGCATGATCAGACCTGCATGTTTATCTAAAGATCTTTGCTTTATGAGGGAGATTTTAGTCTGTGAGGTTTCCTCTACACATGGTAGGCAGCTGTCAGCAGCAGTGAGAAGGGCGAGGGGTCACCGCAGCTGCTCTGTGAAATCACAGGGTTCCATCAACATCGCAAAAATCCTGCAGAGTGGGAGCCGGGAGACCATGGATTAGAGTACATTGGAGTGTGTATATAAGGTCACATCATGTCTATCAAAGTGATATCAAACTGGTACGCCTTACAATACATTTTACTGTGTTCTGTGTTCAAAGAAAATAAAAGGAGAATGGACATGTGTGTAGCAGACCACAGTTTAACACAGAATTTCACATTGTCCTTTCAGACAGATGGATTTACTAAGTTCACAAAGACGTGCTGAATATGTATACACAGTGGAGATGTGTTGACTGAGAGAACTACATTTCATGAATTCTTCAGGTCAGACGTGAATGAGATCAAAACAATTCTTATTAATTAAATAGTAGAAGAGACTATTAAGAGAAACCAGATGTTCACATTTCCTGAATTCTACACACTAATACACATAGTGTCTGTCCTTGTGTGCATATGTCAATAGTTTCCCATAAAATGCTTATTAGTATCTCCTCATGCAACTTCACTTTTATAAAATCAGCAGCCTTACCCTCTAAAGATAACCCTAAAAGTAGGATAGATAGGCAGCAAACACATAGTTCTGCTTTGTAGGCAGACAAATCACTTCCAAACCCACTTGTTTCAGAGGACAGTTATAGGATATTGAATGCTGTATCATGTCATGTTGTAGACAATCCACAGAACTTCACTATTTGTAATTCTTCCTGTTAGGGTGCTTCAACCAGATGACTAAAACTAAGCCCCTTGACAAAAAAAAAATAAAAATAAATAAAAAAAAAATACAGAGGTCACATCTTGCATGAAGAAAGAGGGAAATGGGTAGGGCAGCACAGAATTTATTTTGGCTGAAATGTGGAACGACTGAGATGACTAGACAGCAAATGATGTCTTGCAATTCTGGCAATCTTGTGCAAGATGAAAGCTGGTACAGATATTCAGACAACAAGGTTTTATCAAACCACATCTGTCTGCAAAATTAAAAAGTTGATAACACTATAACAATTTGATGCTGTTTCAAAACAGTCTCCACAATTTTACAGTTACTGGTAGCCACTTTCAGCAACAGAAAATATGAAATGTAGGTGCAAAGAATAAAACGTTAAGAAAGCATCTTGATTACAGATTGTACAATTGTGAAGTTGTTGTTAGTACGTGTTGTTAACAACTAACAAATTGTTAGTACTTGTAGAATTGTGAAGTATGAGCTGCTGAAACAATCCAAAAGGTATGATTTAGGCTAAAGCCTCCCAAATATCTGAACCAACAGGAGTCTGATCTTCCAACTTCCCCTGGGAAGTTCTGAAGTTTTATCGTTTAATCTGGTTCTGTGGAGCACCAACCATGGGCACGGGGACCACTTGAAGAATTGCTGAGATTGGCAAAGATTGCAAAATTGTCAAACCTCACCCCCAACAAAACAAAACAACACCCCCCCCCAAACAAACAATTTACCACCTTAAGCAAAAGTAAATTACAAACCTCCCTTTCTCTTACCATGAATACCAACACCCACTTGCACAGTAGGCCCTTCCTTACAAAACTCTTCATGCCGGGCATTCCCTCACACATGCATTCACAGTTATTTTTCACAGCAGATTACCATCCTGCCCTCGCCCAGTCCTTACCCAACCTTCCTGGTCACACACATCCTCCATTCACTTGCAGGCATTCTCCTCCACTTTGCCTCTTCCCACACTAAAGCCCTGTCTTCTTAACCACCGGCCCTGAGGTGCTGAGAGGTTCCTGAGCCACCAGAGCGCAGCGTGAAGGGGTTTTATGTCTTTGGATTTCTCCATTTTTGTTTTATTTTAGCAGAAAGCTTTGATGCTGGACTCCTTCTCTCTGCTTTCCTGGGAAAGGCCTTCCCTTTACACTGGACAAGCAAGAGTCGGCAAGATTGAACTGAAGACTAAATGCAGACAAATACTACTGGCAGTGCCAAGGTCTCTCCTCAGCTTCACCACCGCTGACCCGGGTATGGCCCCCCACCTCTGCAGCTTTTCACAGCGATCATTACTGCCCAGGCACCAACGCTCCCTTCCCGCAAGTGGGAACACCAGTGCTACCTTATGTAACACACATAGGATCAGAAAGGATCACACAAGTGCTGCCTGTCCTACCCACTGAATAATAATTCATCTGATTTACAAATGGTTTCTCAATCTTAAATGAATTATCTTTGTAGATGCCTGAATAAATGAAAAGGATTAAGGACAGTTGGTGGCAGAACTAAGAAAAAGTGGAAAGTTTCTCATGGCTTTTCAGCCTTGTGACTGCTCTTCTAAGCTATGGACTTGTGAAAAAAAAAAATCTGCCCATGCTACTTTATTTTCATGTAAGAATAGAGTTTCTTTCATCAATTTCAATCCTAAGGACTGATCTTCCTTGGAAAGAAAAGTTCCAGAGGAAGTGGAAGATGCAAAAAGTCATAAGACAAACATATCTGAAGAAAAGTTTTTCACCAGAATTATGAGAAATTCTATCACCCATTTCACTTTTAAATCCTTTCTCCCACATCCTCTATTGCAAAACCATAGTACAGTACATATTTTTCTCCCATCAGTTCCTCCTTCTCACATTATTCTCAGGTTAGAGATCAGTTTCCTACAGCTTGTAGGACAAAGCGGGAGCTGAGGAGAAGTGATACATGCAGACAGCCCCAGGTCTGAGTTCCTGAATTCCCAGCTTCCACAATTCCTTCTGCAACATTACAGATTACTGTATCCCTAATATTTTGTGGGGCATAGCAATTTTTCCACTGGATAGGTCAGCCAACTAAATAATCAATACATGCAGACTAGCAGGCCCCAAGAGTCATCCCATAAGCATGATGATTACATCCGAAACACTGTAATTAACAACACGCACCACTACAAGCTCTACTTAACAAGCGACCAAAGCGATGATTCATAACACAGCCCTGTGCAAGGCTCCCATTTTAGGTTACAGAGCTGGAAGATTGAGAAATCTTCAGTAATTCTATGTTAAAAACGTCCTGGTTATAATTATTATGTTAGCTGGTAGCGTAATTTTATATATAATTATTAACCCTTATTAGAGGAATAGGGCAAACAGTAGCTAGCTTAAAGTAGTTAGCTCACAATTAGCTCATAATGATTTCATTACTTGGCACATTGTTTTCTTACACAAAGCTCTCATGATTTCTTTTCTAAAATTACAGAGAGAATTGCTGATTAGGAATCTCCACGTGAGCCTGGAATTTATGCACTTGTTTAATTTCAAAATAAATAAAACTAAATTGTATACTTATGCACATATAGGCCAGGTCCACTGAGATCCTCAGCACAAACATATTCAGACTTTCAAAACAGAGATACAGCCATTAGCAAAACAATCTCTAGCTGCAAAAGTCTCTTTACTTCCTTTTACAATATTTGCAATAATTTAGGTATGTAGCAGAATATTTTCACAGCAATCTTAATCTTTGTAATAGATTTGAGAAGTTCTTTATGCTCCTTACATCCTGTAACAGAATGAATAGATATGGCTTTGGCAAAAATTCTGTGTGTATTGGTTACATGAGGAGAAAGGTAAACGTTCTCTATTCTTTTTAAAGATGTTGATAATATTTGCACTCATGTATGAGTTTTTTTGGAAAATCCTTAAACATTACTAAACAATAAAAAAGAACCACTGCCTTTGTGTTTTCCTTCTTTTTTTGTTTCCCTTTGTATTGTCATCTTCTGCTTCCCACTGGTTTCCCTATCTGCTCTTCGACTTCGGTACGAAATACTGCGGCATGTCTGGGATAGTCAGTAAGGAAAAGAAAGTCTTGCAGTGACAGAGCTGCTCTGCAGGCTGACAGTGTGAGACATGGCTTCTAAATAATTCAGTCTGGGACCAGAAATGATTAATCTATGTATGCAGAAATACCTCAGATTTGAGGTCAAACATTTTCTGTTCACAAGAACTAGCAACTGGGAAGCGGAGTTTCCACATTTTGAAATGGCCTCATCATTTGCTTTTAGGTATGTACAGAACTCAAGTCACCATCCTTCCACGCCTCCCCACCTTCAAGTTGCTGCTTTAGAGTTACTTCATTTTCTTACGCATTTGAATTCATGTTGCCTGGTCAGGATAGTGGCAGGATGAGACCTAGGGGTGTTATTGACAGGAATAGGGGTGGTACTGAAATTCAGAAATGGCAAGGCAACAAAACAAAGTAGGTTACACAAAGAGAGCACTGAAATATCACGTGATCAGATATTCCATATTTACACATCACATACACATATAATTAGCTTTTCTTCTTAAGTATACAAACACACATACATTTCCATTTTCACCCGTACACTTTAGGCAAACTAAATGGTACAAATAATAGATTATCTGAAGGCTGAATACATCCGACAGCCCTGCCCACCCCTCTCTGTGCATGCATGCGCCTCTGCACACAAGTTTTACACAAAGGTACTTTCAGTCCCTGGAGAGAAGAGGATTTCTAAGCACAGTTCACTGTCCCTTTTGCACTGTTACAAAACAAATGCTGATGGCAGCAATAGGAATAATACTTTGAAAACAAAGGAATTATTTCATTTAAGTCCACAGAATGCAAGTACACATTTATAAATATGTGCTCTTCAGCGTGCAAGTTCTTTTCAGCCAGATAAAGCTTTCTGGTTATTTGTTTTTGTGTTGTTTTTTTGTTTTTTTTTTTAAAACCAAACTATATGTCTTATGTCTGGAAGCAATCAAATTGGATGTGAATGTGAAGTACAACTCCAAAAATGCTTGCAACATAATTCTGGCCTACTGCAGCGTTGCTATTACAGTTCCAGTTTCTGCTGGAGCTGCAGCCACGAAGCTGCGCAGGAATCATTGAAGAGCGATCACAAAACTACCCTTTTCCCCATTGTCCCTCAAGCAGCACAGATCAAATAACTGCTGCTCAGCTGTCTGTCTTTTAAATAAAAATATTTCTTCATTGTACATGTATCAGTGGCAGGTTGGAGTGCATTTCACCTTCGTTTTTTTTCACACCCCCAGCCGTGCATCACCAGCCAGGACTATGGTGAGAAAGCTTTTGGCATATTTTATAAACTTTACTCCTACAGGAGAAAGCGTGCCCAGAAGAACTTCTCTTCTCTTGCTTAACACAGACAAAAAGCATCAGAAATCAGTAACTATACAGGTCCTACAGAAAAGCAGTGAAAGCATGTCAGTATCTCACATGAAATGTTAGGTGTTTTCAGAGACATGCCCTATACCTATGATAGGTATGAACACTCAGTATTGTTGGCTTTGTTCTGGTTTATGCTACTATCCTAAGTATTTTTTAGGGGGAAAAAAATACCACAAATGGTTTTATTCTCAAAAACATATGTTTCTTCCCTACAGTATTGGAAGAACTGTGGAAAAGCTTAGCCCAGAGTGTTAAGTGGGTCAGAGGAAGACAAGAAATAGAAACAGGTTGGTTTGGAAGAGGATGTGGGAGCGGTTATGTGATCGGCCAGATTCAATCTTTGGTAGTTTCTGCACCAAAGTTTTCTTGGGAGGCAGGCTGGGAACACAGCATTATGTATTTGAGTCATCTGCTCTCCTCCCTACCGCTTGCCAATGGCAAATGTCAGGGACATCTTGACTGAAAGTCTGTCTCAATAAAGATGTTTTCATGTTTGCAGGAGCCTTGAAAACTCTAGTTTGGGAGGCAGTTGACCCTGAGGCTCTGAGACTATGCAAGATTACTCGGGTAATCTACCTGCCCAGTGAGCTCACTCAGTTACTTTTTGAGAAACGTAGGATCATTATCTACAGGTATTCTTATATTAAATTTCATGTTTAATTGTATATATTTTGATGCAAATCCTTACCCTCAATGCTTTATGATCTGCAGCTAATTAAGTCGTTGATAATAATGACTAGGCAATACCTAATCCTGGAATTTGATTTAATATCAAAATACATATCCAACAAATGGCATTTTTCTGCAGTGGAAGGCAAAACTTTATGAAAAGAATGTGCATTTACCATAGTAGATAAAAATGCTCATCTTGCAGCACTATACACACAATGAAAACTGTTCTGATCATCTATAACAGCTTCTAAGTTCATCAGCAAAGAAAATCTATCAATAGTAATTAAACGTTGCTCACTAGTGTGTAACGAATCTCCTCGATGTCCGACTACTACCCTTCATTACCACAGATGCAATGCAGTCCTTTCAGCAATTATCTAACTGGCTGATGCTTTCCAGTACGGTAGGCAGGAGACTCAAACTGCATCCACAGCATCTCCCCAGCCAGGGATGCTGGAAGAGTACCACCATGCAGAGGTGCCTGTATGCTTAGCCACACTCTCTGGAACATGAAACATTGAAAGCTGAAGACAGAATCAAGGCTTAGAAGTAACATACAAAGTTGAAGTCAATTCTTTTACTTATATGGCAAAACTGGGAAAGCAGCTTTTTATACATATTTTCTCCCATTATACCTCCTCTTCTCCCACCCCAACAAATATTCTCACTTATGAGGATAGTAGGATAAGAATGGTTGAGACAAATGTTCCTATATATGGAAGAGTCTCTGAGTTAAAGATAGCTCCAGATGACAGATCATGTTAAATTCTCATCATGCCCAGGCTCCTCACAGTTACAGTAGTAGAGATTTAAGTGATGAAGGAAAAACCCACTATTTATTTCCAGGGGCTACCCGATAGGAAAAAATACTTGAGAAAACTGAGAAAGAGTCCTAAATTCCCACCTATTTCCTCTCGTGATACCATCCATAATGTTAGTCTACATTTTTCAGTGAACCTGACACCTGAACCAGTATTTTAAGTTTTCGGTTAACAGCAACGTAAAGGTGCCAGATAATATTTGTCAAAACCCAGTGCTGTTTTTCATTTGAGAGCTATCTCCACAGCCAAATGACTGTAAGATCAGCATTGCACTGTAACCATAATTCAAACCACAAGCCTATAATATGTTGTTCTTACTGCCAACATATAATGTTTGCTGAACATTAAATAAAGTGTTCACAGACTTCAACACTGTATTCAAGCATTTTCCTTAAACGGATAAGGACACTGATAAGCAATGTGAGTGCCATTTTTATTGGTAGTCCTGAGTTATGCATTTAAATACTTAATCTTTACAATCTGGTTCTAGACAGACAGGTTTTATCCATCTACTTTGTCATTTTTAAATTAGAAGTACTTGCTACAATATTTCTCCCATGTGCCTTTTTCTGTATTTAGGTTAAAGATTTATCCTTTCCTAAAAATGACAATTTATTAAATCTTTCTTTTTGTCTTGAGTTCCTGTACCACATGAAGACCTAATGAAGAATACTTTTCCACCAAATACATTTTTTAACAGGAAAACATCGAATAACTAAATTGTAAGCCAAATGAAAGGACTGAGCATGTATAACTAGAAAAGATACAAGTTTGCTTTCATCCCCTGTGCCAGGCTTACACGTAGACACTGGCACAGCTGAGGACCACACTGTTCTGGAGACAAGAGTCTCCTCCTTCTGCATTCCACCCTGTAGGAAATGAAGAATGCCTGGTTGGTCCACATAGCTGCAACCCCATTATTTCTCCTCACCTCCTACCTATTGCCAAATCTGCCTCCAAGGCTTTGCAAAAGATGATCCCGTGGAGCACAGCTCCTTGGTATATGGGCAGATGACATCTGGCGTGAACTCCTACATTGTGGATTTGATGACTCCTCCGAGTCCAACAGGAGGACCACCCTCTCTACCATACACTTCTTAGCTGGTTGGCAAAGGCTTTCTCTGTTAAGATGCCTGCCTCTGTGCTCTACCCATGACACCAGGTGTGGCAAAGGTGGCCCCAGGAGATGTAAAATGCACTTTCCTCTTAGTGGAAGAGAGTGGATCTACCTGTTGTTACTCACATGGGTTTCCCTCTGAAAGGGTAATGGGAGGAGAGCTTCAGGCTCTGTCAGGGGCTTCAGGGCAGCTCAAGCCCCCAGGAACAATGCTGAATGAGGGCTAAACTGGCATACACCCCCCCCACCCCCCCCCCAGGCCAGCCCTCTCCTGTGCAGCTAGCTTCTGTGGTGGTCTTCCCATAGGGGCCTACAGCAAGGCTGTAAAACATAGCATGGTAAATTCAGAATTAATATTTAAAGTATGTGTACACAGGCATGCATTCAAGATGTACACATCACAGCTGGATTTCAAAACTGGCGAAGCCAGAGTGTGAAAAGGGTTGAGGATAGTTTTATACAAGACAGTTTTTATCTTGTATAAAGAAACAGTATCTGAAGAGTGAAATAGCACTCACAGACTCCTTTTGAAATGCCTACAGCTTCTATCCAAAGTCTTGGTTTCAGCTGTTTTCTCCGCCTCTCCACGGGTAATTTTAAGTATCCCATAAACACACATGGTGGGAATGCAGGGCAGGATTGAGGAAAAAAAAACAAGACCAGCTTCCACTCTCATCCCAGAGATGAAGACGGAGAACAAACCAAGCAATCCAAATATCAAAACAATTTACTGTGTAACTTAATGGCAGCATGGCAGAGGCTGGTAGTTTCCTAAACATTTTGTAAGTAGATAGTAATTATTGTTATTTAATAGGAAGCTGAGTATACTGTACCTAGTTTAGTTACAAGCTGTACAGATTGCTACAAGCTGTACATGTTTCTTAGCCTTTTTAGAGTGGATAAAATAAAAACTTACTATGTGCTAGCATCTTCTTTCTTTGCTGACAGGAACCAACTACACTTTTGCCCCCTCTTAAACAAACCAGTGTACTTTTCACTCCATAAATCTCATATTCCTTCCTTCCTTTTCATTTATTTTGAACCAGAAGGAGGAGTTTTTAACAGAAGTGCTCTATGGCAGCACGAGGAAAACAGCAAATCAGGGTGGAAGCTGCATAAGGAAAGTAAATCAAAAGTAATAAAATCATGGAGATCCAGCAAGCTCTGGGGGGGAAATAAAGTCCAAGTTGACTGAATCCAGAACTGGAGAAACATTACACATGAGAAAACACCATTAAAAATAGGCTGCACTTAACAGATGAGATGGGAAATGAAGTAACAATTTATAACAAAGATAGGAAAAAACCTGCCGGGTTTGCAAATTTCAAATGAGATGCAAGTTTGAATAACAAGTGATAATGAAATGCAAGCACACAATCTTAAGGGTAGAACACCACGGAACAATTTAATTAAAAGGAAAACAATATGCTCTGCAACACAGGATCAGAAATAACATACTGCCTGATGTTTCTGTTCAGTTAACTAGATAGTTATTTATCTGATAGGGTAAGCAATGCATTCTAGCGCTTGAAAAATTTTGCATAATTGACCTGGAAAAGATCAGTAAAAATGCAAATCTTTCCAAGCAAAATTTAAAAAAATATTTAAGAAAAAATTCTCTCACCTGACTTTGAATGACATAAGTATAAAACAAATGGAAATGTCTGTGGTCATAAGAACTTCTGCTACACGTGTACTTTTTAAAAGTAGCTTTACTTTCAAAAGCAGAATAGGTAAGTATTTACTGTAATAAAATACAGCCCTTTTTTTCTAGATTTTGAAGAATGGTCTTAAAAATATTCACACAATTTTGCAGGCCTTCAAAAGAGAAAAAAAATTACACCCTGGAAATCTCCTGTAACTGTGATATTAAGCAGTGGCAATAAAAGGGTAGCTTAGTTTACGTTAAAGGATATTAACTACAGGATAGGATACTGCAGAAGAAAAAGGCCTGCAGATCTGCAAATGAGTTTCACACATGATTTATAAATGCAAATGTGAATAGTAGGTTATAATGAAATACAAGCAAGTAAGTACACATGATAGATCAGATACCCTGGGGAGATGGGGGAAGCCTGCTACACTAAACCTACTTCTTCAAATGTCAGAATTGAACCCAAATAGCATGAGAAAGCAGAATCTTGATAAGAATGGAATTACAGGAAAATAGCATCTAGGTAACACCAAATGACATCTGGAAGGTAAAGGCAGAGGGAGTGTTAGCAGTTGTGGGAGAAAATATTGTACTAAGTGCATTAAAAGTAAAGACATTGATCTCTAAGTCTGAAAGACAGAATACTGGATTATATTGGCCACTAGATTTAGGCAAGACGACCAAATCTCTCAAAGTCCCCAAAAAACAATGTATGGTGTATGAATATTGGCTTAAATTACTGGATATTCTTGGTTTGCCATGATTAGTAACATAGACACGGGAGATGCACATGGAACAGGAATCAAGAGGACAGTAATTCCTCTCAGGGAGCTGAGGCACAGCAAACACGAAGAGGAGCTCTTTCACTCAGAGGTACCTTCGGACACATAGCCCAAGTGCCTGCAGATTTCCTTCCACGCAGCAACAACGGGCTGAAGGAACAAATCCATGCTCTCCTACATTCCCACTGGTTCTGTGTTTAACAATTTAGCTGTTGCTTAGACTGAAGGATTGTGCACAAAGAAACCTTGCAAGCATCTTTTGAAGATTTCTGTGGAATTCTTTTTAGGGATGAACTTGGATCAGGGGAAAAATGCACTCACTATATACAAGTTTGTCTGAGGATAGACAGTAAGTTGCATACCTTAATAAGGCTGTTCTACAGAAATTAAAAAAAAAAAAAAAAAAGAGGGTAAAGTCAGAAGACAGATCCATTAAAAAAAATGGGGAAAATCTGAACCATTTTATATGGGTCTGCTTATTCCATCTTGGCTTGGAATCAGTGCAATAGCTGTCTGTTGTTTTCCTACCCTTTTTTTAAAGCTGAGTGATTTTAGTGGTGGTATGCAGAGGCAGAGTTTGATGGCCTTCCAAATCTTCATTTACAATTTGAGGACTACTCACACAGGGCTTTATTAAAAAGCAAATTATTAATAACACAGAAAATTAATAACACAATAAAAGATAAAGAGGTTAAGTACATAAAACTATCTGCAACTTATAACTTGATGCCTCATGCAAAGCCTACAAGGAGATAAAAGGAAAACTCAGAATTGCTAGGCAACTTTGACAGGTGACTTTCTAGGGCAGGGTTCCATCAACTAAAATCAAAGATCTGCCTGAACAGAGCCATGTAAGGGCTGAGCATCCAGGCTGCTTTCCTTTCATATATCCCATGATGTCTATCAAAGCAGCTAAAACAGCTCAGAGAATTTAGTATAATGTTTTAGGTGACACATGTGAAGATATAAACAATTAGGTGTGAAATGTAAGAACAAGGAAAAAGCAATCCTTAGAATAGATACATTAAATACTCTAAATATTTACATATAATATGTATCAGGCTACCAGTAGTGCATGAGTACCTTAAGTACCCAAGAAATCCCCAGGACATTATGAGGGAGGCATTCAGAAAAGGCTATGCAACTTTCAAATGAGCTGGCTGCATCATGGCCATAACATTCAAAGGGTTAATTACACAGCTGAGTGTCTGCTCCATTTACTGATAAGCAGAGAATGTTGTAATTTTTTGGATTTATGAATTGCTGGGGTCAGTCAGCATCTTGCACACAACAGCATCTGCCTAGCTATATCCCTTACCTGCTGGGCAGAGACAATCCCTCTCTCGCCTGGAACCCTGGAGCCTCTAAGCTGCTTGCTCTGTAACCTTGGCAGCTGGGAACAACACAATTCTTTTTTTTTTTTTCTTTTCTTTTCTTTTTTTTTGCAACTGGGCCTCTCTAAATAAAAACTACAGAGCCTTGTTAGCCAACAACTGAGCATGAAATCATGACATTGCAATCCCCTACTCTAAGAGTCAATCAATTTTTTTCATTACAGATTTGTACGCTAGGGTCAACAAGAAGAAAAAAGCACATGGAGCAAAACAGACTTAACAGCGAAGAATCACCAAATCTCTTCCAAGCTGTAAGCTTGTTTTCATTATAACGATGTGCAGTTTGCAAAAATATGCTCTTGATATAGTTTTTTAACAAAAATGAAGAAAACCTAGTGGTTAATATTGTCCTGTGAATGCTAGATGCTAGCTTACGTTAGACTGGCCACAACAAAACAATTTGTACAGCCTGCACTGACATATCTTGGTAGTACAATCCATTTGAGATTCAAAAGGTTTACTATTCCTTTTTTTTTAAAAAAAGAAATCATTCTACATTAAGCAGAGAGCAAACATAAGTGACAGGTTTGAACTGCTATATTTTCTGGATGATATTTTCATTGCATTAATTAGTAGGAAGGAGGATTAGTTAAAGGCACAGGGCTTTAAGTTGGTGTATTTTAGCTTGAGAATCAGCGCCAATCTGCTTCACAACACAGTTGTTACTCCGACCCATTTCAGCAAGCTTTTAGCACAGCAGTATACACTTGACTACCCATTTTCCTGAAACATGCTGTCAAACCTGAAGGTAGATCCAAATGTACCTGAGGTTATCGGTAACGCAAAGGTGGTCACTGCAGGCTGCTACCAGTTTTACTTGGCAGGCTTTTTGACCCTGTACACTTTTTTGATGTCAGGGTAACAAACCCTAACATGAAGCCTGATGATAAATCAGATAATTTGATAACAGACTTAAAGCCCATACCTACATTTTAAAAACCTTATTTTTGCATAATCAAACATTTGTCTGAAATATTTTTCTCCTCTATTTGAAGAGAACCATCACTATGCCATCACCAAAGACTCCCACTCCCAAGAATTATTCTTGCAATAAGCCAAATAGTGTTGGATATGAACCTATTTCTGAGCAGCTACATTACAATGTGAGTTGAACCTCATATGCCCATATAGTCTTGGTGGAGAATCACTGTCACTTAATACTACTAATACAATATAATGACCTTGATCTAGAGGAGACGTTCACAGAGGGATTTAGGGCAGTGTTGAACATAATCCTGCAGACCCTTTCACCCTATTCGAGTTGTTTGCTAAAAGCCCTAAGGTCAAAGTCTCTCCTGATACAAACACCCCTGAAAACAGTGACTTTACTATAGGTCTATATTGTTAAACATTTCGTCTACTGCAAGAGCATCCAGTCACTTGGCCAAAGAAAGCCACCCATCTCACTGCTGGGTGGGAATTTTCCTTTTGATTTTTAACTTTAGTTCTCAGTCTATCTTTCTTTCCTAAATCCCAAAGAAGCCCTCTATCCTCCACAGTTCAAAAAGCCAAAATACTTTACCAAGAACTGAAAAAAATTTGTCACTTTATGATCTACAGAGGACTGAAGTGTTTATATATTTAAAATGGCTTCTGCAAACTCAACTGTTGTCCATATCTGTGGTAAATGAAAGTAACTATGGAATCAAAACGCAGCAGGAGCAGTCAAGGTTGGAAAGTCTTTCCTGATGTCTAACAGTAAGGATAGCAGAGCCCTGGAACAGGCTGCCCAGAGGAGGTGGTGGAATCACTATTATTGGATGCTTTTAAAAACAGGTTAGTCAAACATCTGTCAGAATGACACAGATACGGTTGATCCTGCCTTGGGGAAGGCAGGATAGACTAGATGACCTCTCGAGGCTCTTCCTGCCCTATTTTCTATGATTCAGTGATTCAGCACATAGCTTTGAAACACCCTGGGGCTTGATTCTTTTCTCACCTCATGTTATTTTTAAACTAGTGCAACTTTACTGACTTCAGTAGAGCTTTTCCTCCCTGTCCTGCAGTAAGTGTGATAAGAATGAGAACTTGCGTTTCTTACACGGTGGAGACTGGGTTTACCCTCCCACTGTGCTGCACAGCTGATTTCCAGAGATGACTTTTTTTTATCTCTTTACAGCAGGCAATATCAGTGATTTAATTCAATCCTTGTATTATTTTAGTAAAAATCTGAGTCCCATTAGATGCAGCAAAGGCAAAAAAAAAATGTGGAGTAGAAACATTCTTTGCAAGTTACAGCAATTGTCAACTTTTTCTCCCAATGCATTTCTCTTTGTGTATAGAGACGGAGCTCAAGACTGAGAAAAAGTCTACCTCACCTACCAGTGGAAGCCACAGTAGATAGCAGAGGAGGAATGGGAACAGGATAACAATACTACAGTACTTACCAGTACCTCAGAACCAAGGACACAGCATACCTCAGAACCAAGGACACAATACACTGCAGTCGGCTGCAGTATCTTGTAGACAGGATATTAAAAAAAAATGTTAGTGACTGGGGACAGGTTTAGCATGAGAGCTAATAAGCATGGGAGCTAATCACATTCCCATCTATCAATCTCCAAGGACGAAGAAATAGATAAAATATCTCAGAAGCCCCTGAAGCTACGTAGAATCTAGAATACTACTTCTGTGAAAATGCCAAAGCTATCCACACACCACATGCAGCCAGCAGATTACACAGAGTGGCGAATAGCCAGAAAATCCATAGTCTGTGCCGCAGTAGGTGAAATACTGTTACATTGCACCAGCTCCAAACCACAGAGAAACCACAGAAAATACAGTTCATACTGCCTATTTTGTTCTTTGGTCATCATCCTCCATAGATGTTACATATCCAGGGACATCACCACTTCTCTTGTGGCATTTCTACATATATAAAATGCAAATATATGTATCTGTACATGCAGGTGGATTTTCACATCCAGAAAATTCATAGGAATGAAGATTTTAAAACCCATCAGTATAAAAGTTCACCTGAAATGTGCTGCTCAGTACTCCAGCACTTTCTGAGATTCTAGCAGATCCCTTCTTCTGATTAGTTTCAAGGTGGTCACTCTCTTTCTGTGCTCCCACATCCCAGGAACATGTTATGCAGAACTTCATAAAAAAGGTGGTGAAGATACAAATGGAAAAAAATCTCATAGGCTGATAACTCCAGTGGTAATTGAATCTGGCATGTTTCCTCTATTCTGGTCTGACTGGGATTTGAATATTTGTTTCCCTCAAGTAAAGGCTGTGAAATCCCCTGAAACACAAAACCATGATGAAAAGGTCCCTAATGTGCAAAAGAGATTTCATTTACTCATTGCAGTGCTTTGAGATTTGATTCTTCACTTAAGAGTACTTGATTTCCTTGGGATGATGAAAGATGGTTATAAAACCCAAAGGAGTATAGAAAGGTTTTACTCCCACTTCTGGATTCCTTTAATTAAGAAAACGGTATCTGCAAACCTGGTGGGGGATGGGCAGATGCCAGTTTTTGGCTGGAGGACCAGTGAAAGGTTTCAAGGTGTGGTCAAGGACATAGTTTATCTATACTGAAAGCAACAACCTTTTGGACATCTTTAATGCCAAATCACTCCAACCTGTGCAGTAAGTTTCACATGACAGTAAAATATGCAGCTTTGCCTTTTAAGTAGTCTGTTAAGCACCCCCCACAGTATGTCAGATACCTGTCTTCTCTGCTGCTGAATTTGAGAGGCTGTTTTGCCCTGTTCCTTTGGTAAGGCCTACTCTACACTCAAGTTTATCGCAAGGTCATTTTCCTTTCTGTGCCTTTTTCTCTCATTATAGTTGCTTATCACTGTCAGATTCTGCCCCTTTGTGATGGGTGACGGTAATCACGAGATAGCTGCATGGTATCATGTTAGTTCCCACGTGCCAGATCACTGTGAACTACCTAGCTCTTCCATGAATGAACGCATCTTCACTCGAATGGGATCCTTCTTTTACTTGGTGGGGTTTTAGTGGGGTTTTTTTGGGGTTTTTTTTTTTTGGTGTCTTTTCCAGCAGTGCCTTGTGCCTAACTGTCAAGGGTACTCCTCCTTCTGAGTACCAAGCATCTGGGTATTTTCAGGGGGAAAAACCCCATGCTTCCCTGAAGCATCCTAAATTTGAAAGTTTTTTAGGATTATCTCACTGGTCAGCTGCCCATCTTAGAGGTAAAGACTACAGGCAACGGAGTGGGTACCTTTCTAATGTGACTCATTGTAATGAGTTAATCAGAGGTATATTTGCATATTCTAGTTTTACTCAAATGTTGTACACATCTTCCTTTGTAACTGGCTTATGGTTCTTGAACCTTTCTAAAATGGCCTCACTCACTTTTCTGGTTCAGATCATCAAGTCCAATATAGTTAAAACAGTGAATACAGCCCATTTAACATAGCAGTTAAAACAGTATGGGCTACCTTATCTTCTATAGATACTAGGACAGTTCTGACAGCCTTCTTAAGAAATGGACCTAATTCTTCCCCTTGGCCACCTCTCCTGCTCATCACAGCAGTTCTTTGCATCAGCGTAGAGGTTTGGACCTTGACTCCTTTCATTGAAGGATGAGCAAGTGAGTAAAGTCTTTACATTTGGGACCTAAAAACAATCTTTTCCAGTGCAAACAAGTGCTTCATGTGGTTATATATTTGTTGCACTGTTTGAGTAAGTACAGTTAAAAAAGTTCAATAAATGCTAGTTATTTACTTCTGTCTCAGTTTTTAGCTTTTCCTAATAATGTGAATTTTATTAATAATATGCATTCATGGGGTTGTCTCAAGTGAGCATTAATTAGCATTTCTCCTAAAGCAATATTCTTTTTATCTACATGCTATTTTCCTATCTGTCTGCATAAGGCACCTAGAATTTCTTATAAGATACAGAAATTCAATAATTACTCAAGACTCCCTTCTACAAATTTATATGATTTGAGCATTTAAGTGTCATTGAACAGAAAGAATGAATCCTGAATGGAAAAGACAGCCAGTTACCCAAATAAAAGCAGATTTTATGCAGGGGGGGTAGCAGTCTACAAAGCAGAACACATGGCCTGAGATCTTTGCATGAAAGAATATTTAATACATGTTTGTGTGGTACTTAGCATAACTGAACTTAGCCTTGTTCTGAGTCAGGGGAGCCACATCTTAAGATAAATGTAAAATAATGAGATTGCTCTTCCATAATACAGAGAACATACACTCCTAAGGAAAGCCCAAAACTTCCAGAGACAAAAATGCGAGAAATATTCAAATAGTGTGATGTCAAAACCCTATTCTCTACTTCAGGCAAGTGACCAGCCACATTCTGCAGATGTCTAAGAACTTCCTAAGAAAAACGAACAACAAAATTGACAGCAAATACAAAGACTGATCATCATGACATAGTAACTATAAAAAAAGAAAACATGAGATTGAGTTGGATCAAGTAGTAGCTGATAGCATAAAGATGACAACTTATTACTACGTAAATGCTGTAGTTGAAGGCAAGTTAAGAATAATCATGTACGTGTAACTCATTAGGATCTCTTTGTGGTAGCCCTGTAAGTTATATGTGGGCCTACTTCTAGGGAAATCACCTTCTTGCACTCCTGTAGATCTTCTGTCAAACAAAAAAGCTAGGAAGCAAGCAGAATTATTCTTGTTTACATAACAATTTTAAGAAACATTAAGGAGTCTTGTCATTTGAAGAAGAAATCAAAATCACATTCTGTCAAAATGAATTAATGCAGTCAACAGTCTTGATAGTCCAGTCTGTCCTCTTGTACCACCTTTACCTAATGGCTGCTGGGGGAGGGCTAGGAAGCTACTTAATAAGTGCATTTACACACATTTTGGTGTATGCCTGGTATTAGCCAAGTGCTTAAGAATGTCACTAAATTAAGACATCTGTAGGGATGATATGCAAAGCTGTTGGAGTGCCATATCGCCCCATATTAAAAAATGCTAATGGGTATTAACCCACATGTATTAATAAATAATTAACATGCAACAATCTCGTCACATTTAAAGATGACATTTTCAAATCTTTCAATCCACTCAGATTAGATTACGATCTCTTGAGCAAGCAATTTTTTCAGTAACCCCAGCCAGAAACCCTTTCTTATTTCCAGGACATCAGGTTTTTCCTATCTGATTCAGGATTATTATCACCATTTAAGAATAAATTACCCAGCAAAATTATTTTAATACAACCAAGTATTAGAAGATAATTTTTTAGTTAACAGTTCAGGAAACTGATTGACAGAAGCACGTGTGACAAGGCTACAAATCCAGCTTTAAAGCTCCTATGACTGAGTGAAAATCATGCTGATCCAGTACAATCTAACTCTGTTGTTTCAAATCTCATAAAAATTTTTTTGATGGCTCAACTTTGAATCAGCAGACTTTACGGTGATTCCCCAGTAACCAGCATGGAGTCACTGTACTCTCCGTAATGAGATCAGGTGTCCATTCTTAATCAGATCAAATCTGTGCTGGTGGGAAAGCAGGAATCACAAACCCATCTCAGTGACTGTGGAACCACAGCCTAATTGCAGTAAATGCTGGGAAATCTCTACATGCAATAAACACAAATAACCTCTAACAGAGTGAAATTCACGCAAAAATACATTAAAGCCCTTAAAATAATTAAGAAATCTATTTCCTAGAATAATAGACTTCCAGTGCTTTGAAAGACAAAACATAGCAGAAAGGAGCTCAGATAAAATAAACAGTTCTGCCATATCCATTTTCTTTATGCCAAATAAAAATAAATTTCACAAAATAGGAAAGGTCTATTTAGAAAAAATTGAAAGGGAATGTCTGGTCTCAGAGATGATCTAATGTAATGTATTTTGGGGGGATTTCTAATAAGTTTGCTAGTCCATCAGCAGGAAAGCAGGATACAACTTTCACCATTAAAATAGGACTGACCATACGCAGGCACTCAAGGCAAGGCTGGCAATAGTGCTCCCCTCTTCCAGACCAAGGGACAGTCCCTTACCTCAAGAAGTAGAATAGAGGAAATCTTGACTTCAGTATAAAGCCTAAATAAATGGCTACACTTACAGAATCTTAGTACTGAGGTCAGCTGTGACACAAATTTTATTGCTTTACAACAAAGAACGTGGGTAACACGTCTCTGTAGATCTGAGTACAAATTCCCAGCAGATGATCCTTTGGCTGGTGAATCCAAATAGCTCTGGATTCATTTGACATACACCAAGCATGCTACTACCACTTAAAAGGAGGAGGAGCTACCAGTTAAGTCCAACTCCATGGTTCAAGAGACTCCTTTGCTACAGGATTTGACTCATAGTCTAAATCTTTTATTACCCAGAGAAATTCATGGTAAGAGAAACTCATGATAATGACACCGAAAAAAAAATATAAATTGAAGCAAATACTTTCCCCCCCCTTAAATCAAAACCATTGTGCCAGCCTGGAATCCCCTCGTGACAACATGATCCTAAGACAGAGCATCATCATAGTTGCTTATGACAAATCACAGAAAGCAAAATTATTATTTCATAAATGGGAAAGCAGAAGTCTTGACAGGAAACCAAGATCCTGCCAGGACGTCATTCCAAAACATGACAGAAAGAGCAACCAGGATACAAATAACATTGTTCAACTCTTTTCATGACCTTTTGGTGGCCCATCTAAGTCACCTGCAGAACTGTGTGAAAGAAGAGTGGTAAACTTTTTTTTCAATGACCACTGATCCATTTCCTACCCGCTGTGTCATTTCTCAATGAATGTATGTGGATTTGCAAGAGAAGCTTATACTTAAAAGTTGAAACCCAGTTCTATAGCTTACAGCTTTCCAAGTGGAAAGGCAAATCCTGGCAACAGACGTGACACCAGTCTGCATGTATGCACACCTGATCACAAGCTCTTCTCATTTTCCTTCAGTTGTACCCCACTGCCTTGCTCAACATTTCACGTGATTTCTAATTTATTTCCTCCATGGTATGACTAATGTTGCAGTTCACACACATAATTAGGTGGCTCTATAAACTTTACAAAGTAGCATCTTCTAACATTATAAGCCAGCACCACTTCTTTCAATAATTTTTGCCCAGTGAGTAATTAGCCACTATATGAGCACAGCGAGTCACCGTAACAGCCCCATTGTTAATGTCATAAAACAAAATGACCATTTCTTTATTAATATTCAACAGCTGATAAGGATAGCTTTTGATATATGCTTAAATTTTACTCTGTGTAATACTCTAAAAGACTGGGATTTAGATTTGTTTTTAAAAGAATATTTGCATTCCAGTTATTAAAAAAAAATAAATCTTCCTTTTTATTTTTAACAGCTCACTCCCCTGTTTACACAAATGCCCTGCTTAAAGCACATCAAAATAGTGAATCAGAAAATGGATGCTCTAATTTTCTTTTAAAATAAATAAATAAATAAAGAGAAAATGTAATAAATAGATAAAGCCTTCATAGAGAATTGCAGCAATTATATCTCCACAGCTACAATATAACCCAAAACTTTGCAAAGGCTTTGATTATTGAACCATGGCTGAAGTGAATAATTTGGCTTTCACTAAGAAAACAAGCACATTCATTCTCACCACAATGGAGAGAGGCAGTTTTAATTAAACCTTATCAAAAGATGAATAAAGAATAAACTCAATACCCATTCCACAGGACTCTATTTTCATCTGTTTAGTTTAAGCTTGCCATGTTCATGCAATAATTAACCACTGTCCAAGGAATGCTGGAGTTGTGTTAATGTTGGTAAAGATTTAATTAGTTCAATTATCTGGAGAGTATTGAAGGCTCAGCACAGTACCAATTTCTTCAGGCTTTATAGATACCTCAGATGAAAAAATATTAAACTGAAATGTAAGTGAACAAAGGAAACTCACTATTTCACTTCAGCTGCTGAATGAGTGTACGTTTAATAATTTTATTACCCTAATTTTAAAATGAGGTTTTAGAAACAGAATATGTAAACTGTGACTTACCCATTCTTCCAGATCAACTCTTTTTTTCCTCTGCATCAGCTTACAAATTTATTTCAAACAAAATTAAGTTTACTTTAGAAAAGAAACTCCAATACTTCTTTACACAGGAAAAAGTATAGTTCCTTCTACAGTCTGTCCGTCTGTGTCCCCCACCCCCACCCCTTTGCCTACATATTTTACATCTTTCATGGAAAGTGAGGCATTTAAAAAGCCCTGAAAGCAGTGACACAGACAACTGTTTCAATCTGTCAGACAGCATGGACAGACAGTAGGGATCATTTCAGAAAATGGAGCGGCCCCCCAGCGGCCTGACCTTCCTGGTGGGAAAGTGAACACAGCGCGGTGCTTGACAAGCTCACCAACAAAGGAGTATATTTAGTTCCCCCAAATTCTGACACGCTTCTCATAGGAAAAACGCAAACCAGGACAAGGCATCATTGGCGACTGCTAACAAGGGTAATTTCTAATTGGAGATTGCACCGTTACTGTGAAAGAAAAAGGAAGAGATGAAAAGTGGAAACATTACTTCACTGCACGCAGACTGTAAGTGTTGGAGTGAGCCCAGTTCCTATTTTTTAACTGTTCAACTCCATATTAGATGCTATTCAAGATGCAAGCCCTCTGGATCTGTACGTGAAGCTCCTGCTGTCTTCAGTGGGAATGAAGCCCAGGAATGAGAGCTTTAGAAGATCTCCTTCTTTGTGTCACTAAAATATTATCATTAGATATTCTTTAGACGGGATGTTTGAATATACCACATGAATTTTCCTGTAAGGTTTAAATGACATGTTTATTACTACTGTGGTCCATCCTTTGTTTTCCCAACACTGTATTTTGGAGTGAGTTCTTTATAACCAGTCAAGGCTGCACAAAGGTGGCTAGCACGTGAGAAAATCACGACTTTATTTCCTGGAGGAGGTAAGAACCGTAGGCAGATGTTATCATTTTCTTATGAAGAAATAAAAACTTAGGAGTTAATATAAAACAACTGTTGTGAAATTGCATACTACATTATATCCAGGTTGGATTTAAGCTGTCTATTTGTCTCTGTAGGCAGTCAAAAACTACTTTATGGATGGCACTGTTATGCTTCCCAGCAGTAAATACCATCTGGTAAATAACCCTTGTATCACACCATACCTTTTTTTTTCTACTACTCACATCAGCTGGAAAAAAGTAAACACTTTAAGGAATAAATTAAACTAATGAGAGAAGGTGTGAACTGTACATTGAGTGCCAGCTGATGCCTCAGTTCAGCTCCTTTTTCAGCCAAAACTTGATCTCCCCTTCCAGTTTTCTGTAGGGTGGAAGAGAAAGGGAGAGGCTGAAATTCCTTCAGGCTTTTCTTGAGCACAAATCGCAGATAAATGCTCAGCAAGGAACTGGATACAGCACATTTTCCATCAACCACCTCCCCTTTCTGGCACTCGATTTTTAAGTTGCATCAACACTCTGAAGACTGGAGGTGCCCTTTAGCCCATCCCTTGAAGACTTGCTTCTGCCTGGTGTTTCTGTGAGGTTTTCTGACAACGATGTGGGAGCAAATAAGACAGATGATTAAGTTTTTAATGACTCACATTTATCATAGCTGAATAAAAACTGAGCTGAAACACCTATGTCTGTCTCTGAGTGAGCATAAGGAAGCATCTAAGATTAAAAAAAAAAACAAACAACCGAACAAGTCACAGCACACATAACTGAGAGTCAAATTTCATCATATGTGTAGTCATTCATTAAGAGAAGTGCATTTTTTTCCTTAATTATAACTATTAAACAACTGCAGAGTGAACACAAATATATCCATACAATATATCCAACCTCATATTCTTCACTATCTCAGAAATTGCTTCTCCTTCTTTCCCAGAATTCATCAAGCCTTAATGTTAATACTGATTTTTATTATAGGAAATTCAAGCTATATTCAAGCAAGGACTTTGATGGCCCTCACACTCACAAAGCATGACAGGGAAACACACATTGCTTTACAATGTATGCTCATCATTGCTCATTAGCTAAAAAGCTGATGAGAAAATGAGCTAACTAAGAATGTACAGGTATATTTATAGAACACATTCTATAATATTATGTAAATTATTTCCACAAGTAATGAGATCTTTATTTTGAACCACATAAATACTATCTAAAATCATTAAGTCTATGGCAATCACACAACAAAAAGCAAAAGCCACTTGAAAAGTATTTCAGGTACTACACTGTTAGATGGCCTAATGGTCCCTAAATATTAATCGTAACCGTGAGATGATGCACTTCCTCCCATGTGAAAACCTTGGAAGGTGGCTGTGTACACTGTAAGTGGATAGCCATTCCCAGGAGGAGTAATTTGCCTGCCAACACTTTCAAATAGGTTTTGGTTTCTGAAACACAGATCAGTTATTTTATCTGGAAAAGTTCTAAGGAACGGACTGGGTCTGCTACAGATTATCTGGAAAAGAGGTCTAGTTGGGGCTTCTGGCTTATCTCAGGTGAGAAAAAAATAAGAACGTGCAGAAGTGATCTTAATAAAGGCACAATCCTTTACCCCAACTAAATTTCAAAACACTGTTTTTAGTTGGCAGGCAACTCTATTTGCTTAACAAAGAACTGTTTTGGAGAAGGCAGCAAGAATTTGGCTGTCTTAAGCCTGAAGGGTATCTGATTTTTCTGCTCTCTCCGCTTTGAGAACATAATTCTGTTTTTCTCCTAGTCTGAAAACATTCTGTGATATATGAGTTCAGCTGAGAAGTATCAGGGAACTTTGTCTACACCAAAAAAGGAACTTTAGGGTATTTTGTGCAGATAATGAAAAGACCTTGTTCAGTTTTGCAGTGTAAGTAATTTTTACCATACAAATTCCCTGCTTTTGTGTTAGCGAAGAGGAATACTTTTGAGTCTTTCAGTTTAGAAGATCTTCAAACACACAATAGTGTGTAAACAATCCCAAAGTACATAACTTTACTAGAACAACCTCCAGTCTGTGAGCAAGGGCTTCAGAAAGGCCCCTTCTTCAGATTTCCTTCTGCTCTTCACCCTGAACAAAGCCTTGGCTGACAATACTGAAATCTCCTCCTTTCTTTGGATTAAACCCCCTTTGCAGGAGAAGTATGCAAATGCTATACATGTTTCCCTTGCTGAGGCTCCTCTAACGCAGCTATCTTTTCACTGTCTATTTCACCCCGGCAGACCATCCTACCGGCTGACAGGGAGACCAGCCTTCCAATTCAATCTTTCACAACACTGACAGTTGGATGCTGGGGCCTGCCATGAACTCTAAAAGAAGCTCATTTAGTCATAATTAACTATTCCCTGCATATTTCCTAAGGTATGGTAATTGTGCTAAAAGCCAACAAGTGAAGCATTCATTCTGGTTTTCTTTTAAACTTTTATTTTTCCACAGCAGTCTCTTTCTCCCTCACCTCCTTTTTTTTTTTTTTTTTTTTCTTTTTCTTTTTAAAATCTTTTCTTTCTTTCTTCTCCTCCCCCTTGGAAACATTTAGAGTAAAGCAAAGGAATGACAGTAGAGATAGGGAGCTGCAGAAAACTGTGATGTAGGCAGTTCAAAAAGCAAAGTCTGCCATATGATACAGGACCCAACAGCAGCACTGAGCTATTCAGCTGGTAAAACATGAAGAAAAATGAAATGAGTAGAATAAAGCTATGTCATTAATGCAGTATGATGGGCATTCTATTTGGGTAACAGAGAGTCATGAATATACATTTCTAATTCCTTAGATATGGTGCTAAGTGATCTCTGTTTCCATTAGCACCAGAGTATATGTATTTGACCAACCTAAACTCTTAGAGTTATGCAGATGTAATGCATTTTACACACTAGTCTTCCCCCTCCCCACAATGCTAGCACAGACCACATCCTACCACACGCACCGAGGGTTCTCACAGGGATAAGGTATGATGGATCCAGCCCTATACACAGACCGTGTTTATCGCTGTCGAGATGGGAAGCCTTGGGAAGCTGACACAGATTATTTACCTTAAAAGGCAAAATGTGACCTCACGTCTGCCCTTATCTGTTTTCTGGTTTAGGTTAAATGAAGGAAGCGCTGACAGCACCCTCCATTTACTTACTGACTTTGTGTCTGCTAGAATTCTGTTGCCTTTCAGAAAGTTTGGAACTTACTGGATACCTATCCATCATCAATGTGCGCAGTCCATATACAAAAGCAAGTGACAGCAAAGGTAAATCTCTTAACATTCCAAACTCCTTTCCACTTGGATATGCACCAGGAGCAAAGAAATCACCAGCTTTTGCAAAGAATCCATGACCGGGCTGAGGGTGTGTAGGCGTGTGTGGGGTGTTAACATTGCAAATTCAACTGTGCTAAAAGGGACAAACACAGCACTGAGGTTCCTTATTATTATAAGGCATTTTTCCAGTGCCACAAATGGTAGTAGGACCTTCCAATAACAAGGTAAGTAAAATCTGTGATCTACAGAATTTACACTCCAGGTTTCAGGTGTAATGTAAGAAATAAAGTTAATAAAGAAAGAAAGAGATGAGGGAGAGAGAGGGCAAAGCTTCAGACAACAAGGTCATGAAACAACTTATTTTACTTATATTCACCTTTTAATGATTCTTGATTCACTTTTTAGTGGCACCCACCTACCTTTAGCACATACTCTTATACTACATTTGTTTTAATTTTGTAGAATATTTTAAAACAGAAAGACTGCAATCTTTTTTCTTCAAACACTATAGTACAACCACCTTTTTAAGAATGAATCTTAAGGAGTAAACTGGGTAAAAAGTTTCTAAAATCCTTTTCACCTCCTTTTATTTCTAGATTATTCCAAATGTGTGGATCAATGTGGTTTGTTATGGCAGGCAAAAACATACTAAGAGTCAAGTTGACAAGCTC
>JAVJGJ010000047.1:75180114-75251621 GCA_035590215.1 Microhierax caerulescens | reverse complement strand
GGGATTTTGGGTTTTTTTGTTAGGGGAGGGCATTGGGGGGTGAGGGGGAGTTGTTTAACTTCTGTGCATGATCATGACCACAACACACAGTGGATTAACAACAGAAATACAGAACATTCAGTGAAAGTTTCTCACAATAGGCATAAGCTGAAAATGTTGATGCTTCTACAATGTTTACAAGAAATGATGCTTTTTTCATGCAAATAAAATAGGTGAGAAACATCACGTAGATAAGAATCTTTGCAGATTTCACCCTGTGTAGCTCCTGCTTTTTTGCCCAGCTGCATTAGAGCAGCATTGCTTCCTCCAGTCCTGCAGATGGAGAAATGTTTTTTCTATCTCTTCTGCTTCCATAACGACCCATGCATTCAGACTGAGCTGCTTCTACTCTCTGCCTTCCACAGTAACTCACAGAAAGAGAATTAGATTTCTAAATCACTCTGCTCCACTGATGCACATTTCGAACTCCTGTCTAAATTCCCAGGTGTGCTGCAGTTTCTCTACCCTGCATTTTGGAATCTGGCAGAAGAAGAGATGGCTACGTTCTGCCGTCTGGTGACATAAGCAGTGCAGTCACTTATTAGTAATGCTCCTACTTCTGATAGCACACAAACTGGTTCAGTAGTTTCCCAGAAAACTGTGAGGCTTGGGGATGATTTTGGGGAGTGAGGAGAGCAACCTACACAAGACAGCCAGTCTAGGACTTGAAAATTCAGAAAGCCTCAGCTTTTAAGTTCTCTGAGAAAATATGGCAAGGGTTAATGATTCAAAAGCAGTGTTCCACCTGCTAAGAAAATAAAAATCAAGACATGCATAGAATTCCTGGTCAAGGATTTTGACAGGGTTAGGTCAAAAAATATTCAATGTGCCTCAATCTACCTAAACGCATCTCCTTAAAGATTTTGTAATATATGTAAACAGCTTGTGGAATATTTAATGTAGGGGTAGGACTCAGTAAAAAAAAACAACAAACACGAAAAAAACCCTTGGTAAGGCAAAGTCTTAGAGATGGATTTTGAGAGAGAGATAAGTTTACTATAGGCCACCATTAACAACAGAGATGGAAAAAAAGATTAAAAAGTGAATGACATTAAAGTCACAAACTACAGACACACCCCAAAAAACCTACAGGGCCCAATCCCAGATTCACCTTCCACATTGTTTTATACTGCCCTATTTAATTTGAAATATAATACACAAAACAGAAGTTGAAATGTTACTGATTGAACTACATTTCATCAACAGCTGCTCACGTTACAGAGTTGTTTAGATGACCCCAGGCTTCACTGGATTTTCCAACACTCTCTATACATCCATTCCCTCCAAAAAGATACAGGCAATTCATAAAGCAAGTGTTTTTACATACAAGCAATGACAAAAGGAGTCAGTGATGTGGAATATGGACCATTTGTTACAGCTTCTTCCTGTCTGAAAAGTGATTCACAAAGATGCGTAACTTCGCAGAATGCACACTACCAAGTTCCAGTGATTTCTCAGAAATTTGGGGGAGAAAAGATGTAGAAATCAGATGATGAATATGAGATTCTCCAAATCACTACTCCTGCCTGATCTTCCCTAGAGAGTCAAGGAACAAACCAGGATTCATTTAGGATAGAGAAGTCAGGATTTGACTGAATGACGAACAATTGCAGGAATAATAAGTTTGAGGGACAATAAGGCATTTACTAATTCCTTCTGGGCTATCATTCTTTATTTGGACGATGAGGTTCCTAGAAGTTAAGAAAACACTTGAGTCAGTTTTGAAAAACCAGAAGTTGTCTGGTTAAAAAAAGAAACGAGGAGTAACGGTCAAATTCTTTCTTCTGTTTCAGGCTATACTTCTTTTACTTGCTAGAAAATGTAGGGAATATGTGGGAAATATTAGGTTTTTAACTATTTTATTTAATTCTGAATGATAACTTCCTTGGTCATGAACCTAGGATATGCACAGGTCACTAGCCTGTGTCTTACAGTCCTAGGAAAGAGTTATCTGCACTTGCCTGACTTCTAGCCAAAACATCCTTCTGCTTGTGTCCAAGCAGCTGCTGCCAGATGCAGATAGACATTATACCTACCACAGGTCCCTCAAATATAGCTCTGTTAAAGTCTGGCAGGTCTATCCAGTGCTTACTGATCTTTGTCTTTATTCCATTGAGCTAACAGACTTGGAGATTTCCCAGACAGCTTGCTCTCTTTTCCAGTGGGAGTGTAATAGTCAAATTCCATTAAAATAATTTAAATGTATATCATTTCCACAAACAAAGCATCAGAGCAGACATTGAATAACAAATATTTTCTGAACTCTTCAAACTCATTTCTACTTTTTACTTAAGGAGTAGTTGGGCATCTGGAGAGCTACCCAAGGTGGGAAAAATTCTCCCATGGGATCTGCAGAGAGGATATTTTAATGCCGATATTCTGTTCTCTTTCTTGAACTTTGCAAAGGACTGAGTGTGTGCATTCATTAGCTCAGACTATGGCAGCCAATATTCACAGTGCCCATCTGAAAGAACTTTGCACTAAGAAGTTATCTGAAAGGTAAAGAATGCCTGTGTTTACAGTGCTTTAGTAACTTCTTTTTGGCAAACTAGCAGAATGTTAATGCTGAGCTTTTTACAGAAATACAAAACAGAAAACACTCATCTGTAACTCTCTGTGCAAATATTTTGATTAAGAAAGTCCTTTTAAAAAATCTGATTCATATTAGGTGGAGAAAGGGAAATTCAACAGCCTGTGGTTACTCAATAAAGCAAACCCTGGCTACTCCATTAACCAACGTTAAAACTTTGACGGATGGAAGAAAATGAAAGCTGGAAAAAAACAACGTCAAGGATCTGAACACTAAGCAAACATTCCTCAGCTTTCAACCAAGAGACTGCTTAAGCATGAGCTGCAAACTTCTGAGAGAAGTACTTGTTTAATATATAAAAGGCAGAATTCCTTAATAAGAAGAGATGTAGTTTGCAAAACAGTTCTTCAGGAACAGCTTGCAGCTTTTAAATCTCATTTACTCAGCCTGAGATGGTGCTGTTGTGTCTACACTAGTTTTGATAAGGGAGCCAGCCCTATTCCAATTGAAGTCTATGGCATTCTCCCATTGTCTTCAGGAGGAGTAAAGCTAGGCTCAAAGCCTCACAATGATACCACAATAAAAGATTCCAGAAGGTACCAGGATCCCATCTTATTTTCCTAACATTTTTGAAAAAAAAAAACCTATGAGGGAGAAAAAAATCTATGCAGCTCATTTCTACTGATATACAATATGCCTTTTATGTGAAAATACAGACCAGTGAAGCGAATGAATGGTTAGCAACATTAATAGCCGGAGGGGGCTAGCAAAACTGCCTGGGATGAAGAGTTTGCCTGCAATCTTACCACTACAGAATGTCTCGGAGAAGACTAAGCATTTTGTAATGCTGCTATTTTGTATGAGCATTCTTTAAGTCCATGACAGGCAGCAGACCCTGTAGTCTTCATTTCAGATTAAATTTTCTACACTAAACCTAAACACTTTATTTATTTTTAAATCCATACTTTCTAAGGGTATGTAGTTTTTCCTGGAAATGACATTATATCATGCAACTGAACTTGCATTCTGATTTTATGCAGTCTGACTAAGCATTAAAAATGAGCTCTGTTATAATTCAACTTGCAACAGAAACATGTCTTTTTACAACAGCAGCTTGCAAAAAAACCCCAACCCCACTGCATCCAGAAAACAGAACACTGCCCTGTGTTAATAATGAATGCAGCTCATATCTACTGCATTCTGTTAAATTGCTAAAATTGCCCAGATAAACCATTTGAGAGTATGTCAGGTTTAATTAATACAACATGACCTGATCATTTCCACAGTTGGGAAGAAAGAAGTTGGCATCCTTTATATCCAGAGCTCAACCTGGAGATTATGCTAAGTTGCTTCATTCACAGTCCACACTCCTCTGCACATGTCAGGAGGACAGCATTTGTCCCCTCTAGTGATAAACAAATTATACATGAAATCAATTCCACTTCACAATAATTTTCCCTATTGGGTATTATCTTTCCTCCTCTGCTCCCTCCAGTTAAGCTTGCATCCTGTAACTTGCTAATGAGCTGGGGGCTCTCTGTTCCAGGTGGCACCCCCTGCCTCGAAGTCATGACATTTCCCATTTCGAATGCTGCTGGCATTTTTCGACAGCTCCTGCTTACTAGCCTTTTTGACCTGCACTAAGAGGAACTCATCTGATCGAATCCTCTAACCTGCCAATCATGCCAGCAAATGATCTTCACAGTCACTCCCAAGGCAGGAGGGGAAAAAAAAAAGGGAGAGCAAGAGAGGGGGAGCAAGAGAGAAAGCTAGCAGAGAGTGATGGAGTAGGCAAGCAGGCAGCCTCTGCAGCTACCTAATGAGAGTACTTTAAGTCTCTGAGGCAGCTGAAACATTGAAAAACTGATGGGAAAATTAGGACAGAACTGAATGCCTGGTGCTGTTATTACTGGTTTCTTTCCACCCTGAGATCATTTTGAGAGCAATACCTCCGAGATGTGCCATTTTCTGAAGAACACAAGTTAATTTTACCATATAAAGAGAAAAGAGATATATTTTTCCCTGCCACCATCAATATGCAGACCTCATAATTCTGCTCTGCCAAATGCCGTTCTTGACAGCATTAATTAGGTGCTGTAAGCTCGTTAAATAAGCATCTTCACCTAGGGATGACTATGAATATTTTTTTTGTTGTTGATGCAAGACATAAATAGCATTTTTAATCTAATTTAAATGCTGGCAACATTTACACCCCTGTATCTACAAGTGTCTGCACACAGACACATAAAATAACAAATACAGTATCTACATAGCCTAGATGTGACTTTGTGGGCTGAAACCAAGCAGAGTCATGATAATGACTCAGTGGTTTTGATTTTGTTCCTTTTATGATGGGACAGATTACTTACTGCTGAATCTTTCAAGCACACAAGGACAGATTTAATTGTGTAGATTTGCTTTACCTTCAGGTAACTAGTTTTGTTCTTAATCAAACTTAGCAGGTAAGACTGTAAGCTAACTAGGTTTTAATACACATGCAATGTACAGACTGAAGAAGAGAGGCATTAAAAGCAACTGTACAATAAAAATTTCAGGGAGAAAACTTGAATAAAAAGGCTTATACTGTGCTATGACATGCTGTGATTGCATTGTTACAATATACATGCCAGAAAATGTAATGCACAAACGGTCCTTGTAGTAACATCAAAAGATGGTTGCAGAAATGATTCTACAAAATTAATAGCTAGGTACTAACAGCAGAGAATGATCACTCATAATTACTAATTCAAAATACATGTATGGTCCAAACCAACATTAATCATTTATAACAAGACCACAAAACCATGGAAAATACCCGATTCTGTTTCTGCTTCTTAAAATATCTGAAGATACTCTTTCAGTGTTATTCTTCTATATTATGTATTTTTATTGGCAAATTTAGCATTTTTTCCCGATTTTGGGTGTGTGTGTGTGGTGTTCCTCCTTAGATCTTTCATAGCAGTTAACAATAGAAGCATGTGGGAAACCATCCACCCACATCCCAGCTTATGGGGCAGAAAAAAATAATGTATTCTTATTAAACGACTTGTAAACTATGGCTGCATTTTAGGCAAGAATCTCCCCACAACTAGGAGTATTCAGTGCACATTCACTTTAATTGGTGTTGCCTTCAGAGCCAATTTTGCAGTGGCTGGTTTAGTTCCTTTGTTTCATAGAGAATCAGGCAACGTAAACTGCAGACTCAAAATAGCAACACAAAGCTTGCTCTCCACGGATACAATTCTGGTATATGGCATTACTAAAATTCATTTTTCGTTTATGATTTGGCTGAAAGTAAAATGTTCTGTTAATTCTGAATGCTGCAAATGATGCCTGAGAGGCAGTGCCTCTCATTAGGTTTGCTGTCTCTCTGGGTTACGGGCCATATGTGTCAGCACTGGGAGCCTCTGCTTTGTCTGGAAACCTCAGTTTCTCCCCTTCAGTGGTTCCACTTTTCCTCTTAGACAAAGCCTAACTGAGGAGTCACGTGAGGAAATAATCCTAAAGGAGAGGTGACTGTCCATGGGAGAATAGGGAGAGTTTAGACCCGCTTTTGCCTCTCTCCCAGTCATTGTCATTTATACATTGTCCTCTCTGCATTCAAATGTCATCCCAGACTATCAGCCCACTGCAACTCAAACGGCCTTTCATGCCTAGACACTTCTTAAAGCATCAACAGACCACAAAGACTGTCTAGTGGGAATCACTTGCTATCCTAATATTAATAATACAATACAGTGCATTTATGGCACAGAAGATTCCACCTTCCATCTCCTAATTTAAGAACAGTCAGACTGGAAAGACAGATCAACAGCGCTGCAACGGAGCACATGCATTCATGCAAATATCACCAGTATCCTTCCTACAGCAAAAGCCACTGTTAAATTAAAAACCTCTACACTAAAAAATATTTGAAAATGAATCTTCACAGTGCTGAAGGCAAGTTATCATGCATTAGAAATGAACTGAAAATAGGCTCCAGACTGTGCAACAGTACAAGAAAATATGATGTTGTCCCTTGAGAAAAGTTATCCATGAGACTAGTAATGCTTCCTTTTTCTTCTGCCAGCTCTGCAGCTGATCTGGCCATGAAACTTTGTAATTTTTTAAAGAAAGAATCATGTCAGTAAGTATGGAGCCACTAATTTCACACAGAATAACATGGAGTATATAACTGCAAGGAAGACATCAATGTCTCGTAGCCATGGAGGTTTGATACATACTGCACTTGGTAGGACAAGTGTAACAATAAATGTGAAGTCCTCCTCTCTGTCCTGCTTCCTTTCTTTCCTCCTTCTTCCTTCATCCCTAAAGAATCTCCCTAACTACCCCTCCCTCCAGAATCCTGTCCATGATTTTGGAAATCCTGTTCATGCTTACTTATTTCCACTTATGCCTATTTCCAAGCATAGATGCTGTCCTGGCCTTTCAGTCTATGGATCGGACAGGCTTTCAGGAGCAGTGTTCAGCCAGCTTAGCGAGACCACGAGACATCCTCCACCGATTCACTTTCCATACCTCTATCCATTAGGTTACCAACTCTGAAGAAGGATTTTTATCACGAAAAGCCATGAGGCTGTGTATTCCACTAA
The DNA here is from genome assembly GCA_035590215.1 of Microhierax caerulescens. Classification (NCBI taxonomy): domain Eukaryota; kingdom Metazoa; phylum Chordata; class Aves; order Falconiformes; family Falconidae; genus Microhierax; species Microhierax caerulescens. The sequence goes on along the minus strand of JAVJGJ010000047.1, from coordinate 75,244,460 downwards.
TTAGATAGAGCGCAATTAAGTGTCAGTGTATTTCACATGATAACAGACAAGGCGAGCTATTACACTAATGACACAGGAACACCATCAAAGTTATCTTTAAGTCCTATGAACTCCTTGACTGGGTGGTGGGTTCCCTTTACTGTGGCATACTAGGGCATCTGATGGACATCCGTATGGACAGTTGCTCCAGCCACAGTCCCCACATGTCACATAAGTGAGATGGGTGATTTATATGAAGACTGCCTTGCACTGACCAGCTATTTGTTCAGTTCTTTTCAACCTCTGTGCAAAGCTACTGAATACATTTTCTTTATGGCTGAACAGAGGACAAAATTCATCTGTAACTCTTATTTTAGACTAATAGGAATAAGATAATAAATTCTTAGATATCAAGAGGAGAATGTAGTCCAATGCCTGGAGTTTTTCCCTTGCATGTTAGATTTAAGGCATATTCTATCAGTGTGGTGATCTTATTCTTTGATATTAAGTGAAGCACAGCTGGAACAGTCTCATAAAACCATTATGTTGTTAACATTCAAAAATAATGGCACTAAAAGTATTAGAGCGCCAAAAAATATCTTGGATCCTGCAGTTATCTTTCACAGCTTAACACTAATTTAACATTTTACAAAATTGAAGTTATAATTTCAACTCTGTTCAGTACTGTCATTACTGGACTCAAAACCAAATTGCTTTCAGCTGCCCACCACAACTGCATCTTATTAGCCTTTTCACGAAAGCCAATTTATGCAAATCCAGTATTAGTTAAATAATTAAACTGACCCTCAACATTCATGTATAGACATTGTCTGGCACTAAAAGAAGCAAGAGAAATTTAAACCTCCCATCTTTGGTGCTTAGACCTCCATCTTTTCCACTGCGGCAGCACAATGGCTGTTTGTAAACATCTATTTTAATCCATCTATTAAAAAAAAAAAAAAAAGTGCATTAAAAAAGTGAAACTGTTAACTGCTGTGCTTTTTTGAGATCTTGTACCTATAAAGCACTACTGGCTACTTGCAGCTTTTGATTAAATCCACAATGACAAAATCTGGCTGACATACAGCAACTCTACTCCAGAATTTCTCTTTTATGCAGACCTTTCTCCACTGTAATTACTACAGTTTTATCCCCTGAAGCTGGAGAGATGAAGAATTAGAAGCACAGTATATGGTTTTCCACAGTGATTCTGCAACACTGGGCTACCCAGGACAGAGTAAATGCAGGGGAGCAGTGAACGAGAACGACTTCTCAATACTGACTGCTGGACACATACACTGCTGGACTATAGCTTCCCTGCAGCTCAACTAGGGCAAAGCAGGCAAAAATTATGTTTCCACACAGCAGTGCTGAATAGGAACTCTTACACAGTTTGTAAATGTAAAACTGAAGATGACAAACAAAACCAAAACTATTTGGATGGAGATGCAACAACAGTCACTCTCTAGCTAGCAAGGAGAAAAAGGTGATTTTACATAATGATTCTGTGCTGCTGCAAATCCCTGGCTAGAAGCAACCAAATCAGTGACTAGCACTTTTCGCCATTATAGTGGTAACTGTCACCTCTTCAGCTTTATTCTGTTTTTTACACAGCTGAGCTGACCTGAATGACGCCATGGTCCCTTTGATTGGCTGGGCTGGTGTCAGTTGTTGGCTTAAATGGACACAGAAGAAAGAATTCATCATCCTACGATTGAAATTCAGGATTGCTCCAATGCATGTGCGTGTGGTGAAGCAATGCAAATAAAGACCACTTTTTGTTTTGCTCCAGTGAATTGTCAAAGAGATTTAGAAAGCCAGGGGATCTCATTATGGTAATACAGGTTAAATACTTTAAAAGCATATGGTGTTACCATCCTGAATGAAGCTGTCCCTGCCGGCTCTGGGAAGCAGACAATAGGGCAGAAACACATCTCGTGTCTGTGGTCCACCAATGGGAACCGGGGATTATAAATCACCACGAGAAAACATCGCATGCTATCTGGTATCAGGTAATGCCTTGTCTTTTCGATTACAATTTGACTCCTTCTCCTCCAGAGAGGAACAAACTCCAGCCACATATTCCACTGGCCAAAGGAAAATGCAGCTCTGGAGTTTCTTGTGGTCCACTCTTGTCTCGATAAAGCAGTATCTGTAGAGATAGGTGAATACAGTACACAATATATCTCAACAATTTACGTAGATATGGGGAATACTTCAGCAGATATGCTTCTTGCCCAGGGGGAAAATATATCAGTGAAAACCAACAGGCCCAAAATAAAAATGTTTTGCTTTATCACAAAGCTTTAAAGATGCCTGGATATGGCCAAAGGATTTCTTTCCTTTCTCTCCCAAAGGCCCTGTCTAATTCACTGCTGACAGATACTCCTGTGTGCAGCAGAGCTCATTACTACATATTTGCTAATTCTCTCCAGTAGGAAGCAGCCTCAACGCCGACCTTGGCAACTTCAAATGTCAGCTCTTTCCCCATGGGCACTGAAATGATGTGTTGTGTCTCTCTTGGAGCCCAAGACAATGACACAGTGTAGTCCACAAAGACTCTATTAGTAGTCCGAGCCTGACAGGGATTATCTAGGTTTTCAGAAATATGTCCTAGGTTACTAGCTATTTCAAGGAGTTGTCTGGATCTGTAAGCAGCTATATGGCAGACAGGCTGCTGAAGCGCTACAATATTTTAAAGATAGTAGAAATTCTCAGAGATACACCAGTTTCTTCAGTTGCTCCATGTAGCTGTTTCTGAGGGCAGCAGATGAGCTCTAACAAATGATGACGGAGCCATTTACAAAGTTTCTGCCTTCAGCTCCTTTCCTTCACCAATCTGACAGAGATTGCTGCTTCCAAAGTTGGCAGATGATGGTGTTTACCCACGTCTCAGCCACTGCTGGGCAAAGCCCAGTCTCTTTGCTTTCCAAACCCTAAAGAAAGGTGGATTTAATTCAATGGGTGCACTATTAGGGCAGTAACATCTGGCAAGCATGCGGACAGAATAGCAGGAGGTGATAATTTCTTAAATTATCACAGCAAGATTTGGCACAGCTTCTTTGTTGGCACTCTCAATTTTATTTCCTATTGTGCCCTGAAAAAGTAAATTAGGAACACTTGGAAGGAAGAATCAGACACAAGACTAGAATTTTATTCAACATCATTGAGGTTCTGGAAGTGGTTGAAGATGGTTCCTTGGTTTGGTTTTTTTGTGTGTTTCTTCTAATAAATGCCTTTATAAAGTATAAATGTATGAATGTATATAATTTATATACATTTATAATATATAAATATATGAAAATGCACAAAATACATAAAAAATAGAACCACTCCCTTCCACACATATCAGAGGATTTAGAGAGTATCTACAGATTTACAGATCACCTCCATATATGCATAAAGTCAATTCAAGAAGATGGGTAAAATACGTATGTACCTGCCTTGTCCAGGAGATAAAGCTGGAAGTATTTGTTTGTCTCTGTTTTTTTTCATAATGTGATCTATTTCCTTGCAATATTGGCACCTTTTACTTTTCCTTTACCCTTACTAGCTGTGATGTTATCTCATTGTGCTTGTTGACATTTTAACAGCTTGTACTGTTTGCCTCCAACCCTCTAACTCTACTTGTCTCTCTTACCTGTTAATTTCATGGCCCTGGTGAATTACTGTCATCTTTCTTTTTGCTTTTCATGCATCTTTTTGGTTCACCAAGCCTTGTGAATGGAGACCTTAACTGACTATCTTGTAATAAATACCCCTTCCTTAATGCTACCATCCTGCTTTTACTGCAACTCCAGTCTAGAATAACTGACTCAGCTCCTAACTCATTCATTTTACTGACTGAACATCCTATGTGCCCGTCACTGCTCTACTGCTTAAAATCACAGCCACCTGCTTTTCAGATTAAGCCTTCACCAGACCTTTTCACATTACCAAAACTGCTGTCTTTCTTCCCAACTCCTTTCACTCCCCACACTGACTCTTATTTCCTCTTGCTTAGTGGTCTCACTCCTTTAAAGGTTTCCACCCAGCCTAAACAGCAACTCTTCCAGGTCCAGTTTCCATGTCCACATTTCTTCTGCGTCCCCTGCTATTCTACTTTCACCTCATTAAGGCCCAACTCTCTACTCTGTACAACAGGACTCCTGTTCGGTACTAATACTCTTCCAATATTATCTGCTGCTCCCCACCTTACATCACAGGTCAAATACTACAAGCAGGAACGGTTATGTTACTGCACTGTAAGCACCCGCACAACAAAGTCCCAAGCTACGATGGAAAACTAATCAATAATGTATACATGTCACAACTTAACACTTGCTAAGTGGCTCCAGATCTTACACAATGAAAGGTGCTAGTCTGTATTAAAGCTGTGGTTGAGCAGCCATAATGGTACAGTGATGTACATCAAGGGTACACATGTCTCTCTCTTTCTCCTTAGATATAAAATTAAAAAAAGTGATCTGCATTGGCTTAAACAGATAATCAGTAAGAATGATCAAATGGTTCTCTTTACTGCTATTTTACCTGCCCCTTTGCAAATACAGACTTTCTATTGCATATTGTATAAATGAAAAATTACATTTGTTGGGAAGCAACAGAAAGCAGAGATTCTGTACATGAGAAATGAGATTCCATACATAAGCTTCCACACAAAAGGTCTTTAGCACAGATGCGCACATTCTAAATTTACTTTAGATGGATGATATGTCACGTTAGAAGAGACAAGGTTGAAGAGATGTCTGCAGGGACACAGCCCCGGGAAAAAGTAGGGATTAGCTTGTCAATAAAGATGTAAACAGAGTGCTCTGAGGCAGCCTCATTTCTGACATTAGAAAATCTTAAATGGTTTGCTGGCAGAGAGCTTGTGCAAAAATTGGGGCAGGCTGTCAAGACCAAAATCTATTCATTTCAGTTTTTCAGCAGTTGCTGCCTGTCAGGCAAACAGCCTCCATAATATTACAGGGTTAAAAAAAAAATGCACATAAATGTACAACAGTAGAACTGATTACAATTCATTAGAGAAAGTTATATCTGATATTGTAACAAGCAAACTTAGCTAAAAATAGACTTTATATATTTATATAAGACTATACCTTTGAATAGGTACACGAGCAGCATGTGCATTTATCTCAGCTCCTAGAACTTCCATAACAAGCTGCTATAATAGACTCAAGATGCAAAAGCAACCAGGACTTAAAAAAATAACAAAGCAGCAGGCCTGGGTTTTTGAATGAAAGGAACTGCACTTTGGGTATTTTGTGAAACACTGTGGTATGAAACTGCAGAAGCATAATAAGCAAAGCAGCTATATAAGGGAATACTGCTAATCTGGAAGAGTCTGTCAAGTGGGAAATCCCACTGAAATAACACTGGGGTGATGCATATGGGCAGAGGAGAGTTAATGCCATGATATAAACACCACCATTCCCTTACTGTAATTTGGTAAGTAGTCTCCCTACTCACCTGTCCTTCCCAGGTTCTGTTCTACTCTTGCAACACCTGAAGTCATATTACACACTATTTCACTGCTGAATAACTAAGGCTGAAAAGATGGTGTAGTGAATGAAAGCCATTCAAGAACAAAACCAGTTCTAGTAGATCCAGTAACACAGACCACACTCATTAACATGATAGCACCTCTGTCTCCATCAAGAATATCCTTCTGCTTATCAAGGCTACTAAATGTACTAAATTAATATTTTCTTGTCCTTGCCCCAAAGTTTAGCAACAGAAATGGCAAGAGGTATTTTATGTCTTCATATCTTACCAGGGAAAAAAACACCAGTCCAAATTAAAGGCAACCTAGCGGTTAATCTGCTGGCACCAGCTTCTGCAGTATTTTCAACCTTTCAGTGACACTGATCCTGCCCACAAGGCCAGCAACTTACACTCTCCATACTGACCATTATACTGCAAAAACAGATTATCTGCTTGAACGTGAGCAATTTAAGAAATGTGCAGGTGAATTTTATATTTTGTTTCTCTTCTAAAGAGAACTAAAGTAAAGAATACTTTCAAAGATATACCTTCCAACAATCATGGCTTACCTGCATGATCAGTTGTGAACATAGGTATTCTTCAATGTTTGCTGTTTGATACACCTTTTCCATAACTGTTGTTTTTTCCAAAGGCTCTCATGCTTTCTCCAGTCTCTGGCTGTAATCTTACATTCGGTACAGTAAAAATAGAAGACACTGCAAAAAAAGAGTGTCAGTTTAGAAACTTTGATTTTTTCCCACAAAAGTAGTAATTTAAAAATAGTTAATTAATATATATGGAAAACACAATGCTGAGTAAATATATACAGCTTTTAGAGATACCACCTATTTATGCAAGTAAGCACTGCAAAAATTCTGAATGGAAAATAGGTGTGTGCATTATATGATGAAAGCTGTATGATGCAAACATTCTTAACTGCATGCATCTTCTAAAAAAACCTGTTTCCAGGTTGTGTGTGTCTACTTGTCCTGTGCATGGCTACATAATTCTTATTTTCCATTCTAAAATTTCTGCTCTGAGAGAATTCAGAAATAAATAAGAACGTGAAAAAATGAAGGAAGGTTTTTCAATAATTTGTCATCACATATTATATCTTCAGAATATTGATGCCAGTAGAACTGAACTATTTTGTTTGACTTCTTTTTAACTGTTAAAGAGAATTAGGCTTGTTAAAAACATCCCAACAACTCAAAAAGTTTTTACATAAAGCAATCCCCTCTTGCTTGAACAAGAAAAACTCTGATGATTTCCACTAGCACCAGGCAACTAATTATTAGTAGACATGATGATTTCAATCACAGGGATCAAACTGCAAATGGTTACTCACACACTGATGGTTTGAAAACTCAGTTCTACTTAGGATGCCTCAAACTGGTGGGAAAAATCACTGACTTAATACCTTCTGAGAACAAATGTCCACATATAAATATCCTCAGAGAGCTGCCACTCCATGCTTGTATGAGGAAATGTTAATAGACGGTTGTAACGGTTTTCTTTGGTTTTGTACTAACAGCTAGCACAGCTGTAAATTTTTGGAGCTACTCTTTCATCTTTATGTCTTTAAAAGACCTGGCTATTGTTTTATGTACAAGAGCTTCACACTGTATTTTTGACATTTCAACTAGCATTTGAAATTCTACTCTCCTTAGCACCATATGTTATGAATGGCGTATAATCTATGCAAATAAATTGGTATGAGCTCTCAAATACGAAAGCAGAAAAGGGGGAGGGCTGATTTTTTTTAAGTACACACATTTAGTAAAAGACATTAATCTACAGATTACTGCTCAGGTCTGAGATGAATGAATGCTATGTTGAATCATAAATTGTATTGTATTCCCTGACAAGATGTTTTTAGCAGGACTGCACAACTCTTACCTTTTTAATGTGCTATTGTTAAAAACTGCAGGTGGCTAGATAATGGACAGCTTATATGGAAACTGGACTTCCAACCCAATTGTAATGATGCACTGACTTGAAACTAAACAAAACAAAAACCCCAAAATTTCCCTTCTCACTTAAACTCATTTTGCACACCTTTTTAAAATTAAACACAAGATTAGAATTTTATGCTGTAAAATATTATGTAAGTATAAATACATAGTACTAAAGTCAAAACAAGAAGAGAAAGTGAAACACTTTTTTACTTTTTAATGTAGGCTGAGTTGCCATACTTTCATGAAATACTGTGATTCCAAAGAAACAATATTTTCTGACAGAAAATCATTTGACTGATTTTTTCCCCCCTTCTTTTTCTTTCTGTTCACCTGTGAGTATTTCCTTGGTTTTTAGTACTAAAACCCCAAATTTGCAATTCAGCACAGGACCAAATTGGACAAAATATGTTCCATGATTAATACTACTTGCTACAGGGATTTGCAAAATCTCAGCAGTGTCTTGATTAGAAGGCATTAGATTTTGTGTGTACACACACTTTTGTTGTGCATAAAGACTCAATGTGTTTATACCTACATTTAATTAACTATCAATAGCAAGTGTCTTCCAGTGTAAAATATTAACCCAGAGAACTAGAATCACAAAACCTGGTAATTTCACTACACAGTAAACATTTTCCTAACTCTCCAAAGTATATGACTTCTTTGTTTTGTAAATATGTTTACAAGTATATCCAAGTCATACTAAATAGAAATGATTGTAGTATTTGATACTGGAATTGTCCTTTCTTGCATCTGGATTTATGCTTCATAATGATTATCTACTAGACACAGAAATAGTCTTTCTGTAACTCAAAATTTTACTGGAGGCATTTAGAAGAACCTTGCTTTAAAATATAATGATTTTTCATCTTTATTCTCCCCCCTTCAAAAGGTTTCACTGCTCCTGATGTTTAACGTTATGCAAAGACGTGTTTCTGCCAATGAATATCGCCTTATGGTTATGCTTCTGCAAATAACCTGCTGTGAGCTGATAAAAGGATTAATGCAGCCAAAATTCTTAATCTGTGAAATTACAAATTAAATTCTCATATTAAAAATACCACCCTGAGGTATTTTTTGTGGTTTTAATTCCCCTCTGGTGTTCTGCATACATTGTACTTGTTAATGACTAGGACAAGACTGTCTCTGTTGGCAGCCTGCTGCAGAGTGATAATGTGTAGGCATTTACTTCACTGATAGAACTGGATTTAACCACTGACTGATAAACTAAGTGGCAAGTGGGTAATAAGTCCATATTAACAGAAAAGTACTACTGCAGAATTCAGAATTCAAAATCCTGGCTAGACTAAATCACAGAGTCAGAAGGATTGAGATGTCACCACTGCAGAGTGATTTTTGTTTTCCATTTAGTGGAAATAGGATAAATGAACTGGCATTCTTGATGTTTCATTAGTCCTGAAGAAATGAAGCTCTTTGCATCAGTTTCAGCAAAGGCAGACTTTCAACGGCAGCCTTAATTTACACAGCATCCTTTGAATTTTCAGCTTATAAAGTCCTGCAGTCAGCAAACTGAGTGGTGGGTTAGCATGGTGGAGGAGGAAACTGGGAATCTTTTTGCAGAGCAAGGACACAGTCTATGACAGAGCTGGTGATGTACTAAAATTAATGCTGCTAGCTTGATTTTAACGTTCATATTCCACAAATGGGAGAGTGCTTTTCAGAGCAGAGTTGGGAGCAGGGTTACTTGGACAGCCAGGCCACAAAACCAGCTCAAAACATGACTACTACAGTGTCAGGGATGGAAAAGATAAACTTTTGGAAGACGAAAGTTTTCCTACTGACACCGATGTAAACAGAATCTACTGTGGATTAATATTCAGAAAGGGAGCTCAGTTTTTACAACCAAACTTTTAAGTCAGCTGCAGTTACACACACACATATGTCATTGTTGCATTTCTAATCATTTTTACCTCAGAGTACTGGATTTAGATCTTTGTCCATTGCTTGTATGTTTGAAAGCAGAAAAGCACATACACTGTTCTAATGCAAGCATGCTTCTCTTCACCACATTGAGTTAAAGCAAAATGATTGTTATTCCCCTGTGAAACCTAATCTTAACAACAGAATCTTCTCTGAATCAAAACTACCATGCATGATATTTTCCCCTCAAATAAAGAGTAGTGTGCTTTTAACACTGGAAAAAGATACGCACATGTATGATACAAATTATTTACAATTATGAAAGGGATAACTGACAGCATACATGATGATAGGAACATTTTTGCCAAGTCAATCGGAGTGCATGTTCTTTAATAAAAGAAATAAAAAGATGTATGTAAATACTGAAAGCATTCTTAGTTAATAATATCATCTGCTATCCTCTTCTTACAGTCTAATTCAGCAAATTAACTGTCTACTTTGTGTTTCTCAGACATCTGAATGCTAAGTCATTTCTTAAACATTGCTGTTATAATACACAGAGATTCTGTGAATCAAACACAGCTGGATTTTTATCCTGTATGCTGCAGCTAGTTAAGAAGTAATGTATGTTATAAAGTGAAAAGCACTAAATATGTAAATTGTATTTTTCCTTTTGCTTTATGACAATTCAGATAATTCTTTTGGCTGCACGCAATCAAATACAAAGATAGCTGGCTGCAGACTGCAGAGCAGAGATAGCAAAAAAAAAAAAAAGAATCCATTTTGTCCTGTGTCAAGCTAACTATGTCATTTCAAGCTACACAATTGCATTCACGTATTTTGTGTGTAACTGTGTATGTCCGTGTAACTGTCCATATGTGAGGGTTAGCATACACACATACATCTGTATGAACTAGCATTTTTCTTTTCAATCGATTCAGAGGCGGTAATACTCACTATCAGTTAATTCCCATAGCCGTGGGGGCAGATCACTGAAATACTCATGGCTCAGGGCTGCCTGTGCTGACAATCTGTTCTTTGGGAAACACTGGAGTAGTTTGGAGGCTAGATCTTCTGCGTGATTCACATAGCTCAGCCTGAAACACAAACAAGAAGGTTTTTCTGAAGAACAATCTCATTATTCTGTTTACTAATTCCATTTGCAGTCAGCACAGTTGAAGCACTGAGTCTTGCTAGCCAGGATAAAGACAAAGCCTGTTTGGGAGCACTTCCAGGAAAGGTATTTCTCAAGTTAGGGAGTCAATGAATTATTTCTGGATTGATAGTTCAAAATTCATACAAGTTTTACAAATATAGAGCATATGATATACCATATCACATATGCCTTGCCCAGTATGCTGAAGGATCATGAGCAACAGCATCTTGCAAGCAACTGTTTAGATTCTTCCCTTTACATTTTATTGAGCGTACTGACAGACTGAAAATTTACAGTGCTGGAAACAAATGGCTATTACTATCTAAACCCATGAATTCCAAGCTTAAAATACCAGCAGTATTCATACAACTTTGTGACGGACGAAATTTTAAAATCTGATGACACTTAACATGCAACATATGCATCATGTTTCATAAAGACCTTTGTCTTTTGGGAAGTACTGACTTGTTTTTTCATATATTCACACGGCAGGAGGTTGTCTCTTCATTAGGTGTTAATGCAATGCAAATGTTAAATTGGAAGAGAATTACCTTTTCTAAGCTACCTAGGGAAGTCTAAGAAAACTCACTGTTTTACTGGGAGCTATATGCTCAGGAATATTATAAGAAAACAGAAATTAAAAAGAATAGATTGGAGGGGAGAGGGTAAAATCGTAATCAGCAAGATGTGGCTTGGGTCTAGTAACCTACAGCTGCCTTCCAAATTTCCAAAGCCACCATACTTACTGTAATATGAAGTCAGAAAAGAGGTGCTGAATTTTGTTGACATTGCGTTGCTATTATTAGTAGATGACTTTTTAAATTCAACCATGCCTTTGCTCAGTAAAGATGTCTTGTCAGGTAAAAAACATGAAGTATATAAAGGATCTCCTATTTTTCGGTGCACTGGTTTCCCAAAACTGAGTAGACTAGAGTCCAAAATACTGCTGTATTTGAAAAAGATGGTGTTATCCTATAAAATCAGTAATCCTACAGCACATTTAATGCAAAGGTTCATTTTTGTTCAGCTCAAGCTGACTTTTCTACAGAACCATTCAAGGAAGATGGATTAAACAGTTACTCTTTCATTGGGCTCACATGGCATAATTTGTATGTATCAGTATATGCACAGGTGAAAACTACCTTTGCAACAAAGAACAGACAACATTGAAAACCCTAAATGGAAAAAAAAAATGTTACATTGAGAAATTTAAGCCACAAATGTCATAGACACAACTTTTTGTCCATGTTCATACTACACTTAACTGTGAAGAAAAATATTTAAAAGTCAAAAGCATCTCTATTAAATCATGTGCTGGCATATGCATGATATCCTGGTATTTGTAATGATTCAAAAAATATGCCACTGGTTGTCTTTTTAGTTTCCAGCAACTGTATGCTAGATAGGCACAGTATTCAAAAATTCCTACGTGATCTCTTCTTCAGAAGTGGCAGTCCATTTGTCCAGAAATTACCCAGGGATGAATTCCCTAGAAGTGCTGACCACCTTAGGACATTATCTCTCATCAGTCATAATCTTACAGAATTCCCAGGATCGGGATTTGTAATTGCTATTCCAGGTTAAAAAGATGCTGAACTCCAGTGTTTCTGATGGGCATAACTTTTCTCTCTTCATTTTCAATTCATGACAAAATAAAGGCATCTTGAACTAAACAGTCATTGCCTATAAATCAGCTTAATTCCTAGATCCTTAAACTACCAGATTGTAGAAACTGTTTGTTTCTTGTGTGAAACTTACAGGAAAGTTCATTATAGAACACCAAAATACCAAGCAAAAAGGTTACGCTTAACAATTCTTCTATACATCCAAAATTTCCATGAACCAGTGATTATTCTGAGACTGTGAGGTCTGTCTTATGTCCTAGTCCCACCTGCACCAATTATTTGTTTGAAGGTCCTGGGAAATCATTTCACCCATGTATTTTTTCCCCTCCAGAGGTAGCTGCATCTTTTGTAGGAGCCATAGCAAACTTCCTCTGTCTTGAATGAAAGCTACTGTTATGTCAGCAAAATGAGGTCACTTAAGTAAGTAGTAAGTTAAGTACACTTAAGTAAGTAGTAAGTAACTCTCCAATATAAGAATTTTACCATTCCTTAGCTGATCCATAAGTACAGTGAAGATGCTAATTAACTAAGGCAAAGCAGAAGAACATTCGAACATTAACAAATTCTGAATTGCAGGTGAAATCGTGGATGATGACAACCTAGTTCCTCAGTGCTCTTGAACAGAGCAGTGCTGACATTTTGACTGTATTAATGGTCACCAAGGTACCTAGCATACCACTAAGATTTTTTTTTTTTTTTAATCAAGAAAATCATATTAACTAATATAAATTGAAAATATTTTGAGTAGGAACAGTTTAGGAAACCAAAGTCACCTTCTCAGTTTAGAAACGAAAAAGATACCTGTTTACTGTGATCAATCAAGAAGCCAAAGATACATGTCAAATAATCAGAAGATTATACATTAATACAATATAAACCCCACAAATATATCTAGGGCTGCAACGTAATCACATCGACTAATGAAATACTTGTGAATAAATCAGCCAAAATTAGAAGCAGTTTTATAGTTACTAAATAGAAAAACAGACGAAATTCATTGCATAGTCTTAAAAAATAGTTAAATCTGCTATAATTATTATATTTACCTGCCCTGATAATACTACAAGTAGTGCTGGGGGGAGATGGGGTGGTGTTAGTTGTTTCTACAGTGCTTTGAAGATTCCAGCTGCTACTTTATTAGTATTATGTTCTCAAGCATGTATAGATTTCAAACTCAGAAGGGACCACAACGATCAAGTCGCATCTCCTGTGTAATACAGGCCAAAGAAGATCATCCCAGTAACTCATGGATCAAATCACCAATTTTAGCTAGGCTCAGCTGTATCTTTAAAGTTCTGCATCAAAGTTCTAGCTTTGTTTATGGAGCTTTGCACAGCAATGAAAAAGTACTTCAAAACCCATGTCTTCTGCAAAGGTCACTTCTGGAAATCACTGGACACTGCAAAAGGCATATGCATGTGGGCTCCTAAGGTTGTCAGTCTTAAAACCAATGCCTTAGTGGAACGCATGACTAATTTTGCTGCTTTGTTTAAAGACAGGCTATTCTTCTACGTATGAAAAAAGCACTGTATGATCATGTATTTAAATTACATCTACTGCATCAGAATTGTTTGGAGAAACCCATTTAGCACATAACCTCAGCACTCTGGAACATTAGAAGGTTTGCGTTTGTTTCTCTTGTTTGTTTTTTTCTTTTTTCTTTTTTTTTTTTTTTTTTCGTCTCTTTAAAATATCCTCCTTAAAGCATTAAGGATTTGTCTGATGTAACTTTGAAACATGATTCCTCAATAGGGACAAAGGCTGAATTTTCTGATGGAGTTGAGTAGTTAAATATCTAATACAGAAAAGGTAACAAAGAGAACTAAAGAAAAAAAAAAGATTTTATTTTTAAATACATCTATGTCAGTATGTGACAGGATGGAATTTCATACAATATGGCTTTGTGTCTAAAACATAATAGCATGTTTTGTCTCACAGCGGTTGGGCCATATAGGAACTTGGCATGCATAATATGGCAAGTCCCAATATTCACGCTCCACTTACTGTCATACTAATCACTGAGGAATAGTTACTAGCCATGACAGCATATGTACTTTCAGAAAATGTGGCATACAGCAGAATACAGAGAAACTTTTGGCTATGAGTATTAAATAATATGTAGAAATTGTTTTGAGACGTATTGGTCATATTTTTACACACCTACTCTGATGACATCTGTGAAACACATTGATTTTCAACTTAATCCTAGATGCTATATAAGGCCTTAGCTGCAGAAGAACAAACACCATATGAACTTGCCTCACTTTAAGCATATATGAATCAGAGTAGACTTGAGCAGTTGTAAATCTCATTGGACTACAAGAATTTGATTTAATTTCAGAAAACAGGCCTAAATGTCTTCCTACTGCAGAGGAAGGTCAGTATTTGGTCAAGCAGAACATGACTGAGATCACTGAAGTTTGCTGCTTGAGAAAAAAAAAGTTTGGGGCATGTGCACTGAACTTCTGAACCTGGGGTGATTTGCTTTTAAATGCAATGAAGAAGGCAGCTAAAATTCACATTAATAATTAAGACAAATGGGCATTAAAACAAACTGAGATAATATGCTGTCTATATATTCCTAACAGCATGAAGTAGATACTTCCCAAAGCAAAAATCATTTACTGTGCCTGTTTTCCATGCGAAAATATGACTTTTGCAGTGTATCATTAATTAATTTCTCAACTGGTGTTTAGCATGGCCTAGAGGAGTGAAGCACCTAATTCCCTTTGGAAATCTCAGCTCTGCTTCTTTTTTGTAAGTAATCTCTTGCAACCTGAAGTGCTGAAAGACAAAACTACAGTTAACCCAAACAATCACACCACTTAGCAGAGTTTAAAGTTTAATGGTACGAAGAGAATAAACAAATGGGTGCAAATCCAGCAGGCCATGTGCAGCCAGTTTCACAGAGGCTGCAGTGGTGCCCTCAGCAGCTGGGCTCCTGTACAGTCCCTGTGGTACCTCATCCACCATCGCACTGCCATGAGGGCCCTGTTCCTCATTTTCACCCAAGTTTGCTTGAGAACGGCTGTCTTTCCCCCGTGTCCCAGGCTTTAGCCTCTCCTGACACAAAACTTTGCCAACATGTATATTGCAGTTAATGTTTTCTTTGCAAATTATCTTCTCACCAGCTGATAGGGACATGCCGGCATGTGCCTTGATAGTTTGCACCTCTCTATATACGCACAGCCCTAGTAGCGGCAGCTATGCAGCACACAAAGCGGAGCAGGGCCTACCTTAAGGAACATTTCCTTTTTACTAAATATGAACAGCCTTTTCTGTTCTTAAGCCATGCCGAGAACACCTACCGTCTTCAAAGCCCTGACATGCCAGCTCCAGTATGCAGGAGCTGCTTCCCTGACGCGCCTGGCGTGCCTCTATGGAGCTTTTGTAGAGTTTATTTAGCCATCATGAAACCACCGCAACAAGTGAACACAAGTTTTGATGCAATGCTTTTAGCTTTTGATACAGATAAAGGCATAAAGCGGCACCTCAAGACGAGAATCTAACGGAGTAAAGACGTTACCATTTTTTCAGTGTTTTACACAGAGGGTACTGAGACTACAACTGATGAACAAAGAGAGACAAAAGCTTTTGAAGGCTCACTGAAGCAGAGTTTTACTTGTTGCTGATCAATCACAAAATACTGGATTTACTCCACAGCACAGTGTAGAGGTACTTCAAGCCAAACTGTGCAGTAAACATGACAGTCAAACAGTCACAGGAACCACATTTCAGTGCTGGGATTGTCTCCCACACTTGCATGGGGCTGCCAACAGCAATCCCAACATTGTGCTGGGTTGTGCACATTCTTTAGGAGAGACATGTCTCCAACCACCTGATGCCCCTCTTGCTCTTCCCAAACTGAGGCGCTGGCAGCAGTTTAGATTCAGAAACACTAAGCTCTACCCGTGCAGGTGGGAAAAGTAGGGTCTCCAGGCTCCCCAGGCCATCGGTTTAATTGTACTTTTCTAGCTTGGTACCTTACTAGAAGCGAGATTCCCATATTAGCGCAACATCCTGCTCAGGCTTCTTAGATGAACTAGGCTGGGGCAAATCCTGCACTAACACTGCTATACTGCTCCCAGCAGCTGCCCTTGATCTGTGGTCCTGCACAACATTGCACTACTCAGTCTTCAGACCTTCATGATTTCCATAAGGGTACATGAAACAATCTGTTTGGAAATTCAGAGCTTAGTTTGATCCCTTTTAACTGTATTACTATAACAAAGCATCAGCAATCTTATCTGTTGAAGTACTGAAAAAGGTGGTCAAAATGTTTATTATTAAAATAAAAGCCATGACAACCAATGATAAGTATGCACTGACATGAAACAGAGATAAAAGTACTAGTGTTTGATTCTTTGGTACTGCTATTAATGTCAATGTAAAAGAGGTCAGAGCCCCGTTTGGAAAGCTGTAGAGGTAAGTTTATTCAGGGCATTCCAGGAAGGTAATAACAACCCTGACTCGTCTGAACTAATTCTCACTTGACAGCTGCACAGATGCCATTAGCTGGAAAGGAGCCAAGATGAATAGCATTTCATGAATAAAAGTGAGTGTAACAAATGAAGGTTCTAACAGTATAGGCAACTAGTTGTTTGGGTTTTTTTCTATTTTAATCAATATAGGTTTACCTCTAGGTTTATAGGGTTTTTATAACTGCTACATTTTAAAAAGAATCTACTGACCCAATAAGTAAACTGTAATTATATTTGCATCTCCAGAACTTCTCAGAATGGAAAATTAAGACACTTTACTTAAACTGCTCATAAGTCACATGAGGCTTCAGAGGCTCAGTTTGGTCACACCTAACCTGAAGTGATCCAACCTCTCATGGTAATTCACATTTGATAATAGTCATTAAGCTCAGTCACAACTAGATCATAAAATCATTTGTATGTGTCATCACTGAATGTTAACTCAAGACAATTAGATACGAGTCTATTTCTCCCTGACTCTTTCTGCACTGTATTTGCTGCATTTTAGTTTCAGATGTATTACTGTATTTCTACAACACTGCTTGTGACATCCAGCTTGAAAGGTTTGCTTCATATAGGAAGCAGAACATTAACACCCTTACAGAACACACCACCTTTAAAAATTGAATTTGCTTGATTTCAGCTTTAAATGCTAAGCTTGAAGAGAGTCAGTCAATACAGAACAGACTTAACAGTATCCTGAGTTTTGTTTTTCTGTAGTCTGACATGCACCCAGGCTAGCTCTTGCTCTGATGCCTCAGAATAAATACGCTGGGCTATGAAACTTTCCAGAGAAACCCAGTGCCAACTATCAAGAGCTTGAGGCATAGTCAATACTGTTCACTGACAATATTGCAGATATTTCATCCACTTGTTCTGTAACATTTTGATACAAAAAAAGGTTTACATTTGATACAAGGCATCTTTTTGCTAGCATTAAATGAATCAAGAACTATGGAGTCTGTACAGCAGACATTAAAGAGAAGAAAAATAAGCTTATTTAAACAGCAAATATACAATATATGTCCAGTGATAACATAATAGCATACTCCAGGCTACTGAGAATGTGGCTTTCTGCAATATGATCACATAACTTAATTCCTGGTAATTCTCAGGTTGTGATATTCCAAGCAACATGACTTCTGGGTACAGTGCTCTGCTACTGCTAAAACTACAGCTGATTCTTTAAACTAAAAGAAGAATACCTGAAATACTTCACATTATTTCACTCAGTTGTCAGCAGTTTCTCACAGGTACAGGTATTCCCCAGAAAAGGTATTTCCTAATAAATTTTAATCAGAACATGGCTTACCCTTTTGCACTTGAATTAATCTAGCAATTACTTCTTTTTGATTTTATATGCCACCACCAATCAGCTATTTTAATTCTTTTAGCATCCCAATTAACCCACTATTAAAGATAATTATTATAGAAAACATAGTGTAATACCGCAACAAACTAATACTGAATATGCTGTATTTATAGTTTACTGGAAGATCTTTGCTTGCTGTAAGTGTAATTAATGAACAACAAAATGGTGGTGACACCTAATCAGAAGCTTTTGACTGTTTTGAAATTCTTTGAAGGGCATGCATGAATCTTCTGATCAAGGTGCATGTTTTTTAAAGGCCTTCTTTGTGCACCTCAGCAAGTTGAACAGAGTATCCTTGGAAAACAAATAGACGTAAAAATAATTACTAACACCCTAATCATTTTATGAGCTAGTATTTCACCAGAAAATGGAGAAAATATATCTTTAATCCTGAACAAAAACTCTCCAAGGTTTATGTTCTCTATAAACCTTTCACTGGGAACTGAAAATATAAGTTAGTAATGCAATAAATGCCCTAACAAATATATCAGATTTTTCACTTAATGCTTTTTACAGGCTTAAACCAAACTGAGTGAAAGAAAATCACCTTTTACAGTCTGACTCTTAAAGGAAGAATGCCTTTCTGTTATGCTTTTTAAAAGAAGGCATGGTGAATTTATATCAACTTCACTGAATCTTGGGGCATGATAAAAGGAAGAAAATACGGCAGTGGAGTTAACATTCCATAGGATTCTTTCTTCACATATTTATTTCCTCGCTGGCTGGACATAAGGGGAAAAAAAAAAAAAAAGGAGGGAATAAACCCTGCTCCCCCTCAACACAGAAATAGCTGAAATAAACCTTTGGCACACAATGCAGTCAAAGCTCTGTCCTTTTCCTCCTCCCAGCCTCAACAACATGGATTGCTTCTTGCCAAAGAAATCCAAGTGAGAAATACTCCAAAGAAAAAACCACCATACTCTGATTTTCAAATTTGTAAAATAAGTGCAGCCACTAGGGCAGTAAACAAAGTTTCCTGTATCTTCCCTTATTAAATGACTACAGAAAGAAAAAACAGCTGTCTTTTTGGACCTACTGCCTTTTGAAAACTAAAAAAAAAAAAAAAAAAAAAAGACAGAACTAAG
Organism: Microhierax caerulescens; assembly: GCA_035590215.1. Lineage (NCBI taxonomy): Eukaryota > Metazoa > Chordata > Aves > Falconiformes > Falconidae > Microhierax > Microhierax caerulescens. Next base: position 75,225,439 of record JAVJGJ010000047.1, on the reverse strand, counting down.
TTCTAGTAAATAAACATTAGCACTGCCTTATAAATCTCTGCCCTCTTGTCTGGTATTTTATCATCTTTGGTTGAGAAGTCTTAATTTCATTCTAATGTAAATAAGAACTGGTCTGTTTGCTCAGTATTTCAAAAAGAATTTGCTGCAAGGTTGCAGCATGCAGGCAGTGCCCTGAGAAGGGTGACCTCGCTTTAGTCAGTGAAGCTAAAGATCATTTATCACAGTTAACCTACAAATCTGTCTTGCTGCGGCCTCAGATCCGTCAGCCACTTGGAAGCAGCTACTTGTCCTGTCCTCCCACAGCTCCCTAAAACATTGGATGGGTCTGATCTTTTCTATTATTGTATACCCCTCAGCTAATAAAATATATTTTTATGGATTGGAACAAACAGGAGTACTTTGTATTTATTTATACAGCTCATTAAAGGTGAATGGAGGTTTGGAGGCAGAGAGAATGCCCCAAGCCTTAGAAAGCTCAGGAAGACAGACTCCAGGCATATGCATGTATTTAACTTTATGTATATGAGTTGCCTGGCTGAACCCAATGAGACTAAGCAATTATGTACATGTAGGCATCCTAATCTTTTTGTAACTACACTCCTAAGCTAAGACATGACAGGGAAATGATGCAAAACTAGTAAACACTGAGAGGAGGAGACCAAGATGGTTATAATGGGCATACGGGCAATATATTCAAAGCTATGCAGTCAAAAATATTATGTATTATTAGACCTATATATTCAGACAACAAACACCATACAGAACTAGCTGCAGCTCCCTGACCTTCAGGTACTTGGTTCAGGTGATGATAGAAGAGAATGCAGGATGGGACACCACATTCACACCAGCACTGTAGTGCAGAAGGCATCACTCCTTCTCCAGATTCACTCTCCTGATTTAACACACCACTCTTCCTCTTTACATTAATGGAGACACGTGTTTTCCAAAAGGAACATTAGGTCATCTTCCAGTAGGGAGAAGACAGCAGACTGCAAATCCAGTGCCTGATACCAACAGCAGTAATACTTGTTAAGAGACAAATGTGCTTGTGCCAATCTGTTAAAAGAAGCCTGAATTTGACTTTGAACTTGAACAGGGAAAAAAAGAGAGTAATTACCCAAGGGTTTCCTAGGCACAGAGACCACTGTAGAAGGAGAAAATAGTGATCTCTCTCTAGTACACAACTTGGGGAAAAAGTAACATGATTTTGCACTGATTTTTGTTTTTTAAAGCAAAACATTACATACCCACACCTATCTGTATTAAAGTGTCTTTTTAAAAAGTTACTCAGATTTAACACAAGAGTTTATGCCTTTTTAAGTATACAGGTTGGCAGTGAATGACCAAACCACAAATTCCACATATTTCAGCTATGAATTACTGAAATATGTGGATTTTAAGTGCTTGTACTCACATATGTGTGAGGATGCAGTGCTATCTGACACTCATAAATTGGCTTGCAGTAGGGAAGAGCTCAATCCAGAGCTATTTTTGCAAATCCTAACCTGTCAAAGTACCATGAAAGAGAGACAGCTAAGCAGGGAGTTACTGCTATTTAGGCATAAATCAGCATAGGTGATTTAAGAACTGAAATCAAAATCGTTACCTATAATAGTGACCACCAAAGGTCAGAATTCCCAAAGAGCCAGCTACCACTAAAAACTGACTGCCAGTAGAGCTCATGACACTTCTAATGACCCAAAATAAGCAGGTGGATTTTAAAAAGATTTTGTACATGCGGAACTGTGGAATCCACAGGGCTCTGCAACACATCTGGTCATGTGTGCTGCCACCAAAGCGGGGCAGGCAGGTAAATAAACATCTGGGTCCCATTTTAGGGTCCTAAATGGATATTAAGCTTCTTTGAGGCAGACAAGGACTAGTCCTAGCAGATTACAAATTGAGAACAAGAAGCCTGAAGAAAAGGACCACAAACAACTGGCAAATGCACTGCCTGGCCACAAGCCCATCTGATCCCTGAAAGGAAGACAGCAGTTGTGAGTCTGCCTGAATTATCTAGGGGGAAGGAGAAGGCCTAAATATGAGTAAAGCATCACTGGCATAAGGAAAGGTAATAGAAATAAATACACAACTTTGTGAAGGAAGAGAGAAAGAGGCGTAACTATGGAGGATTTTGAAAAGGATAAAAAGGAGCCCAAAAATGACGAGAGTGAAACAGCCAGCGTAGGGAGGGAGAGCTAAACAATCCACAAAAAAATAAACTGAATTTACTGGTTGTTTTTTATATGATCTGAGGAAGGTTGTTGATCAGGAGAGGACATGAGAAGTATATTACAATAATCAAGATATGAGTGGCAGTTGGTTGGGGAAGAAAAAAAGGTATCTTGGAAAAGCTGGAAAGAAAAATATGTAACATATATAGCAGTCTGGATGCATGGGATAGGAAAGGAAAGACAAAAACCATCCCTAAAGCTTCAGGCCTAGGTGGAAGAGGATGCTAGCATTACAGTGAGCACAGAAACTTCCCAGGGAATATGCTCAAGTGTGCACAGGGCAGGGAATACCCAGAATCTCTCTGCTGAAGCCTATATTGCTGAATTGAGCAGGCTAGGGAGAAGGCGTTACAGCTCAACTACTGAGTGTCTGTACTTTCCCCCGGATTATTCTGGCCCATGCCAACCAGGATTCTCCAAAACCACTCCTAGACACAGTTCAGGGAAAAACCCATGCCAGGGACTATTCCCAAAAGGTGGTACGTACCAGGCTCCTACAAGCAGGGCATACAATATATTATATTACCTTCAATCTTCCGCTAGAAAACACAATTCCCATGGTCTGCAACATGGGTCTTATGCTATCCTGGAAATTTTGAATTAAAAAACTAAATACTGAACACCCTCAAAATAATACTTGTACCTGCAGCTGCATGGGGACCACATAAAGCCCACAGGATATGCATGCCCAAGTGTTATTTAGCACTGCTGTAGCTAAGGTCTGCCACATGGCCTCGGGGCCAGAAGATAGTCCCTGGCTCCGCTTTAGTTAGCGGTACAGATGTAGGCTGTAGCTGACAGAAAAATGATATTCACCAAACACTGTCTGTCAGCGTCTCAAGAAAGATTCATGCCCTCATGGTTGCAGAATAAAGCTTGACTCAAGGGTACTTTAAGGATCAAATATGAAAGAAATAAAAGGAATATAACACAATTCTACAAAAGTCATAATGCTGAAGGAAGGCCAATAACAATCTAAAGCATGATTTTTTTATGTCAGGGTGGTGAAATTAGTTTGAGGCACACTAACAGTAAGTACAGTAATAAACAGAGATTTAAGATTGCTATAGAACGTAACCAGAGAAGGAAATAAAAAAATGATGGTCAATTCTTAACTTGCAATGGTGTTAAAAAGAAAAGCATAAATTTTATCTGTTTTTACAAGATTTCCTTTGGTTTTGTACATTTCGGTCCAGACAATAGCAATATTTAAAAACTATTCTGGATTCCTAAACAATAGGAATAAAAAAGCAAACAATACATTTAGGAGAGTGTGACAGAAGTAAAAATGTTATTTTTTCCACTTAAATTCTTTGCAGTAAGAGTCTGAGTTTATAAATCCAACAAGAAAATACAGAACTTTTATTCATTTGTATTTCCATCTTCCTATTGCAGCAGTGATCATAAAACAAACACAGCTGGCATCTTTATTATTTTATTCACTGAAGGATTTAGCTGGACAAACATCACAAAGATAGTGGCTGCTTTCATTGAATTTATGATCAAATATGCTCCAGCATAAGATCAACTCTGTTACATCAATTATTATGAGATGTGAATAATTTAACACAAAGTTGTCTATTTGTAAATCAGATCTTACAGATATAAATTCAGCTGAGGTCGCAGACAGTAGATATACACCATATTATACATTACACTATTTAAAAGGATGCATTTTTTTTGGTGAATCACATTTAGTAATAAAAATTGTCATTTACATTTTGTATCTAGTGAGCTGTTAATCCAGACAAACAACATTTCAGAATTTTATTTTAAACTTCAATTAAATTTACCAGAGAAGAACTTAACTGTTCTAGTGATGCCTTTCAAAATTACAGAATGTATTTCCTATAAAGGCTCGATTAAAAATGATACACAAATTACCATCATCATATTTTTTTTTCCCCATAGGTTTTCAACAGTATCTGTTGTTCAGCATAATGCCAGGAGAGTTATAATAATTTTAACACAGAATGTGTGCCTTAGGATATGGGATTGACACAATGCCTGAAAGAAAAAGGTCAGTTCCCTTTGGAACCACTTGCCTCTTTGCCCTCCAGCAATGACAGGTGCACCAGCCCTATGCCGAAGCTCGTTATTCACAGTGTGTTGCTGAAGATACATAATCTAACCTCTTCATTTTAATGCACCAGGAAGGATTATTGTTTCCTATCTTCCCATTTTGGCACTCAGGTCAAGCAGTCATGAACATACATTCACTATGATCTGCCTGCAGTCAGCATCTCTCACAAATTCTCAAACAATAGCTTCAAACTTTCTAAGCTAGATTATTTAAAAAAAAAAATCAGTAAATTTAATTACAAGAACTGTTTGGCTAGCAAATAACTTCAAGTTTTGAAACAAATAACTGTTTTTATTAATCTCCTATAATGCCATGTGCTTTGGCATCACTGATTGAGAAAAATGCATGAAAAAGTGAAAATTCTTGTCCTATATGGCAGGAAAGAAGTCAGAAATCTGAAGGCCCGTGAAGTGCCACAGCCAGAAATGAGGAAAGGAAGAAATTAAGATTTTCTTGACAAAACTGTGATCAATTTTGTGAGATGGTCATGGGAGATTCTCACAAACAGCAATATCTAATACCTGTGATTACCATCCTACTGTAAAAAAGGTGGTAGTCAAAATTGCACTGAAAAAGCCACATCAAATCATCATAAAAGTCAGTAAGATAAGTATTTGTCTAAGGTAAAGATACTTTGTGGTGTTTGTACCATTCCAGAAACCTTAACTACTGCCTGTAAGTCTTTGGCTGGCAAAGGAGAAAAGTGGCAGGGTTTTTGAGATTAGCTTAAACTATCTTAACTATTAGCTTAAGAGGTGACCAAACTCAGTAGCATTATTCATGTTATTACAGTTACTGCCTGTCTGCACCATCTTCCAAAATACATTTCTGAGACCCTACAATGAGAATCAGGGGGACTGCTGAGCTAAAGAAAAATTTATCTGTAATACATGACAAAAATCAGTGGTTCATACACCAACAGCAGTTGCTTAGCACTAAGCACTTTTGAGTGCTGGCCCAGTTCTTAAGGTGCCTATCATTTTGGAAAAACCTTGCCTTTCGTGGCTACATGCAAATAATGGGAGACCCAGCAGTAAGGTCTACTTCACTGATATTACTGCCTTCATAGTATGTCTTCAATTCCTCAGATAAATATATTTAAAACCAACCTCAGAGACTCAGTTTTTCCAGCAATGTCTTCATCTGGGGAAGAAAGATTTCAGCCGAGAGACCAACAGTACAGAACTCCAGCAAGAGGGCAGAATTAGGAACGTGAGGATATAATGATGCCTGGTGCCTCTGATCAGAAAGTATTAGACTTCAGACCAAGAAATGAACACAGACATTATGGAAACATATATGAGTAACAGACTCCCCAAAACATAATTCTGAGAAATTACTAAAACATTGGCATGTAGAAATGCATAAGGAGAAAGAACAACTGGAAACATCTGAAAAGAGTTGATCAGTAAGTACTCAAAAACGTTAATGAAGAACATACTTTGAAAAAAACCAAAAAAAAACCAAAACCATACCTGGAAACACCAAATAAACATGTCTATCTGATATATGTCTCAATATCTTAAGGAATTCTTAAGGAATTAGTGAGGATAGCAAACAAATGTAAGGCACCGTTTAAAAGTCTTCCCAGGAAATCTACACAAGAAGAGTTAGTTCTCTTTCCTCATTTTTCTTTACAGGCTTATTATTGTAGATAAGTTACTGTAACATTAGCTAATTTTGCTCTGCATTCTGAAGTATTGTACTAGACTTAGAAAAAAGATACACATACTTCCTTTCCAGTTTTCGAATAAGGAAGAGAATCTTGGCAAATACTTGCTGGACATTGACATACAACATAGAAGCAAAATACAGACAATACAAACAAAACACAGACAATATGGAAGCAAAATTAGTTTTAGGAAAAAAACTAAGACAAGATGGCAATCAAAAGAAGTGATGACTAATGAACAAGACATTAGATTACCTGTTTAATTTTAAAAATCAACTTAATCATTGGTGGAAGAAAGCAATGAGGGATAAGGTTTGATACAATTTCTCTAAAAAAAAATAATCTTATTTCATAGACAAACTCCAAAGAGCTGGGATGTGATACAGTATCTCATAGACTGAAAACTGGCTGACAGACCATAAGCAAAGGGTAATGATGAGTGGCAATGTACTGAGTTGGAAGGGAAGTGTCCAGCTGTGTGCCAGAGGGATTAGCGTTAGTCACAGTTTTATTTAACATCTTTATTAATGACCTGGACTACGGGATACACTGCATACTGAATCAGTTCGTAGATGAAACGAAATGTTGAAAACACCGCAGCAGACAAAACAGCTCACAGAAGTCAGATACATGGGCAGACAATCTACAAACAGGATAGTGCATAGAGAACTACAAACAATTACTTCCAGGGAAAAGGAACCCAAAATATGGATCAGTTTAGAGATAATAATGCCAACAAACTCCAGTCCTGTGCCAGAAACCAAATTAAATGTTGCAGAAGACAACCAAGAACATCCATGTGCATTGGGGCTGTATTTTCACAGCTGTTGTGGATGGGAAAGGTGAAGGACAGCCACAATGTAGCTTTACTAAGGAAAAAGCATAGAGTTATTAGTATTCCGAAAAAGAGGACAAAGGCTTTTGTGGTCCAGTTTAAGAGATTTATTTTTTAACTGGACCAAGAGGATGTAACACAATACCCAAAGCTTAGCAACACAAAGGAGGGGGAATTTAAAATAAAGTGAAAAGAAATTCAATGTCAGGATAAACATTCTATGAATGAGGTCTGTTAGGAATAACCTCCCCTCAAAGTTTTAAAAGGTATGTAACATCCGAGGAATTTACAGTTGCTCCAATTGAAAAATATAAATTGTAAAGATTTTTTCGACTTGGCAAAAGGATAAACGGGGAAACTAGAGAACTTTCTCAGTCATTGGCTTCAATCAGCATCGTCTAATCCGTTACCACAACGCTGACAAAGCCTGCGGTGCGTTTCAGCTCGGCGCTAAGCGGTCCTGCCGGGGCTGAGCGCGCTGCACGGCTGCAGCCGCGCCCGCCAGGAGCAGGTGACACCGGGCTCGGCGGGCGCCACGCACAGCAGCCGGCACTCAAGTGTAAACAAGCAGCTTCCACCAGCCTGAAACCGATTTAATAAACCCCATTGCGCAGGGAAATAAACAAACCGCCCTAACGTTAGGGAAGATATTTGTAGCAAAAATCCTGGGCCCCATCCGGCTCCCCTCCGCTGCCGCCGTACCGGCCGGCCCGCAGTGCCCCCTAGCGGCGGCAGCGCCGTACCGGCCGGCCCACAGCATTGCCTGCCGCCGCCCGGCCGGCCCACAGCGCCCCGCGCCGCCCGGGAGGGGCCCGCTACCGGACACCACACAAGTTATTTTTTTATATGGAGAGTGTAGTAACTTTGCTATCCGGGAAATGGCTTCTTGTTTGGATCGCAGGTTAACAGGGGTTCTCTCATGATGCGATTCCTGAGGTCCCTCAGGCAAAAGATAACGACGGATAAAGCGTTACTTACAGGAAATAGGAAACAAAATGGGAACTTCAAAATGTTTTTTTCAGTACAACTGAAGTATCACTGCAAATCATCAGGAGACAGAGGCAGGTTTATATGCCTCTAAATCATAAATACTTCTACAAAATATCTTCCTTTTGTGTCCGGTTTCCACCCTTGCTCCTCCTGCTCACTCCCCAAATGCAGGTGAGGGGACCACCACTGTGCAGCCTCCATGGGCTTGAACTGCACGCGGTCATACACATACAGCTGCCTTTCGCACAGGCACAGCTTGAAATTCTTATTGCTTGGTTTTATCCATCAGAGATGTTTTAGCTTTTTTGTTTCTCCTGTGCTTGAGAGCTTGAATATTCTTTTAGTGGCACTACAGACTACATTACAATGTGCAATGCTGGTGACCGGACAGAAGGTGAAAGGGATAAAAGTGACAATTATAAGAGAGTTTTGCCTTTAGTTAATAACCCATGAAGGCAAATATTTTCTTAAAAACAAAAAACGAACAACAGAACCCCAAACCAAAAACTCTTCCCAAGTCTCAGCTCTAAACAATTCCATAGTCAGTGTCATGCTTTAAAATAAAATACAGACTCAAAATACATGGACTCCTCTCTATTCACTCACTTTGCTTTCTTCAAGTTTTCCTGGAATAAGAGTCCCAAAATAGGCCATTCTATCCTGGAATACAATGTTTAAATGCCCTAGCCTCAGGAAAGGAAGTCTCAAGTACAGAGGCCATCTTGTTAAAGGAAGAAATCCCCAACAGTGGGTCTAGCTGTGAGAATAAAGTGTTATTTATATAATAAATACTGCCAGGTTGGGGAATTACTAAGTAGTCGTCCTATTTATGCAGAGAAGAATTTGTTTTCAATTGCACCTTTCCTTTCCAATTTGATTTCTCACAACACAACCCATTATGACAGAAGGATCTGAAAAAGCTTTTTATATCCTACCAAATATACACAAGGATAATTAGTTCTCTTTTGTTATTCTTCTGTAAGGGTTTATTATTGTGGAAAAGCTTTTGCAAATTGAAAGAGGTTGCATTGCATTCTGAAGGCAGAGCTGTTCTTCAGTTTAATTGTATAGAGATAATCGAACAGAAAAGTTCAAAAAGGTGAAAATATAATTCATTATGAACTCTACAGGAAGATCAGATTACCACATCTTAATTCTTTTTAGACCAGTATTTTAGAAACACATTCCACAATGTATTAGGTCATGCAATGCAGGTGAAGCTTCATACTAGATAGAAGTAAATGGCAATGCAAGTTTTGTTTCCTAACTTTATAAGCATTTCTACAGAATTTATAAATCACATCTTAGCTAGTAAATATTCTCTTTATAGTCTTTAGGTCATCTGAGAATCAGTGAAGAAATTCAGTGTTAACGTCTCTGAAGAACTTAATTCATTATAAGTGATAGTTACATTATTTCCCTCAAATACTTCCCCAAAAAAAAGCCTGTAATATTGACCAATTTTATTCCAAGAATTTTAGGGATCTGACTTCTTGCATCATGAGCCTGCTGGCTGGCTTGTCATTGCTGTCACATTCCACACTTTCAGCTAATTTCCAGTTAGACTGGGAATTATAGAGCCACTGGCTTGTGTCCATCATAGTTCCATTGTCTGGCTCTGCCTTTAAAATTCACATCTCATGGAAGCTGGTGTAGTCAGATGCAATTATTTTGCTCCGATCTACCATATGTGGCTTTTTTTGGGGGTTGGTGTTGGAGTTGTTTGCCTCTGTTCATTCTGCCTTACAGACATGAAGCTGGCTCTGTAGGTGTTGGAAGCGTGTTATTCTTCCTCCTAGTAACCTCTCCTTACCTAAATTGAATCATAACATATATTCTGAGGTAAGCCTCTTTGAAGACTTCTAAACCATGTTCTCACTTTCCCATGCCAAGACCTCAAAATATATATGCAAACAAGACAAAGAGCCACACTGTGCCTTAAAGATGGACCAGTAGATGGTGAAAGTTTCATCATGTTTAGAAAATTAGTGTTTTCTTACAGTCTGGGAGCATGAACTCCAATGTCATGCTCTGTTTTACAGTTTCTATGGCAGTTTCTGTGTGACAAACTCCTTAATTGCTTTGTATCTCAACCTCCCTCTATAAAATGCAGTAACAGGACTTCACCTCAGAGAAGCTTAAAATCACATGTAAATCCTTCCAAGACTATAAATACTGTTATAGAAGGCGTATCTTTCAAAGGCACTAACATGTCAAAAGGAAGTAACTGTAATAAAACCAACACCTACTTAAAAACAAAAGGCTGTTATGTTTTTCTCCACATCTTAGGTCTCACATTTATCCCAACTGCCCTTAAAACAATATCTTAGGTCTCACATTTATCCCAACTGCCCTTAAAACAATTCTATTTCAAATGGGACGGTTTTGTGTTATCAACAGTCTTCAACAAATTAAATCAGGATGTTGAAAAAAAAAAAAAAGATTAGAGATTGCTGCTTTTTGAAACATGCTAATAAAGAAAGCAAATTTTTAGAATTAATCAGTCTGTCCATGTGTCATTTTATAGCTGAATTATAAACCCTTGGGAATATGATGTCTATAACAAATAACTACAGCTGTACAAGCAATACACTCTAATACAGCACAAAGATAAAGATTTGTGCTAGAAAAAGAGAAAATCCTTTACATTTTGAACATAAATGATACATAATTTTGAGGCACTGAATATTTCCTATTATAGTAGAAGCACACATATGAAGTCCTGAGCTCTGTATCATTGCTTTCAGTCTTTCAATCCCTTCGTTTATGCTGAAAAATTGCAAATCCTTTATGCATGGAGCATTGAAAATGTAGAAATATTTTTGAAGAGGCTTCTCAGAAATTAAAAAGCTCTGGTCTTATTTGAGTCAGCCTGTGATGTGATCATAACTGGTGTCAATTATGAAATCTCAGAGACCGAGCATTTGTTTTAAGCAAACTAGGGTTTGTTCTTTTTTTATATTTTAAGAAAACAGAAATTTCATGCAACATTCATTGAAGGAAAATGAGATAACTTCTAAAATTCAAATCTATTACTGCACTTATTCATACACAGCAGATACTGCTGGGCTTAACTGCTGTTAAACTATAGAAAACCACTTGGTCCATGCCTACAGAATAGCATGCCAGTATCTATTCATATAATTTACGCATATATATCCCCAAGCAAATACATTCACATCAATATTAGTTTCCTTGTCCCTCTTTCCCAACCCAGTTCTAATTGCCTATGTTGTAATATAATTGCTTCTTCCAAGCTTTTGGATTTCATTAACTACTTTCAAAGAAAAAATGAACTTGCAAGTTTGTTCATTGTTAAATGACAGAATATAGACAATTCTAGTAGCTTACTTTTTAAAATGAAAGCTGTAAGTTTCAAGGAATTATATTATTCCAAGCAGTAAGACTGAGGAAGAGTTAAACACTGCAGGATGCCTGCAAAGATAACAAGAGCCAGCAAAACTGTTTGAGATATTCACAAAAGCCAAGTAAGTGAAGCTAATCTTCTTGTTGCTCCCTCTAGAGTGAACAGGAAATGAACTCTTCTACAAAAGCCACCGAATTTGGCTCCCAGCCTGAACTGGACAAGCCAGAAACTTTTCTATTTTGAGAGATTGTGGAAAGTCAATAAACTCAGGCAGGTGATAACCTTTGTGAAGGCCTGCACTGGCTTCATTGCCAGCTTTATGCATCTCATTGCAGGAATCATAAAGTTAGTCCTAACCACAGAGGATCTAGTAGTAACACAGACCGAGCTACAGGGTCATGAAAGATGCCTAGCACTGCAGAAATACAGGTTCTGATTCAAAGGATGAACATCAATGGTATTACATCCAAGAGCTAGCACCTAACTTTAACTATGATCCCACTGTAGTAACAGATTTCACCTCTCTCAGTTAACCATGAATTCAGAAGTTGTTTTAAATGAAAAATGCCTTTGTGCTTCAGTCCAAAACACTGGACCGAACTGGTCTGGGAAGAAGTGTATAGAAAAGAAGTCATAGAATGGCAAAGTATAAACCTCATCACCTCTTGGGCAAGTGACCATGCTAGGAATTTTACAGCTGTAGATACACTCCATTGCTAATGAATTAGGATATTGAAAAAGGGTTTGGACTTCTACTCTGTCATTAACTTTTTCCTTATAACAAGGAAGTTCCTTCAACCAAAACATTTCATTATCTTCAACTTCAGTAGTGAACTTGGAGGAGGAGATGTTTCAGTCTCCTGGTAATTTATGCCTTAACTCCCCAGTAAACTACTAACAACACAGCCAGTTGGTACCAACAATAAAATTTGAAATGAGTATCTGAAAGAAAACAGTAATGCTGGTGCAGCAAAGGCTTAGCTTCATTGCAAAAAATTTTGGTCAAAAGGGAGTGGAGAAAAATTGTAACAATTTTTCTGTCAAGACAAGCTGTTGACATAGATGTTATCCTGCTTATTGAACTCAAACTGTGTATGTTTTCTTCAAAATATGAGATGTTAATCACTCAATACAGTGTTACTCAAATATCCTGTCTACAAAGATCCTTCACGTGTTGAGAAATCTTCTAGTAAACTTTACACAGATGATTGGTTCAGCATTCCTGGCTTACTAGGCAACCTTTCTGGATTCTGAGTGTAACAGCTTTATATCATCTGTGTCATCTGTCCATCTGATGTAAATGTGACAAAAGTCAGGGAACATTAAAAGGGGGGAAAAAAAGGTGGTGAATTCACATTCCCTTTCTTCAGTCATGATAATTAAAATATACAACAGTACAGTCATCAGCTTACAGCAATGACCAGATGGACCTGGCAACAGGGAGAGATTATGTGGAAACAACACTCAGAAGTTGATTAGAAACATAATACTTAAAAGTCTCTTAATTGTTATAGATGAACAGAGAAAACAAGATTCAAAACTGATGGCCCAAAGCAATAACACAGCATCTGTAAATGAGCTTGATACACTTGCCAACTGACATCCCCAAAAAGAAACCACAACAATATACAGTTTCTGCCTATTTACAGGTAATTGGCAATTGAAAAACATTCAAAACTGGCAGAAGTAGGAAAGAATAATACTTCAGTAATTCCATATTCATTCTGTAATTAAAAAGGATAGCGCTATTATAAGTTAACTATGATAACTTTGGCTTGGCATGAATCATATGCTTGAAGAGTCAAAAGAGTAATTAAAAAAAAAAAAAAAAAGACAACTTACTTATTCCATGCTTGTCTAAGGTTTTTAGGGCTGTACTGTGTAAACCGTTCTGTAAGAAAAAGAAGAGGCACATTTAATTATTTACACTAAAACCACTGTTATTTTTTTCAAATATGTTTATCTACCATCAATTTTCATAATTTCTATGTAACTACTTAAGCTCAAGTCCCAAGACAGGGAAATAAAACTAGCATAGGTGCAACTGCCATAGAAATAGGGAGAAAAAAATCCACCAAAAGCCAAGATCCCAACTTGTTAAAAAAAAAACCAAAACACCAAACCATCATGACCTAAGCTCATTTACTGTGGCTTCAACAGAAGTTGAAGAAATGGAAATTTTACAAATTATTTCTAAAGTAGTTTTTGACTGCTAGGGGGAAAAAAAAAAAAAGAAGCCTGAAATGTAGTTTGTTTTTTTTTTCTTCATCATAAATACAATTCTCTGCCACCTCACTGTCACATTTTTATGCTTCTCAGGAGGTATAAGAGTCAGCATGGGTCTGTGTGACACACAGGGAGGGGCATGTAAAACATGATGGTTGCATAAGGGTCCATTTTCTAAAGAACACATAAATAACGAGCAGAAGTAACAAGTACAATGACAGCTTATTTACTCAAACATTAAGTTCTTAATTTTGGATAGAATTACTTTCCCTCTAATACCCAAGAAGATGCTTCCCCTGCAGTTGGACTCTAGTTGGCAAAAGCAGATGCTATGAAAGCTGCTGCAGAAGTGAAGAGCCAGTACTCTGTCAGCTCTTTGAACAGCAGCTAAGTGCCTCTCAGGAATAAACAAATGCAGTCCAGCTGGAGAATACCGCAACATTTTCCATGAAGCCTCATTGCACTGAAATCCTGCCATGTAGGCTGGTACTTCCCCTGGCCAGCTACCATAGTGTGATGGCATTGGTTACTGTGAAGAACTCCTAAACTTACAAAATACTCCACAAAACCGGAAAATTTAATTTGCCTTCCTCTCCACCCAAAAGCATGACATTCAACATGCACACTGTACAGTTTCAACAGGTATATATATGTACACACACATACACATATGCATATATGTACACACACATACACATATGCATGCATTTTACTGTGCAAAACAACTGTAAATGTAACTTTGGAGGGGACTGTGTTCAAATTCCTGCACTGTACACTTTGTGTATGTCAGTTCTAAAGTTGCCATGTATACTTCATACACAGTCAGTTCTAAAGATGCTAAAACTATGGCCCATACAAAATCCTAGCATGAATGTGGATGATTTTGTTTTCTATACCTATTTTTTTTTTTTCTTTAACTAAAAAGACATATGCAGAAACTTCAACTTTCACTGACTTCACTATAGGAAGTTTTCAGTAAGTGATAAACCTGCAAACAGTGTCTGAGGGCCACTTCACATTTACAAATTTTGTTGCTTTATCCACACTGATGCAGTGAAAGCAAAGAAATCACTCCCTCTAAGATATATGTATGACAAGCGTACTAGAAACTGGAAGTTGCATGACTCTAACTAGTTCAGCACCAATATAAATAATAAATATCACTTATGTAATATTGTATCTAAATTTACTTAACTTTCTTAGCAAAAAACGCCAAATGCTAACTACATAGTCATACTGTTAAAGGCTTTTTAGATGTAGATGAGAGTATGAAATAAAAGTTTGAAAGGTTTTTTTTGTGGGGTGTTTGGTTTTGTTTTGTTTTTGGTTTTTTTTTATTATCAACAAAAAGTTTCTGCACTCAGAAAACATCTGACTACTGTAGATGATGATTAAAGTAGCACACACCTGACTCCTCTATCAGAATGAAGATGTCTAGCTAAGAAAAGAGATGACTTTCAGCAACTTCCAGATGTGCTATCATTACACAGTTCTCAACAAACTAAAATTATTAGGTTGAATTTTTATGAACTATGTTATACAATGTTACAAACCCTAATTTGTTGTTAGGATAAGGATATTGTAAGAAATAAATTATAGGTCATACGGTACATTTTACAAACAGAAAAGATATTGCACTGTAAATATATCTTCCCAAATAAAATATACTTATTGCCAATTTTGTGCACATTTCATAATATATTTGAACTCATTTCTAGTATGTCTCATTGTTGAAAATGCTGCCATATAACTTAGTATGAACTTGAGAAGCATTTAGATTACTGACACTACTGACATCCTAAATCTTATAAATTAGAAGCTCTACAGTACTTTCCAATTACTGATAAAGCCAGTTATCCCAGGCTCTTAGCAGCTTGGATACTATAAAAAGGAAAACTAATTTAAACCGCTCTAGTAGTTTTTTCTCTATTGTCTGTTATGTCTTGATACTGCAATGAGTGCAGAACATAAGGGTTAAAGAGGGGAAAAAAAGAAGTTGTGGAGTAGTTACGGAGAGCAGCAAGTAATGAGATTTCCTTACAGTCTTCTGTGTGCACATATTACAACAAAATAACTTCTCATATCTGAGGCATCCAGATTAAAACTATAGGAAATGCCAGTTTCTTTTAATCTCTATATACATTGCACGCAATGCATCTACTACAGATGTGCCCATGCCCCGAGGCAGGTCTTTAAATCAAATGGGCAAAGTAGTAAGGATCATTATTAGATGCAGCCACGGTTCAGTACCAGTAACATGGCACTGGAGTCGGTGCCTGTGATTATGTTTTAATACCCGATAGCACAAATAAAAACTCAGTACTGAAGCACATATTCTGTAGTAAATAGTTCAAGTATTGTATTGGCATTGAGAGTATGACCCAAAATTACAAGGGAGAGGAACGTTGCAATTCAAATTGTAGCTGTTGTTCACTAATACAGCTTCTGCTCTCCAGAGGAAAAGCCTGAGCTCCAGTAAAGTTAATAGTTAAGTTGCATTGGCCTCAGCAGGACCTGAGCTCACCCTTGAATTTCAGTTTACAAATGTGAATTAAAAACATGTATACAAGCAGACACTTGCCCATAAAAACTGGAAGAAAATAAACACTTTCTATATTTTATAAGTAGTTCAACCATAACACCATCCATTCATTTATGACAAAGGACTGAAAAATAAGATGCAGCTAGACAGTGCTGTGTAACAAGTCTGAGACACACGTGGGAGTTCAGCTAATCAACTGCAGATTTGCACATGAATCTATTTTGGTGCAGAAAAATGCTGGGTGGAAAGAGAACTGAACTGACTTGAAGAGTTGCTGAAAAGCTAACCTAGACCTGGGGAAAGATAAGATTTTGATTTTATCTGTCATTCTGCAATATGTTTTGGTCAGATACTGAGCTGGTTCAAACTGGCACAGCATGCTGACTTCAACAGAGCTACATCTACTTAAACCAGTTGAGAAGTACCATATACAACCTATTTTCTTGACTGGGCTGTCAGGTTTACTTTAATAAACTTAAGCTATTTTCACTGTGGCCCAATTGTCTTAAGGTCTTGAAGTCCAAAGATCTGTTTCAGTCCTGCAAGAAACTGAAAAACTATTGCTATGCCAGATAAGCTCTTACTGAAAAAAGGATACACTGGAACCAGTTACATAAATGCTGTTAAAAGGGACATGCATAAGCAAAATAAACATACTTCTCAAAGAGATATTCCTTCTTTACTCCCATCTACTGTTCTAAACCCCTTTTTAAATAAGTACCTTATATACCACATTTATGAGGCAGGGAGAGGGAAAACTAGAGGGCAAACATGGATAGCATGGAACCCCATCTATAGAGAAGCAAATGCTAGTCCTGAGTCCTCAGCTTCAAACTCCGTTTATATACTGTGTGACTGCAGACCGTGCCTCTCCCAACTATTGTTATCAACTCTTTCCCCTCTACTCCAAGCAGATTAGAGGCTACTTGCTTTCAATTCTTTATAAGGAAAGAGACCACATATCAATAAAATACAGCTCACATTTTTCTACATAGTTTTGTGGTCATGCCTCCAACCAGAGTCTTGTTAACTTCCATGGACAGTATAACTAGCTGGGACTACTGTACACAGCCTCATGTACATGCCAGCTCTTAGTACTTTCCCGAATTAATCCTTCTCTGGAGAATAAAAATCAGAATAATAAAACCAGCTGATTTTGATTTCAGAGTTGCCAGAACAGAGAACTACAGTAATCTTGTTCTCGAGCTTCTCCATCACAATCCATTTTTTTTAAGTCTGTGAAACCACAAGATTGCGTACCCACAAACAGCAACCTTGCAGTCACAACACAGGCAAAAAAAGAGGTAATTTAACCTCCCAGCTTTTATCTGGGGATCTCCTGATTGCATCCAATTAATGACAGAACTGGAATTCAGTCTCACAATTACACCCTCAAGTTTGCTTCTGAGTTACTTTACAGGGTGAATGATTCACACCTGTACGAATGCCTCTGTCCTTGACTGCTAGATAGATTTAATACAACCAAATCTAAAGCTATACATATCTGACCATGGCCAACTGCATGAAATTACGCTTTATGATACTTTCAAGCATATAGCTTTGGTATTTGTTTTTTAGATGCTCCCATTGATTTGATCACAAAAAATAGTAATACCAGTGAGTAGATCTTGACTGTATGTGAGATCCTGGAAATACTGCAGAATTACCATGAATGCTCCCCCCAAAAAGAAATTTTTGCCTGACATACATTACAAAAGGCAGCAGCACAGGCCATCCAAATCTTGGTCCAACGCTGCGGAAGAAACCCTGTGTATTGAAAACTTAGCACCTCTCCCTCAGAACTGAAAGGCAAACAGGCACGTCCAAGAAATTATCATCACTCACCCACACAATCATCCTCCAGCACATGCAAGCTACTGTCAAGAACGTGAGGCACACCATCTTGCTGAGGCAGCTGCTCACTCTCATCAGCATTGAGACTAAAGAAACCTGAAAAACTGTATGTTTACAGATCAAGATTTGATCTCAGTTGTATTTTGAATTTTTATAGTTCAAATTGTGAGTATATATACTAGAATTCAAATCTTTTCAGATCATTATTATTATTATTATTAAATGTGCTTATTTTGAATAAAAACACTTGAAGACCAACACAGTAAGCTCATCTGAAATTTAAAGTAAAAAGTGTGGTTTTAATTCCCCTTATGCAAACACTTAAATATTTGCAAATCTTTTGGGAACAAATTTGGAAAACAAAATTTGATCCTCTGTATTTTTACTCCAAATATACAATCATCATCCCCACTAGCAACCATATCTTACTGTTAAAGAGCTGGCTTTTCACGTGGGTGCTGTATTTCACTAGTCAAAGGTGACTTTTGCTTATGTGAAACAGAAGAAGAAATAAATTTTGGTTTTTTTAAATCCCACAGCACCTCAAGTGTTTACTATTTGATGCTTAGAAGGCCAAGGTAGCTAAATCTTGATAAATTAAGTGGCACGTTCATAATCAAATGCTGCGTAAAGAGTTCCCTACATAAGGCTGCTTAAATAAGAGCAAACGTATGGTACTCATATCCCTCACTGGAAAAAGGTACCAATTGCAAGATCTTCCTCTAAGCATACCATTTAGTCTTAAGATTTTGAAAGAGTATAAAAAAAGGAGTAGGCTAATATATTACATGCACACCTTCAGCAGCCCAGCCTCAGAGCCAAGATTCACTGTTCTGCTGGGCACTACACACGACCCACTCAGAGATGCTGGGTGGTGCAGTTAGATGAACATTATTCCCGCAGTAAATGGATTTGAGCTGCTCTTTGCTTCAGACCTTGCAGCACAGCGTACTCCATTTTCATGTGCCAAGGAAGTTTTTAAGACTATGCCCCACAAACAGTAACATCAATGAAGCTATTGGAATACCAGCTGCAAAATGGAAGCAGAAGCGAGCAACCAGAGGGAAGAGAGGGAGGAAATTTCTTGAGCTGATTGATTTGACAAACCTGATGCATGCAAAAAAATTATGGTCTTAAAACAACTGCTCCCAATTTGTACTCGGCTTGAAGACTTAGGGGAGAAAATAGCTGGTGCCAGAAAGCTCATCCATTACACCCACATGTATTAAGTGATCTTAGAAATAACAGTATTTCTATTTGTTATAGAAATAGGCAGCATTTCTATTTCTTTCTATATCTCTTTTACACAACCGCTCTACAGCAACACTGTTCTATATTCATACTTACTTGTGTGCCCACATATATACCTACATGCACTCCACTGCAAACATCATTATCTGCCTGATAAACACACTCCATCTGACAGCCCTGCATCAAGGGCAGGTTCAAACAGAAGCGAATTTCAGCAGAACTCACTAGTGAGCTTATTAGCAGACCACTAAAGGAACTACTGGTCTGCTGTGAGAATTGAAAAAATAAGCACTTGCATTTTAAATAACATAAAACAAGATGGGGTTTTTTTTCTTTTATCAGACAGAAAAAGACATGAACTATTATACCTTTGCCATGTTTGCCTTGAAAGGACCTAGAATAGGCAAGAAAAGCTACATAAGGAATTAAAAGCAGACTACATTTTGATTTTTTAGTTTCTTTTTAGCACTATTGATAATCAGCTTCTAGTCTAAACCAAAGAACTTAAAATGCAGTTTGACTTCAAGGCATTTTTTATGTTGTTAATCAAAACATGCTGGCTAATATGCATTCCTTGATTAATGTTCTTCTCTATTTAAAACCAAATGTGATTAGCTTAAATGCAAATATTTAAACATTGCCATAATTAATACTTTGAAAAGTCTAATGCATGATTTCTTTAAATGGGTTTTCTTTACATTTAAATTAAAGGTCTGAAGTGACTAACACTGTATTGTGATATGTAGGATTCATATACTATTTTTTTTAAAGATTCAATCCTAAAAATATTTAAACTATGTTAGCTACAGATACAAAGACAAGCACCCACGCTGAAAAGCAAATTTTCAAGCACTATTTACACCACTAATGTGCAATTAAGAGTTGTTACTGAAGTTTAATCACATAAACTGTAGTTTTACCATAATCATGAGTTAAACTTTGCTCTTTTTGTATGCCAAATGCCTTGAGACAAATTACTTCAAGCCCCCACACTCCACCCTCATCCCCTCTCCTCCCCTCCTTTCCAAAACCACCTGCTTTAGCAGAGCACAGGTTGTGTAAAGAGGAAGGATGGATGCTATTTTCTAAACTCCCTACTGAGCATGAGTAGAAAATTTAATTTTAATAGCTAGCACTGTCTAAAGCACTGAACTTTTATATTACACGGTTCTGCCTTTTAGCAGTGCTCACCCCAGCTCCCTTACATATGTAAATTACTTTTAACTTTTCAGTTTCATGTGGTTTTGTTTAAAGAATGGTGAAAACACTTACAACTCTGCTTCCTTTGGGTTGTGGATACCACACACTCAAGGAAACACCAAATATTACAATTTTGTCAAAACTGAAGAAGGGGGGGAGAAATTTGAAATTTTCTCTCTTTTACAGCTCCCTCTCCTTTTTTCAAGTACTCAAATCTATATGAGTAATTTCTATGTGCTCAGGTCTGTTGTCTGGCTGAGACACCATTGCTGTCCTGTGTCCACACTACTGCAGCACCTTCAACCTCTGTCCTCCAATACAGGAGGTGGGAACACCCTTCTTTTTATGAGGAATGGTTCCCAGCCCACATTAACTCCCAAACCATGCCTGGGAATTAATTATTTGGAAGTGCTAGTTGTTATGAGCTGAAGGCATGCCAGAGGCTGCTTTAACAGCAGAGACTCCCACATCACCTGGGAACATTCACTAGCATCAGTGTAGATGTAAACAAACAAGATATTGATTCAGTGTATAATGAATTGCTGACAGGCTTTGGTGAAACTCTCTAAGAAAAACTGTTATGAAAGTTTGAAAAACCATTTGTCCTCATATAAAGTATTTCCACAAGTTTGTGCCAAAGCAGTTTAGTTTCTCAGCCCAGCACTACTCTAAATGAAGACAAGCCTTTGAAAAAACTTGGCTATCAATCAGCTGTTAAGAAGCAGGTAGGCAGATCACATTTCTAAACCAAATCTATATTTATTGATCACCCGGGAAGCAAAGCAGAATTCCTGAGTCAGAACACCAGGCTCTGCAGTGGTTTTGTCAATCAAAGACTCGGGATTTTTACAATAAATCCATGAAGTATCTCAATCGCTGGCAGACTCCATGTTATGCAGTATTTCCTATGAATGCTGTTCTCTAGCTCTGCTTTATTTTTGCTTTCTGCTTTCTCCTTAAGGAGAATCTCTTCCTTTTAACTCTTTTCATCCTGACTTCAGGGATTCTCTTTTAAAAATCATTGCTCAGTAGATGTTTCCATTGTCTCACGAAGCCACCTTTTCAGGTGCATTACTTTATATGATATCTGATCATCTATTGAACATAGCAAGGTTCAGGCTCCTATGCCATCAGCCCAAGATTAAATATTTAACTTACTTTCACCTAGAAACAGTACTGTAAGGGAACTGATGCACAGTGAACACTACAAAGCATTCTCATGTTTTAACTGCCTTCCTAACAAGTTACTACTTCTCCTTGACTTTTACCATCTCTTCATGGCCAACATCACTTCACGTATCTTCCTTTGTGACCATATCTTACCTTCTCCACTTTGCTCATTGACAATACCTTCTGATAAACCTCTATTTAATGTCTCAGGATGGAGGTTACTCAGCATCAGTCCCAGATAACCAAGAATGTAGAAAAAGTAAAAACTTAAGTGTCAACGTTGACCCAAATGGTTATCTTGCTCAATTATTTGGGCAGGACTCTGAATCCAGGCTAAGAAAAATGGGAGATTTCATGACAATGGAGAGAATAATACACAAAAATCAGGAAGGCTCAGACAGAAGACTGGTAAGGAAGCAGCTTGTTTTGGAATGCTTCTTCATCCTTCTTTGGTGATACGTGAGCACAGGAAAACCCACTCAAGATTGCAGCAGTCATAACAGCTTCAAAGTGAATCACAGAGGCAAGCCAAAGTTACCAAAATACTTCCGAAGTATTTCAGGATTTTCAAATGCATTATTTAGATTATCCTTAATTAATGTACTAAGCAGGATGTGTGCATGTGTGTCTGTCTGCCCAGGTGCAAACAC
Source organism: Microhierax caerulescens (assembly GCA_035590215.1). Classification (NCBI taxonomy): domain Eukaryota; kingdom Metazoa; phylum Chordata; class Aves; order Falconiformes; family Falconidae; genus Microhierax; species Microhierax caerulescens. The sequence goes on along the minus strand of JAVJGJ010000047.1, from coordinate 75,203,365 downwards.
AAACTGAAGACTGAGGCTGAGGCACAGAGAAAGCTCAAAGACCAGGCCAACTTTTAGCTTTAAATATCTCCCATATTACTTAAGAGTATTTCTAAGATAAAAAGTAATCAAAGATCTCAAAGCAGGCAGATAAAATACAAATTGTTTTCTGATTTTTTAAATGGTAAAACGAATTATTTCATACCATTTTATTTTCACAATTACAGGCTGTTAAAATCACTGAGGTTAGGGGTTTAGATAATGTAAAGCCACCCACAGCTAGCCTTAGGAATACATTTCTTATACAGCCTCAGAAATGTTCCTGCATATTAAGATGTCAGAGATCATAACTGTTTATGCTCTGGCTGTTCTCCATAATAATCAGACCATTGGCCACTCTAGTAGAGAAGAGACTAATGCCATGTTTTTCAGACGTGTTTATCCTGGTAAACTGCAATTAGCTCTCTGCACTACAGGACTGTGCCCTATCAATTCACAGCATGAAAATTAGTTATTTAAGTCTGTATGCAAACAAGAAATACAATAAAATCTTGTGTCTACTCTCAATAGTCTTCCCGACTCCACAGGCATTTAATGTGCCTAGCACTTTTTAAACTATAGTAACTATTTGTCACTGATACTTTCTGTTCAAATCCTATTGGTTTGTGCTTACACAATTCAGTTTATAGCATCAAAGCCTTGCCCGAGCAGATGCTGGTATTCTCATCACCTCTGCACTTCTCAATTTATTGCACACTTATTGTGTGCAGCTATCAGTGTTAAAACTCACGAAGACATGCAAAGCACAAGAGTTACTTAACCTCGTATCATCTATATTCAAATGCAGTAATTTCACAAATTTTAAAGAAGAATGGAACTGGTTCAGATTTGGCAAGACATTTCAGGTTCTCTCCTGCATTGTTCTGCTAAGAAAAAGAAAAGATTAAGTCATCTTAAATGTATTATTAAAGCATTAACGTCCATTTTTTGCTCCAAAGAAGTCAGTTGGGGAAGAAGAGTCTTTCAGTCCCATGCACTGAAGAAATTTTCTCTAGGGTGTAACGACAATTTCAGACCAACAGGGAGGGGTGCATGGCTGGCTAAGCATCTGTGGAAGGGGACAATGCAGCCTTGCCATAGCCAGAAAACTTTTGTGCACACAACGGCCCGAAGGAAAGCTTTTTTTTTTTAAGAAGTAGCAGAGAACCTGGTATCCATGACCAAACAGCTCCAGTGACCCTAATGGCATGAGCAAATAGTGTAACTCCAGCCCAGCCCGTAGGTTTTGTCTTTTTTTTTTTTTTTTTTCTGTCTCCACTTTGTGTAGAGGATGCTTTAAATACTGATACCCTAGTATGATCCCAGAGGTGATGTGTTTTGCTGCTCTAACCATTCCACACTTTATCAGCATAAAGTTCAATTACTCAGTTTTGGAGTATGTAAGCCAAGTTTTGGTTGTCCACTTAGATTATGTTTTCATTGCTGTAATTTCTAACATCAGCAAATAAGGAACTGTAAGAAAAAAAATAAATCAATTTATCAAGGCCATGAAAGATATAGGGTGGTACAAGGGAAGTGCAGAACATAGTATGGATACAGAAGAGGGCTCTTACCCCTTTGGAGTGCTCTCAGACCTCCATAGTGTATGGGACTTAAGCAGCTCAGTGCTTTGCATTAATGGGCCCTAGAAAGATTAAAAAATTGGCAGGGACAATAGTAATTACTCTGACTTGCAAATCTAAATACTTCACAGATGTGGAAAGGATTTGAGAGAACAAAGACTACACCATGTAGAAATGGTGAAAATACCGAGTGACCATTTTCTGTCTTGGAGGCATCTTTCCTCCTGTCCCCATCTGCATTTGTATAAATATTATGTATTCATAGCTAACAAAATCCATAGATTGGGACAAAGAAAATAAAAGCAAGTCTAACACAATGCCTGTATAAAATTTAGATTTAATGAAGTGCCTACTGTGGATTTATTTCCTGATGCTCTATGGTAATAAACCCACATCCCTTAACATACTTGGAAGCCAAACAAAAAAATGAAACCAGGAAATTTCTTGGCTGCCATCTACTGTTCAAAACTTTTCCATATCACACAGAAGAATAAAAACAAGAACAAACCCCGAGTACTCACTGGTATCTCCAAATTTTCTCTTCCTCTTTACTGTTCTTGAATATAAACAATGTCTTTGGATCTGCTAAAATTTCTGTAAGGATTCTCTGTATATCCTCACCTTTTAACAAGTATCAAGAACGAGAAACACAAAAGCTTGTAAACTGAATGAATCTGATTTAGGGAAAGGCACAGTAATAATTTTAGGATTTCAGTGAAAAACTGTACTTCTTAAAGAAGTTCTGCTAATTCATTAGGGAGCACTGGGGAGTATTTTCAGTATACAACACCAAGCACTAGGACAGAGACTGAAAAGCAATGTACAAGTCTGTCTGTGCTCCATTTTCTCAAGGCTTTATGTTACTGTCAGGGGAAGTCAGCCCTACAATATATTTGTTTCTCTTTTTCTACCCATTCACCCCCCTTTTTTGAGAGCTGCCTAGATCTCTTTGTCCTTTTCAGCTCTTCTGCCCCATCTCCTGCCTTTTTGCTGACCCAAAGAAGCCACTATGATGCTGCAGATCTGAGTGGAGAAAGGCAGGCTGGAACGAAAAGGGAATTTTCTTCCCTATATTCGACCTATAAGATGACTTGGAAATTAGGTTTAAATGACATAGTATGCCATAGGTTGTCAGAGTTTACAACAAAAGTTGAAGAGACTATCATCTGCAGTAAAGGAGAAGCAAGAGTTTACTGACAGACCTTAGGCCTGCAAGGACAAAAACATCTGAAATTGGATTCCTGGGTCAATTCTCTCACTCACTTCCAGATTGTAGGCGTTTGGTTATAAACTGAAGACTCATTCTAGTAAAATACATTGGGAGTCAATTAAGTGTTTCATCTGAAAGCATCTAGTAACCTTCTCTTTACCATCTAGTCCAAACCCACTGACAGCAGGCCCGAGAAGTTTAGGCTGCTCAGGCCCTGCCCAGTCAGGTTTTGAACAGGATGGAGATGTCAAATATCTCTGGACAATCTGTTCAGTATTTCACCACCCCCACCTGCCAACATGTCTCTAACTCATTCACCTGCTGGGTATGTTTAAAAACTAGTATTCCTAAGATCCCTTCTCAAAAGTTCACAAAACTATATACACTACATATACATGCATACATACATATGTACATACATACATAATGAAGCTGACCACATACTTCTGATCTCTAGGGAACAGATTTTTCCCGCTCGCACAAAGGTATCGGACGGTAACCAGCTTTTCAGGAATGGATGTAGAATATGACAACTTCAAGGACAATGCACATTAAAATATTGAAGCTTTGTAGAAAGGTACTAACAGATGATCTAGTTGTAACTTCAGCTTTGACAGTCTTTACTCTTTACTTTCCTTTAGTATTCCTCAAATACTGTGGTGGTCTGTAAATGTGATTGATGTCTCAAAATCATAGTGGTCTGTGGAAAAGTAATACTGATTGGGAATCAGGCTACCAGCTATCTGAAAGGTACAATACTCAGTGGCTGAGGAATGCAAGCAGGTCAGGACTCATACTCTAATAAACTGGAGAAAATGCAAAAGAAGGTGAAGAAATTAAACAGAGGACACACACACACCACCACCCCAAGCACAATAAAAAGTAAGTAGCTAGAAGAAATGCATTACAGTTTATGCACTGTGTACCAGGTCATTTTGAAGCTTGTGAGAAGAGATGTAATTATCTGTACCCTATATTCCCAGGAAGAGAATCTGGATTAACTTGGTACTTCAACCTACCTGGTTTGAAATGGGGTAAGGAGTGGACTCCAGGCCATGTATCTTCATTTGGTGTTCCAAGTACCTGTGCACAAAAAAATAAAACAAAACAAAAACAAAAAAACAACAAAAAACAAACACAAAAAAAAAAAAAGGAAAAGAAAAAAGAAAAATACATTGCTTTAATAGAAAAGGCTTTAATTATTGGGGAAGGGGAGAGAACAAAAAAATTAAATGACTACCACGGTTTCAAGGTACCAGTGGAGTCAGTAAAGCACATAATGGTGCTGTGTTCCCATCAGGCTGCCTATTTAACAAATACATGTTAAAACTATTTTCTGCTAACAAGCATCAGGCTACCTGCATATCTCAGAGCACTGGTGTTACAGAGGCTAGATATTTAGTTCAGAAATAATTTAAACCCTGTAAACTAAAGTAAGATGGACAGATACCTAATAGATGCTAGGATAGAAAGTTTGCACAAATGGTGAAGCAGATGGCCAACAGCATGGCATGAACCAGAATGCACAGCAAACAGTTGTCATTTTAAATGGCTGTAGTATACAATAAAATAGGAAATTATTAGGAAATACAGACTTTATTGACTCACACATTATGCTTTATTTCTATTCACTTCAATTTTCAAAAAAATCTTCGTGTAGTATAAGTCGAAACAACTTTCAGTAGCAAAGTATTGTCTCATGTGCATTTTATATCCTCTGCTCACATGAGAAGTCCACCCCCCCATGTCTTTGGCACAAATAAGTACATTGAGAGAACTGCTATTATTAGTTCTTTCAAACTGGTTTTGCTTCATAAGATGTAACTTACTTTAAGTGAAGCCAAGGGAAACACCTAAATTAGAAGCACTAGAAATGCATTTCTGAATGAATTGTGAAATTTGGTATTTCACTAGTGGGATCTTTCTTGTTACAAATCTATACCTTCTAACACATGAAAATACTAGGGGCTATTTTCAGTAATTGTCGGAAGTTCAGGCCTGGAATAAAAGGCTGATAGTATTCTGAAGTGAAAGCATTTCACACTGGTCTGGTGCTTATTTTACTTTGTCTTAAATGGACAAAACTCCCCACCAGCCCTGCCCCTACCTGCACTGCAGATCTTCCAAATAAATCTTTTGAACCAGCATATCTTGAGTCACTGATATCCTGTGGTCACTTACATCAGCACAAAACAAGCACTAAGTATGAAAATCATTGGATGAAGTAGGTGAAGGTTTGTAACACTTCAGGGCAAGCTACAAGACATCTACTACCAATCATTTGGAGGTGAAGTTTGTTTTGGTTTGTTTTTTTTAATTGTGTCTGCTGCAATATAGATATGCATTAAGAACATTAAAGCAAAGACCACTCGAGAGTATTTGTTGCACTTCTTAAGCTATACAAACATTTGTTCATGTTGATGAATTCAAGCTTAGAAGAATTCTGAGAAGTAAGACTGGGAAGCTAAACCACAAAAAAATTCTCTTCAACTCTGCCAGAAATTTATTTAATAAATTTTAGAAACGGGCTTAAAAACTTGAGGCAAAAGTAAGGGACCTCTTACATAGATACAATTCTTACCTACAAGGTGTGCTTTCTGACTCTTAAGGCCTCAAATTTGTTAAGCAGTTTACAAAAGTAACATGTTTCTAATCTAAGAATATTAATGCAAAAGTCATTTTTCTCTACTATCAAATGCCATAAGCAAATAGTCCAATTTAGATGTAGTATGACCAGTAGGAAATGAAAGCAGAGCATCTATCAGAGAAACAAAGATGACAGTATCAATGCGATTAGACAGTATTTGTTCATGTGTTATCTGGATATGCAAGTTCACTGATTTTATTGTAAATACTGTTTGTACGACCTTGCTTTCAGTCCTTGTGAAATGTCTTAATCTGCATTTGAATAAGATAGATCTGGCCCCGCAATCCTGATTCATCACAACACCCATATTCATTTCATTATTGCTATTAGGGAGAGCACAACTCTCTCATTAAACATAGAAGAAGCAGTTAGGAGACACCGTTGACACTATTTTACTAAATCAATTTGCAAATGACTCACTTAGCTTCTGCATTAATCAAGCTGCTGGTGCCAAGCACCTCCCAGACCAGGAGAGGGAGCCCGTGGATTAAAAACAGATCCTTGCATGCTCGGTTTAAATGACTTGTCCTCAACTTTGCAACTCCTCTTAGCAAATCAACGGAATATTCTTACATAAAACGTTATGAATATAAGAAAATTAGTCAGATCCTTCTAAATGTCTGTTCTTAATTGTCTCTTATTTTAGAGGAGACATAGGCAGCTAAGGCACTGTACAGATGAATATTAAAACCAGCTAACAAAATTTGAAACTTCCAGTGCAAGGCAGAGTATTTATCAGATTATTTTTACGTAGAACCTGGATTGTTCTGAATTCCAAAGTAACCTCAGGTCCAGTAACAGAGGGCTCGGTGGGAGATCACTTCTGTAATGAATCTTCTGTGATTCACGATTTTTTGTTTCACTAGTTTTCCAATTCATTTCTCTAATAATGTTCCAGCACATCTGCTGCTACAATTTTTAAGAGCCAGCTACAAACAAGTTCTGTGCATTGGAGTACTCAGACCACCTACAATATTTATACCTTCCATCAAGGGTAGAAGTCAGGCTAAAACCAACTAGTTTAATGCACTAAAAAACATTGGTTTAATGCATTGTACAAACACATCATCATGTAAAGGTCATCCTCCTTCCACACAATTTTTAACATGCACAATATAGAAATTCACAACGTGACTATCAATCAACAAACAAGAGGAGAAAGCAGCACCAAAACAACTGTGGTTTTGGGTAAGATGAAACAGTCACTGCCCACAGGTGTGTCAACATAAAGAGATTTGTAAGCATCACCTTGCAAGTGATTCTTCTAAGCAGCAATCAATCCCATTTTGATGAGGTGGGATTAGGCAACCCAAAGCAATGAGGTTTGACACCTGCTACAAACAAAACAAAGAGGAGTTCATGTGTAACACCATGGTGGAAGAAGGAGCTACCTTGTTTCGCAGCTTACAAGAGAGAATTAAGGGATCAACAAGCAAAAGGAAAGTGGAGAAGGATGGGAGAATTCAACAGGCTTCTGGTTTTACTCTAAAATACTGTCCCTTAGCAGTTAAGACTGATTATCCAGACCAAACAAACCACTGGCAACATCTTGGCATCAAACTGATTCCATGGCGGAGCCAGCTGCAGCAAACAACTGGTCACTCAGCCAGTGCCGGAGAGCAAGTCTAACCTTACAGCAACCAGTAGAAGATGCAGGAGACCCAGCATCCCAGGACAACTGAACATCAAGAGCTGTTACTTTACAGGTGACCTCCTAGCCCCAACTATCCTTTCATGGTCCACCACTTACTTCTTACCCCAAGCATGCCACCAAGACCTCTGTCTCTTCTATATTTTAACACTTCCTTTCTGATTCGTGTTCCAAAACCGTGAAAATAACCATCACTGGCAATCAAGCCCCAACTTAATATTGGAAATAAGCTTTTAATTACCATTGAGAATTATTTGAAAAACATAACTTGTACACTTTCTCTACTGATAATCTGCTTCTCAGTGAGGTAATTATCCAACCTGCATGATTTAATATCCTATTTTTTAACCGAACTGCCAACACAAGAATAATCTACAATTCTCAGATTTTGAATGGATTTAATGTTTTACCAGGACCAGGATGGTTATGGTTTCTATAACAAAAACTCCAAAACCTACTGGAGTTTTGCTGTTCCACACTACATACACCACTCTTGGCTCTTTAGTTCCCTAACAAATGAGTTAAAATGACCTTGTTGTTTGAAACTTGCTGTTCAAAATCAGAATCAGATTATAATCTAATTTGTAGGGTAAGAAATCTATTTATATAAAAATAACAGATTTACAATACATCAGGGTACAGGCCAAATACCCTTACTGCCAGTTGACATTGTTACTGTTTGGCAGAAAGTTATGAAAACAGAACCTGCTGTTCAAATTTCCATATACAAGCATGATATAGAAAGATCTCCCAGGAAACACAACACAAATGCATTAAGGTCTATTGCATTGCCTCAGTTTTTTAATATAAGAAAAAAGTTTGCATCTGATTTTACAAAGACTCATCCTTCCTTTAATTAACCTGCTCCCTGGTGTGCAAGGGAATCACTATTTTACGGTGCGCATTATGCCACTCTACCAACACAGTTAGTCATATTGTCCTCTATTCTGCTTCGAATGCAAAAACGTTCCCGATTACTGCCATGTAATAAGGTCATTCTGGGTAACAATTTGTCCAGAGAAGTCATCTGAATCTCTAGCGAGATGAGCAGCAGTGGAAATCGCTCCCACCAGCTCTTTCCCAAGTGCTGGCATAATTAATAAGAAACAAGCATTTCCATTTGCACTGCAATTTTTGAATATACAAAGCTGTATATTCAAACTGTATATACAAAACTGAAATAATGTTAACCCATTAGATCTGACAATGCTCAAGAAAGGCGATGGTTTGGTACTCAACAAAGAATGTGCAGCCTGCGGTATTATTCAGGGGTTTGTAGCAACAGAGCAGAATGAAAAACAAGATCAGCATGCAAATGAGCTGCCTTTCCTTAGACAGAATTTACAGAAACCAGGCTAAGCAATTTTCAAATCTTTTACATTAGGTCAATTTGATGAACGAAGTTTAGTCAAAAAAATGTCAGGACAGTGCATTTTTTCCTTTTAATAAAAGGAGGATATTATTGAAAAAATGCCTAGGATTTCAACTAGTAAAAGTTACAAGCTAGATGTAAAAATGTTTTCTTATTTTACTTTTCTTTTTAAGGATCACTGAGATTTCTGTTCCAGTCTTCCTATTTGCTGGCTACAACATATTTGTTTTAGTGAGTCCTTGGCTATGATGTACCATGGGAGACTATAGCTGTTTGAGGAACTGAACTTCATAAAAAGAGGAAGAGGATAAATATTGCAGAGCCATTTCCAAATCAGCAGTTTCCTTCTGTTGAATGAGCTTTGGAGGTTTCAGATGCTGTGTTTTTCAATAAAAATCTGCTATATTCTTCCAAAACATACATATCTATTGAAGCTTTCAACATAGTCAAAAACCAAGAAGTTCTTTTCCTTTTCATTAGAGGGAAGTATGTTACTGCTTTAGATTTAGATCTTGAAAACCAGCAGCGCGAGTTCCAGGCTTTCACTACAGCAGCTCCATCACTCCCAGAGCCACTTCTGAACATGGAATTTCCCATCTGGTCTGGAAGAGGAGAAGCGTACATGATCTTTCTCTCTCTCTTGCAGTCTGGCTTGGTGCCAATTCATTTGTCTAGATGATCCACCTACTGATGCACTCCCCTCCAGAGGAGTCACTGTTAGGTAGATCTTAACCACATCTTCCACAATCAGGGAAAGTGCTGCGTTACCACCTGATAATGTCAGCAAGCACATCTGTCCAGTACTGAAGACCAAAGGAGGAACTTTGTCCTTCAGCTCAGCATTTGGTCTTACTATGAAGGGTTAAAAATAATCCATCAACTATTTGTGTATTATGCATGCTGACTCAGAGTCTGCTGACTGACAACTGCAGCAAGGCTTCCTTTGACTCTCTGCTGGGCACGATGGATGACAGCTGAGTGTCAAGTTTAATATCCTACAGATCGAGACAGAAATGGAATTGCCTCAATATCAGTCATTTCTTCACATCAGGAGCTCAGCAGTTCAGTTTCCGTAAGGGACAATAAATCTACCCGTTTGTGTAATGCACTTACGCATTTGTTAGATTGAGGCTGAACACATTTTAACTTTGGGAAGGTTGTGGATGTTCCAGGGTTCCCAGCTGCAATGGAAAAGTCACCTGATTTTTCACTATAGAAACAACATCTGTCAGCCAAGATGGCAACAATATATTTACTTGAATTCATGAAAAATAAAGACCATATGCCTATTCACTGTCCTTGAAATTTAAAATATCAATGAATGGCAAAAATTACATACAGTTCCTAAACCAGGAATCCAGAACAATTCCAAGTTAAAACAACCAAAGTGAAACTGTGTGATCAAGGCAGTTTCCTCCCATGTGGAAAACACTAAAGACCTTGTTCAGAGCCTGAAAACTGTATTTTAGTAAAAATTATTTTTCTTACATAGGAAACTCTTTCCATATTCTTTTCAGTCAACTGTCATCAAAACATCCCTTCGTTATTTCCACAGAAGTAAGGAAGAAAATACTATTGAACTAGAGATGCAACATATTAAGCATACAGAAAACATAACATAACTTGTATGATTCCTCTTCACAACAGAAGTATTAAAGAAGAGCCCATAATTCTTTACATATAAAATCAGACTTTCAAATTCTTATTCTAATGTATAAAACAAGTTGTGTTTTTTGCTTCCTTATTTCCCTGTAAATGCTATCAAAGTAATAAAGAAAAAAACCTTTGAAGTGATGATACACGCTAAAAGGAAAAAGAAATTCAACAACCACCTTTTTATATGCACAATAGTCATGTGTAGCAGAATATGTTTAATGCAATCTGCATTCATTGGGGACATTAGACCACAATTACAGATTTAAGAGAAAACAAGGCTGGCTAGAAAAAATGCTGATCAGAGAATTTCTTCTGCATGTTAATTTGTGAATGATCTTTATTGTCTTAAAAAAAAAAAAAAAAGGCAAGTTATTAAATTCTTTCAAGAGCTATAAGAAGTACCTGCTACAGAGATGACGAGTACAGGACACAATAGCCACAAAAATGAGAGAAGGCACCTTCACACCAACCTCATAAACTTGCTTCTGCTGTATGTAAAGTGATGCTGCGCTGGGGGGAGGGGGGGGCAGGGGGGGAACAGAAGTCACTGAGACCTATTCTCCAAGGTGAAAAAGAAGCAGTAAGAACAGAATGAGGTTCACCTACAACAATAGGCTGACTCTTTAATGCATCAAGTGGAATATTGTCATTCTATTATACATGGGTAGTAAAATCACCTGCTTTGAGCATAAGGAGTGATTTATAATGAAGCTGGCTTCAAAAACATTTAGGTAATGTGCCAATATGGACGAGGGAAGCAAAACATGAAATTACTATCAACATTCCTACAAAATTTTAACAACACACATTAATTAAAAAAAAAAAATAATTTGTATTTGTTCTTTAGCTCTGTCAAGGATGAAAAATGAGGTACTTTAAACAGTAAAGGACCCAACTGTTCTTAACATCCTTTCCCATAGAGGCAAAACACAAAGAAGTCTTGCCAGGAAACCTTTTTAACATGTAACTTTTCCAATTTTACTTTGTGTATATAAATGAAATTTGAGTAGCTGCCTGGATTGAAAAGTTAAATTTATCCCAACGCTGTTTCCATGCTGTTTGTGGCACAAATAAACTCATTGTTCTCTTCATAGCCATGGTAACCACTGCTACCTTTTTGTCTGGCAGAGACACCACTGCAACTGTGCTAACATGAGGAAGATGGTGGAGACTGGAGACTTCATAAACACACTTGTCTGTCTTCACAGAGCCAGGCTCTACCTACCCTCTCTGCACAAGCTGGGCGCAACAGCTGGGAGGAGGTGGGGGAACAACAGATCAGGCATCACCAGAGGCCCAGCACTGCAGACCATCAGGACAAGATTCAATGAAATCCCCAGCCTTACAACAGAGCAAACAGAGGTCTGATGTGCCAGCGTCCTTAACTGTTCAGTCAGGAGAGACTTTTGTTTATTCTGACAAGGACCTACTAAATACATACTAAATTCTGAATCACAGAAACAGCTCTGTCAATGACTTCTAGAAACTAATTCTGTCCATAATCCAATCTAAATTGGAGAGAGAGAAAAACCAGAGTAATCTAATATATATTTCATAATGAGAAAAAAGCAAGTGTAAAACAAATTTGTACTGGGCTGTAGCATCCTCTTCCTACAGGCGGTCTGTACATCACATCGTAATGCCCTATTTTAGTAACTTACAACTTTGATAAAGGTTCACATGGTGGAAGAAACTGTTTGTTTAGAGATTCTTACTAAAATGTAACTGTGAATGAGACAAATGCTAAAAACACTAAGAAAACAGGATTTGGCAGACTTTTTTGTGAAAGCAGAGGGGCCTATGCTTAAAGAGTGAATCTGAAATTAGCAGTAAAAGGCAAAAAAACACAAACTCCTGACAGAGGCTGCTCTTCCCTTCAAACCAGTGCAACCATGCAGCAATTTATCAAAATTAAAAGCTAATTAAAAAGTATAGTGCATGCTTAAAGGAGATGCTGTTTAGCTCCAAAGTGAAGAGGACTCTCTGAGGGATGCTCCATGATGAAGTGGCAGAACTGAGAGCCTGTCCCTCCAGCTTTCCCAGCCCCCTGCGCTGAGGAGTCCTCTTCCATCAGCAAACAATCCCATCATCATAACAAAAAAAGCCTGACAATAAACTAGACTTAGTGTCTCTGATATCTGCCCTGGAGCTGCAGAAATGATAGAACACCCCAAGAGTATGAAACTGATCCTTAGTAAGAAGAGAAGAGAATGCGGAAGCTTTTGTAGACCTCAAAGTGCTGATCAGGAAAAGACTGGGAAGAAAACTCATGCAGAAGACTACAGATGACCTCAGCAGATTTCTCTGCCCTTCCTCTAAGGAGGCAAGTTTGCTCTTCTGGCACTGTCAGAGCTTGCGAGCTCGGGAATGACTTCACCAAGGAAGATCTTGGCGTTAGTACAAGCAAAGAAACAGCTGATGATGATTTCTGTGCTGGAAGGTCTCTTCCTTACCATTGGGGAACAAACAATAATTTTCTCCATTGCAAAGGAGAAGGAAGACAGCAATTTTCTGTCAGAGAACCCCCTGGCTCACAAGTCATGCTTGTTTACATATCCTTTACAATCTGCTCTGATTTACTCTGCACAGAAAGGTGTATATAGTCTGCATTTCAGATCTCCTACCCTGTTTGTGTTGCAAAACCTTTGGAATAACCCACCCAAACAGACAGTCCTCTCCTAAATAAACTCTTTAAAGTATTATTTCAGGGTTTTTTACTGACCTTTTTCTTTAAACCAGAAAAGGAAGAAAAAAAAAAAAAAGCCAAAAGCCTATGCGAAGCTTTTATGAAATAAACTTCCATAAGGCCTGCTGTGCTGGCTCGGCAGCTGGCTCATTCAAATTCCAGGTATGTACTACGTAGGGGTTTTTTAGAAATGCTGGCGTATTGGAAAAGAAATGCTGCTTTTGGATCATAAAGCTGGCTTTATGGTCTTTTTGAAGACCATAAAACTGGCTCAGTTAACACACACAGATTCCTACCAAGTGTTGCAGTGTCCAAGCTCATTGGCACAGGCTAAGCTACACCATTGCATCAGGGTACCTAAGGGCTTAAAGCTGCCATTCAGCTGCAGAGATTATTTAAATAATTAACAGACAAAGTTTCTGCATCTTCATAAGAATGATGACAAAAATAACAAGAAAACCATTTTTAAATAAAATTAAATGACATTTAATCACTATATAATTTTTAAACTACAACTATTTGAACAAAGCAGCACATTTTGGATTGCATCCATTCCCGCTAAGGATCATCACCACACCAGGATCTGACCCAATGGTTTTTACTAAAACCAAGCCACATCTTCCCAGAGCAAAACCCCACTCCAAAGCAGTGATGAACACTTTACTTCTCAAATGCTGGAAACACTTTGTCTCTGGCATGGTGCGATGTCAAAAACATCAGAGGAACGAGTGTGCCTCATTACAACACCACAGGGAGACTCACCATTCCGTACGCACAAGGAAGAGCACACACACGGCACAATGACATGTGCCGCTTACGCGACAGAAATGCATTTGCAGCGGAGAGGAAAGCTGTTGTAGTAAGGCAGACAGAATATTATAGCTGAGCTAACTGAGCTGCTGAGCTCTCTTTAAAAAAAGTTGCATCATGAAAATGTTTTTTCTCACCTAAAAATCCTGGAGAGGTAACCTATGCTGAGACCTATATATTAAGCCTGGTGCTCAGCATCACAGAACCCATGATGCTAGAATCCAATCAGATCATTCAGAAGTTTGCCAATCCTTATTTTGCTAACTAAGGTCTTGATCTTGTGATAGTCTCGATTTTGAATAGATTCACGCAGCCACACGGAGCCCAGTGAAGCAGTGGGTATTTTGTCAAGCTTTTTTTAAGCAACCATTTGTTCAATCTGCAGTAAATGAAGGCAGCCAGTCATGTTGCCATTTGAAGAATGTGTAGGTCCAGGTGTTACAATATTTCTGAAACAGTGAGGGTATTAATAATGAGCTCCAATTGTGTTGGGTATATGTGGTGGATTGTAAGAACACTCTTCCTGGATGTCTAAATACCCTGCTGAATTCTACACTGAACCTTATCAGGATTCCCGTATCAAATCACTTTTAAAAATGTCTAACCTTACCACTAAAAATCCATTTCAAGTGATTCAGTTTCAAGTGTGCCTCCTACAAAAAATACACAGCATGAAGCTTGGTATATTCGTTCCAAACAGCAGGATTTTGCTGCTAAAAAAGCAAGAGTTTTATACTTCTGACTATCCTTCTGAGTCACTGGAACAGAACAAGCAAGCAGAATGAAAAATGGAAGTCTTTCAGTAGTATAGAAATATTTTTTCCCTAAAAATGGAGGAAATATCAGCCTACTCTGATGGAGGGACACTGCTATAAAAGCAGCCAAGACATTTTAAGTGGGATTGGGGCATAATCCCAGGGAGATACTCATTCTCATCCAGAAGACAGTAAGATCAATGAGGAGGCTGTGGCTGAATACAATCTGTATGCTCCACGGCAGCCTAGCAAGCTAGTACATCTCACTCCAGAGCACTTTGGAAGTTCCCAGTGAATTCTTTACTAGAGCATCTTCCTGTTTTCCTGGCACCTTCTTCACCCATTTCCCTGCAAGTCCAGTAAAAGGAATGTGTTCGTTTTCCCTGACACCACAAGGTACATGCCCAAATGTAGAGATAAGAAGTGGGTTTTGAAAGAGTGCAGAATGCTGAAACACTCAAATTTTCTGAAATTTGGGAACTATGTGATTTAACCATTTATTGCTGTTGCATTTATTTAGCAGCTGTGGTTTTAACAATCAGCTGGCAGGCGGCCTAAGACTTTGCATTTTACTTGTTTAAATGAAGGTGAAAGCAGGTGTCACTCAACTGCAAGAGGCAGCTGCACTCCCAGCTTCAGTGAACCCATTTGTTTGCTTTGACATTAGTGCACTCAGTAACTCGGCCCGTGACTTCTGAGCTCTCAAAAACATGAGGCAGGAGGGATTAAGGTATACTCATCTCCTGTCTCCATTTAAACTTCCTCTAAGCCACGTGCAGGGCAGCTGCAGTGGCAGTCCTTGTTCTTTGCAGCCTCACTTTTGGGCAAAAGGGAACTACTTCCCTGGAGCTGCTGGAACTGCTCCTCTCTACTCACTGGAGAAGGGAGCTGTGAAGACCAGGCAGGACTTGGAGAATATAATGCCTACAGCTCCAAAAGGTATTGAGGGGGCTTGCGCTGAAACAATCAGTGATGAAGGGTGAATGAATGAAGGCAAATCTTAAAAAAAATGGAGCTGCATAATACCTGCATATCACATTCTGCTCTTTTTCAGAAAAAAACCCAAACACCACCACCCCGTGCCACCCCTACCCCCCCAAAAAAAAACCAACAACAAAAAAAAACCCAACCAAAAAACAAACCAGGAGGGAAATAGATAAATAAATAAATAGGATATGCAAATACAGAAAAGAAAATTTACAGAGACACATGACAAAGAGCTTCAGTACCACTAGTAGTCGATAATGATGGAGAGGAAGAGACATGCTGGAGTTACAGCTTTTTATCATTCAATTCCAATATATTAAGGACCACAGAAATGCATGGCCTGAAATATTGATGACACAAAGGCTGAAAAATGATGGGGGATCAATCAAGGACAAGGACAGTAACACCAGCTACATTAATACTTAAACATCAGCAATATTGCTATTACAATGCAAATCGGAGGTAAATTTTAAAGATCTTACTAAATTAGTAGAAAGGCAGATGTTAAACCAATGAAACAAGGGTAACTACACAAGTTACCAGAGAGAAAAATCAACCTCTCGACAGTGTAGGCACAGCTGATCTCTTGGACTATGTGAGGAATGCAGGTGAGCAGCATGAAGTTATCATGAAGCTTGTTAAAAGGCTGCAAAAGCAACAAAACCCTGAAAGCATTAGCAAGTACAAGATAATATAAAGCAAAAGTGGTAGGAAGGTGCACTGAAAGTACATTTTACTGAAAGTAAATGAAGCCCAGAGAAGAGATGACTCTAGTAGGAAACAGGTGTTTCACTATCTTTAGTTCTCAGCTACATTCACTAGTCTGATAAGTATTTATTTTTTTATTTTTTTACAGAATAGGGTACTGCAGGGATTTAATGAAAAGCTCCACAGAACAAACAAAAGAGGATTTGCCCTGGCAACAGTTACTACCCAGCTTTGAACTGCTAAGCAGTTGATAAAGTGATATGATACCGTGAGGTCAGCAGGACCTCATCTCTGCGCCTCCCTTATCAAGAGAAAGGACAAATACTAGCACATTCCTAACACGCTGGTCCACTAGTACAGCAAGGTTATTAACCAAGTATCTCAGTCATGAGACCAAAGCAGACTATACCAAAATGCCCAGGATCTTCAACATCCAAATTATTAAGGCCTCTTTTTAAGTAATTAGGGCAACATGTTGTATGGATGCACATCAAGATAAGTCATGAAGAATAACTGATTGACAAAATCCCTGGCTGCATTCCCTTCGAATTTACTGAAGGGCCAGTTCAGCAACACAAAGCAACTTCTCTTTCTGAGAAAAGTGCAATTACCAGCAATTGTAAAACAATTACATTCAGGAAACACACAAATCCACCCCACCATCCCAAGCATATATGGTTTAAATTGAAAATGAGTTAAAATGCAAATAAAACCCTTTTGAAGAAGGGAAGTAACTGGAGAATATTTTTCAATAACTTTAAATTAATTGAGCAAGAGTTATTCTAAAAACATAAACCTCCTCTCTTTGACACAGCAAAGTTTAACCAAATTGAAAATTTACAAGGTCAATTGATTTCTCACCTATCAAAAGATACAGAAATCCAATCATAAATTTTCAGTGCAATTAAGTAGGTGCTCAAAAATTTCCTTTGATTTCTCCTCTGGACGTAATCATCATCAGGGCAATTATATTTATGTGAGAACATACCTACTGCTTCATACTGCACTCTGTTAAAGGTTTACCTTATGCTGTTCTGCTCCATCACTGACACATTTGAGTTTACACCACAGCTATTTGGATCATGTTGTGCCCCAAAAAAGCACCATGAAGATTTCTCATTATGTTCTCACAAAATATATTATTAGCTCTCTCCGATGTCCTCAGAAACAGACCTCAATTGCCAGAAGTACTGCTACACAGTGATATACACACTCTAAAGTGTGTATATCACACACGAACACAGGACATTTCTCCTCCTGTAACTGACAGCTAGAGAATTCAGTTTTGCCATGGCCTCCAAGTTATTTTAAATGGAGCGCTCAGAAGACTGGGGAAGGAAGAACCAAAGCAACAGGAATAAAACAACATTGTATACTTCAGAACCTACTCTATTTATTTCATACTCAAACAGTTGAGAATACCTATCATTTTAAGATCATAGTCAGGTGATTCTCCTACTCTCAATTCCTCTATAAGTCCTCTTTTTTTTTGACATTTTCTTATGAAGTAGAATGTATTCCATTTCTGTACCCTTTCTTCCTTCCTTCTCCTACTTAATAATACTGATTTTGTCCAGTACTTTTCAAGTTAGTTTCAAACTAATGCAGCTTTTTTCCTGTTGGTTACTTTTCCCTAATAAAAAGACAGTAATAATAATAAAAAACAATTAGAATAGAAAAATTCAGGGGAGATGCATTCCTTCTTATTTTCTTCTCTCTGTGCAAGTCATGTAAGTAATGACAACACACAAATTGTGTGACAGCATTTTTATATGCATATTTAAAACTCAGACGAGATTATACAAAATTTTCAACATACGTCAAATTCAATGCCTACATTATTTAACCACAGCCAATTAAGAACTAGAAAAGCAGCTGTCCTAATCACAGTGGATTAATGTTAGCCCTTGAAAACTTGAAACCTCTTGAAATCACTAAGCTTATCTTAAAATTTACATTTAGCTTATAGAAATATATTGAGGATCAGCAACTTGTGTAAATGGCAGTGACAGTTGAAAACAGTCTTACAACAAGGGCTCAGCATCTTGCTAGGTTAATACCTAGTCTAGGGCACTGATTCAGGAAACACTAAAACAGGCATTAAAGCCTACTTTCTTTAAATTAGGCTTCTTGCAAATGGTACCTCAGGCACGTGCATGGACTAAAGGGGATGTTTCCCCCAGATACCACGACAGAAAAAGCTATATACATTTACCAGTTCTTAAAAGGGCAGAAGAAATCAGTTATTATTCTTGAAGTCTTTCAAGAAACATGTGTAGACAGGTAAAGGCATATCAATCTTAGATTCTCATAACCTGTTTGTAAAATCATCATCTAAAACTGCCTCACGCTGATTTTTAGACATTTTCAACTTTAAGGATGCTTGAACTTGAGTTACAGATTATAAACAACAATTTTGGCAATCAAGATGCACTTCAGAGAACCCGCTTTTGGCATGTGATGAGCAATTCAGACACAAGTAAAAGAGGAAAGGGAAAAGAGAAGATTCAAGTGTATTAAACATTGTTCCTTTATTTACAAAATGGAAAGAGAAAGCAATATTTGATATTTGATGTCTGATCATTTATTATCTTCCCTAGTAAATAAAGCCAGCATATCAGAGCAGGTTTATGAATGGGCCTGTACTTTTATGCAGCACAGTATTATTTTACAGCGTAAGTTTCCGGATAACAAACCAATGCTTTTGTTCAGAATGGGCTTCAGTTCCATTTGTAATACGCACAAATTGCTTGCAACTCCATTTCTGCTCAGTGTCACCTGCATGTGTGTACAGAGAAAGATTTCACACGGGGAAAAAAAAACCTTTCTATGGTATATGGGACCAAGAAGGAAGGTGCCTGCAAAGATGTCCACCAGTGTAAGTTAAACAGAGCTGCACTGATTTACACCAGTTGAGTCTCAGCAAATGTATTGCCTGTAACCACTCTCTGGAAGGCCAGAGGCAAGCCTGGAAAAGAACCAATGCTTCTTTATAATTATAGCCCATTTCTCATCAGCAACTGAAATATGGCAGATACTAAAGCAACATTCAAATTCCAAAGAAAACCACAAAGCCATAGTTTTCCACTGAAACATGTCTTAATTTGTTTTCTTTTTCTGATAGCCAATTAGTCTTCATGTTTTGCACTACCAAGCTGATAATAAGCCAAGCTCTTGCTGTCCCAGCCACGCTTCGGGCTTTTGTTAGAATTAGCGAGCTTCTTACAAGCAGAAGATGACACCTATGTGCATCAGGTTGTGTGACTGGCTGACATCCAGCCAGCCCTTGAAAGTCAAGGATGGGGTTACACATTCATTTATTATTTCCCCTCCTCCTCTTCCCTCCTGCTACCATCTGGTACCTCCCCTGACAAGTGTCGATCACATACTGCTGGGTATTTTTATTACTTTAAACATGGATAAATGGGAGGTTACGTGTCTCCTTTTCTAAAAGAAATGTTAACAGAGTGCAAGCTACAACTTCAGTATTTTTTAAAGCTTCCTTTTCCTGACACACATAGGCAATATTCCTCAAGAACATTTCCTACATTTTCAAAAGACTGCTTTTTTAAAATCCTAGCCCTAGTTTGCTCATCCAATGCCATATGGGTTTAATGATGTAAGGCAAAAAACAACATGGACTATGGCTACTTGGACATGGCGAGGACAGCAGTACTTTATAAGAATGCAAATTAGTATCAAATACCTTGTGTTCTGTTGTAAGGAAAAAAGACTGCACACGCAGTGATACAGAAGACAATACAGCTCAGAGAGCTAAAACTGAGGTGACACTCCTTAAAAAGAACTAAAAAAAATTCAAAATCCTTTACAAAACATGAATTCATAGAAGATTTGCTTTGTTTTCTAAAGATCATTCTAAAGATTTCATCTCATACTTGCCTAGTTTAGCATTGCCTCCATTTAAAGTTTGGCCCAAGACATAAAGCCCAGAAAGGAACCTTATAAAAGTGGTATCAGTGCAAAACCTGCAGGGAACTGCAGTAAAACACTGAGTAAGTACTAATACAATTTCAATGAGAAGACCCACAGGTAGAGAATCTGCTGTTTATTTAATTAATTTCAGTGGTGCTGAAGAGGAGTGAAATGTCTTCTGTACCATTATAATAAAGCAAATCTGAGGTAAATTCATTAGCAGGAAATAATACATTCCACTTCTCTTATTCTACTTACATGCTGTGTTAGAGAAGACAGAACTCAGCAGTCAGGTTTCTATTTAATTAGGTTCAAAAAAACCCCTAGTTTCCTCATGAAGTTATTGGTGGGAGGAATAGAGAGAGATGGGAGAAAAACACAAGCTGTGTTTCCCCCTCCAGGCAAGAACTATATATTTTACAAAAATGAAGACTTTTTCTCCAACCAGATTCATCATCTACAACATATAAGGTACCATAGATACCATGCCTACACAAGATAAAATTTTGGCTCAGGTCCAGCCTCACAAACACATCCATCCCATCAGAGATGAACCAGCTGTGATTCAGAGCCAATGTATTTACCAAGTGACAGAAGAACATGTATTAAATAATCAAACAGCGATAAAAGACCAATAAATTTTACTAAATACCTCATTACACAGGTGAACTTCAAAACCCAATAGTTAAAAGTATTCCTCCCTTGGGTTTAGCATTGCTAGCTTCCTGAAAGTTAATAACATAATCTACTAGAAAGCACGGTTCCTTTGGGTCAATCCTAAGCTTAAATAAAAGTGAGGCCTGTTAAATGTATTATTTCAGGCTTTAGAGGATGTCAGTGACATGAGGCAAACCTTCAGATACAGAACAACATGAAGTTCCAGAGCTTCACAAACTCCTGTTAACATTAGAGCTGTGGAGGAAACACTATTAGCATTACATGATACAAGACACTTCAGACATGTAGTCATATATATATATATATATATATGTGTATGTATATATATAAAAAAAGAAAAATATTGCTAGCCTTTCAAATTTTCAGTAACAGAAGTAGCACTTTCACTCCCATTTAGAAGCAAAATGCCATTTTTTTATAGTTATCTGAATTGCAAACGCATGCGAGCCTTAGCTGTACAGCTCCGTGCAGAAAGCTACCATTTCTGGCATCACCCTTCGGTATACCAGACTGCTGGGCTCAACAAATGGATACTGTTCTCTTTTAATTACTTTTTAATACTGTGCATTATGGCACCCAACAGAACAGTAACATCCAAGACCAGAGAGAAGTCCTCAGATTATTGCAATATGTGTGTTAGGAAAGGCAGAAGCTTCTGGCTGCAAACTCCCACTCCTGCTGCGCCACATTACCTGCAGCATGAGGCTCCTGAGGCATGCACGCATCCCTCAGTCACGTTCACAGAGAATGCCCATTTATAGATAAATCAGCTGTTAAATACCATTGTCTTGCCTGTGCAGAGATCTACAAACTACCAGGAGAACTCTTTGTACATTATTCTTGCAGTGAAATATAATTTTCTGTGTAGTTGGCAACAAGACTGCAGTTCAGCCAACGCACAGATTATTCCCTTAATCGGGAAGGGTTCAGAGCCTGGGAAGAAGATTCACTTTGATTTATAGTGCCTCTCAGAAAACTCACATAGAGTGGAAAAGACAGAAATACCTTCCCACTTAAAAATATTCTCTCCAGAAGAAAAATTAAGCTAGCACAAGAAATCAACTCTGATCTGGTTTGAATCTGCTAAGAATAGCAAGTATAAAAGCACATCTTTGTATGAAAATCAGAGCTGTACCCAAGCTGGTACCTGCAGTGTGGCTCAGGGTAAGGCACGCACAGGCATACTGCATGCTCCTCAGTGTAAGCAGCTTTAACACTCAACTAATTCATGCTCATCAACACCAAATCCAAGAAGCTGTCAATTCTCCCCAGCACAGGGCTGGCTTGAAGGCATTTGATGAAGGTTTTACTTCTAGACATAATTAAAGCTTATTTATAATGGTAGGTTCTCCTTGATATAGAAAACCTCAAAGTTTGCATCTAGAGAAATGTACACTAACAAATGATCAACAGGAATAAACTACTGACAAAGATCTTAGCTACTCCATATCAGAAGCCAAACGATAACTTCCCAATTTTGTGCAGTTCTGTTTTGGTTCAATAGATTGCCTCACATATTTTTCCTATTACCATGATTTTACCATTCAACATGTACTCGATCAAAGCTTCACCCTGTCTTACACACATATTACAAGACTAAATAGAAATGCTGAGATTGCTGTACGAGATTATTGGTCCATCAGACCTAGTACCTTGCAACAAAAGCCTCAAGCTTGTCTCAGAGTCAAAACCAACAGTTTGCTGGATCTTCTCAGTTGTGATGAAAATGATGATGACACATCACTAGTTTGATACTTCAAGGCAAAAGACAGGTGATTTCCATTTATTTGGTAAGTACAGTTTTTTTAAGAGATTTTTCACACTTTTAAGTATAGGTAGGAAAAAGAATTCCTATTATCAGATCCAAAGTGTAACAATAAAAACTTGCAGCTTTGCTCATTCATTGACATATCTAAGTGCTGGTCCAATTCTGAGAACATATCTTGGTTTATAAACCCTTGCTGTTTTCTTGAGGTCTATCACAGTAATGGAACCTGAGAACACTCATTACAAACAGCTGCTGTAACAGAAATGGAGAATCAATGTATATCATCATTTAAAAACCCACAAATGTTTCAATCATTAGAAGTCAGGAAACACAAGCTTAAAGAGAAAAGTTATTAAACAAAACTAAAAGAGCAATCTTTGTTCTTAATCTATTAAACACAACCCCTTAATTGAACCATTATTAAACATAAATAAATATCAGTTGTAAAGAGAAAGAAACGTGGTTTACTGGGTTGCATCTACTCTTATTATGTAGATATGTGAAGACTCGAACAGCCGTTTATGAATTTTCAACTGTTATTCACATTAAATTTTGTTTACTTTTCCTGGCTATTATTTCCTTAAATTTTCTGACTTTCCTACTACAAGGTAATAGATTCCCTAAAAGCCTCAAGCTGCAACCTGGACTCTTACGTGCTTATAGATGGGTAGCTATGACCAATAATGACAACAGATATAACACATTAATATACCTTCTGTTGCAAGTTGTACATTTTAGAAGAGGACTACAAAACCAAAAGGATTAGCGTCAAGGTCGACTGCATCTCAC
>JAVJGJ010000047.1:75147852-75180102 GCA_035590215.1 Microhierax caerulescens | reverse complement strand
AAGACTACCCTTTGTTACAAGAAAACCGTCACTGTTGGATGTTGAAAATGTGAACGATGGGAAGACTTTTTCATGGAAAAGTCTTCTGTTGCTTGATCTGTTCCCTTCACCACTGTGTAAGTGCTTACTGTGTGGGAGTTAATTGTATTAGTTATCTGGTGTAACAACCTGATTAATTCTGTACTTCAGCACTATTGGCTACCACACTATGCTCGATTCACTGGAGAACGGCTGAATTTAATCCTTCTGTTCAAATACAAAACCAAACAAGAATAATCCTTTGTTTTATAACTTTTAAATAGATAACTTAAATTCTTAATGATGCCTAGAGTACATTAGGAAGGCACTCATTGAAACTATTTAGCTAAGGGTAACTAGGCTCTTCCATTAGAAAGCCTAATTAATTGGGATTTAAAAATTAACTCTGATTTACAACGGACCATAAAACTCTCCAGTTCAAAATTTTATCTTTTTATTTGAAGGTTTGTAAAAGATCAAATTAAAGAAACAGTATCAAGAATTATCCTTTGTTATTTCCACACTGTTCTCAATATTTGCAGCTGCAGAATTTTAAAAAATTGGCAGGCCTCTAAATTCATCCTGGGGTGTATATAACTTGGCAGTTTGACACACAAATAATTGCAAGGATAGTGAAGAGAAGGAAAATGAGAATATACAAAAGGCATACAAAAACAGGTTTATATAATACACCTATCACTATCGCTTTTTGCACTATATCACACAATCTAACAGGATATAGTGCAAAAATGCCCCATTAAAGAAAGCACTGACTTCTGCTGTTAGAAATCAATTTAATTTTAATAGCAAAACCACTCACTAAAACTTTACCACAACAAATGAGATGAAGCCCCAAAGAAGAACTTATTGTTTTCAAAATTTCATGTTCTATAAATGAGGACATTTATTCCCAATAAAGAGAAGCAGAATAATTTAAGAAAGCAACACCCTAAAGCTGGCCCAGAAGTTGCTAGCTTAAAATACACAAGCTGGTGAACAAATGAAGCAATTAGTCATGTCACAGGAACTGCTCAGAACTGCTCCTTGTGTACACTGTGGCACAGCTATTTTTTCCATAGCACAGAATTTTCAGGGTATTAGCCAAGCAGGCAGAATAACAAAATATTTTACAGAAAAGGAGATATTTTTACATCACAATCAAATAAGGTCTTGGTTTAGAGAGATACTTTTTTCTGAGTCATTCCTAAAAGCACTTGCTAAATTCCCTGAAGTCCCAACAAAAGATATACAGTACAAGCAAGTCTGAGCAAAATGAAGAATGTACACTGAATAAACACATTATGAAAGACTTTCTTTCCCTCCCCATGGGCCAAAAAAGAATCCCAGATAAATCCTCTGTATTTGAAATAAATGGCTACTAACAAAATAATCTCTAAAAGCAAGGGTGTGCTTGTGCTTCCATTCTAAATTTGTGGTCAGAAGCAAAACAGAGATTGCCAGGTTGAGGGAAGAAGCTGCTCTTGCAATACTTTCCCTGATGGCCACCCAACAGTACCAGGAAGCCACTTTTGCTAGTGTCTGGGTGAGCAGTGGCTTCCCTGAATAAACCCACTCCACAACAGCACAGCTCCCAGCAGGCATAGGAGCAAATGAAACCCTTTTATCAAAGAACCAAGAAAAGTTGTTCCTGAGCCTTTTGAAATGGAACTGCCAAACCCAGAGTACAATGGAAGAAAGAGCAAGTAAAAAAAAAAAAACAAAAACCCAAAAACCTGCACACACCCACCCTGCCAAAAAAAAACCAAACAAAAAACACAACCCTGGAAAGAAAAACATGTAAATGATGGTTTACGCTCAATATAAATTACCTCTTCTTTCATTCTCGATGTGGGTTATGCCATCAGTGCCTACAAGCTACCCATATACCCTATGAAGGGCCCAACCAGGCTGCAGAAGCAGTAGTCAAGGACTCCTGTTGAACTTGAGTATGATTTCTGATTTCCCATTCTGTTCCTCATCTCACTTCCTATTTTACTTCTCCTTTATATGTCTATCTCACAAAAAATTCTTGCCATTGACATTACAATATTAGCATAATATTAACAGAACACAACCAGAGTTATTGTTTTTGATCACTTGCAAAGTCAAGATTACAAACTGGCTGGATTTCCATTGCCTTACGTTTAGAAAGCTTTTTTCCACAATTGTATAAAAACCTTTCTGTAGATTATTTTAGAAATATTAATTGAAAAAAATAGGATCTGCACTTATTACACAGGCTTCAAGAACATATCAAGTAAATAGTATCTATCTTGTGGACTAGACTTCTGATTTCTGATTTTTTCTTATTACACAGTCTTCAAGAACATACCAAGTAAATTGTATCTAGCTTGTGGACTAGGCTTTCTGATTCTGGCTCTATCAGTGATTTAATTCCTGACACAAAGAAATATGTGAACATTTATCAATCAAGCCTTTGTTGTCTTAGGCACATTACTTCAGCAATAAAGAACTCACCAGAAATATCCTTTCAAGTTGATCCTGAATGTCTTTCATTCCTGGAAAAGCAGCGACCCCTTGAATCATTTCTACAAAGATACAACCCACGCCCCTGTAGAGGGGGAAAAAAAAAAAAGAAAAAAGAAAGTATGTAATGTTAGAAAGATTTCTTATAGATTAAATAGCCAGCAAGAATATTTTTGTATCCATTACCAGTATTTAAATAGTATTTATTTATTTATTTCTTAAAATCGATGCCAGGCTGAAGGACAAGCATGTGCATTTACTCAAACCAATGTGTGCATACGAATCCTTTTCAGGTAGGAAGTGCAGAGGTAGCAGGAACACGGCTGATAGCTGCTGAGACCAATAAAGGTGCAGCAGCTGCTCTCTGTACGAGCGCTTCCTGAGCGGCATACTCATGCCCCCAAATAAATTCTGGGGACGTGAGAATAGCAATGAGAGAGTACCCTTGGGAAAAGGCGAACAGGGACAGGACTACAGCATGGAGGCACACTGGAAGGGCTCGGCACTAGCAGAAGAATCTGGAAAAAGATGAGTAAAAAGGAAAAAGAAATGTGACCGCTCACAGCCACTGAGCTAAGCTACTGCAGAAGACTTCTGGGATGGGCTTGCTCGGGCTTTCTTCTCCCCTTTTCCAGCATGAAAGAAGGAAGCTCAAAGCCCATAGCTGTGGGGGGTTGCTGACACCATCTCCCAGAAGCTCTGGCTGAGAAGTGCTACAACGGGCTGAGCAGCCATGGGCTCCCTGCTCTCCCCACCACAACAGCCACCTCATGACAGCCCCTGTCTCTGGTTTGTCACACAAGGCTCTTCACATGAGTCTCCCTCGCCCCATTCAGTTAAGCCACTGGCAGAAGTACTAGGAAATCAGAAGGGAAAAAAATATCTGAGACATACTAACTACAACAAAAAGAATGAATTCTCAACAGCTGAGGAAAGTTTCTGTGACTAAGCCCAAATTTCAGATAACTCGAGGACTTCCTGCATCTGAAAAGTAAAACAAATTAAAAACTTGCATTTGAATCTTTTCTGGATGAAGACAGTTCAAGAATTTCTTGTTCCCCCAGAAAAAAAAAATAAATTAAGAGAAAACATGCCCCTTGGCTACCAACAGAATGCAGAATTTGATTATGTATTTTAATTTGTTCAATTACATTTCTCTACATACATTTTTCTACATCTTCCACATGCAAACACCTACATATGTTGTATAACCGTCTGTGTAAGTAACCACACCAAAAAAATCTTCACCCAAAGCAAATGCCAAATCAATAACCCAAAATATGTTTCAAAATGAACCAAGAATTTGCAAAACTAACTACAGTACCACCTCTCCCTGAAATCGTGAGTTGTGTTTGTCAGCAAATCCCAGTGATAACCTCTAATTTAACTTTGGTTTTAGAAGTAAATTATTTGGAATGTAGCAATTACATACCTTTGCTTATGCATCGTGATGATGCATTCAGAAAGTAGCATTTAATTTTAGGCATATGTGTGCATATATTGGTGAGGAAGTGGTTCTAGAATAAAACAACTTAATGAAAATAGATTGCATATTTTTATTAAGGCCGGGGATGAGTATTTATAGATGCCACTTAACTAAGACTATTGGCAGACAACCCATACTTTACTCATCTCTGAAGGCTTTGACCCCTACTGAATAATGAAATAATTTTATGTTCCAGGACAATGACAGCTGATGGCCGAATTTCTTGAAGAACAACATTAAACATATATCACTATTTTCTAATTCTACATCCCAAAGCACAGATATACCAAGCAAAGTTTCTCCTTAGGCATCAAAAAGTGGGAAAAAACTTTGGAAAGCACAATTCTGTTCAAATTTTAGAAAAACTCAGATGTTTATGAAAAAGAGGTTAAAAATTATGTTCCATATGCTTCTGCTGGTTACTGAATGAACTGAATTGATTAAACTGCCATTCATCATTTAGTCTGGTCAGTGCTTCATCAGGCACAGATAGGCACAATATATCTTAGTCACATACTTACAAACAGTATCAGGATCTGAGGCGAGGAAAAATTCAAGATTTCAGTTAGAAGCCATTTATTCAAGACGAGAAATAAAACAATTGAATTTACACTAAAGAAAAGAGGATTAGAGTTCTATTCTTGCAACCAGAAAACAGGCATTTGATTAGACCAGTGTATCACTTGAGGTCATGTACTGCTATCTACAAAGAAACTTCAGCTCACTGAACAGAAGTGTTGTAAAAGTGTCAGGAAGATTTAGCTGAATTTTAAACTACTTCACATAATCTATTTACAAAATTTTCCACTTTTAGTGGGTCTGACAAGTATGAGCCAAAAATCAAGGAAGAACTGTAAACAACACTATTGAAGAAAAATTTCCTGTTTTGAAAGAAGAATCCTATTAAATGTCTTGGACTCTTGTATAACCTAGTACTCCATTTTGTCACACACTGAAATGAGCATGAAAGAGTACTGCAGTTAAATAAACAGCTAATACAAAAATCAAAAGGTTATTAAAATCATTGAGGAGAGAAATATAAACAACCTTCAAGGTCTGGGCTGGAGGACTGCTGTTCCCTTTGGCCCACTAGAAAATTAAGCTTATCTTGGTTTCAAAGGTTATCACATTGAAGAACAAGTCCTTAGAAAGAGAAGATTAAATAAATACTTAAAAAGAAGAAAATAACAAGAAAAAAAAGTATGACATTGAACTGATAGGAAATACAGAGCCATAATAGCACATAAATGGCTGGATGGTATTTTAGACGTCTTAGTGGTATCAGTGAATTTTAGGCTCACAGCAAATGGAAACTGAGTATGTAACAGGTTCCCTGAATCACAAACCCTAAGTGCACACATATAGAGCATGAAAAGAAATAAAGCCTCTACAAGGCCTTGAAACTTAGTCTTGTTTTTTAGACCTCACAAATGATTAAACAGATTAGAGATATTTTTGAGCAAAGCATTTTCTTGCTAGAACAACTGGTTTGTAAGGAAAATTTAAGAGATTAATGCCATTTTTGGCCACAAGAAAACACAGGGACTGGGAGAACATGATGACTCTGTAGTTAAAATCATGCAAAATGAAGGACAGGAAAGAACTGATTAGGATTTTAATAGTTCCCAGAACTGTAGATAGATCCAAGTGTAACTAGAAATAGCAGAATGCCTTTAGGAAATAAAAATTTTAGGGTGAGCATTAGAGAAATACACTTTAAAAAAGTGCTATACCCCAGCCTCCCAATGGACTTGAAGCTTCACAGTTACAATCGTGTAAAACTAGACAAGCTGAAACACAAATATTCTTCAGGGAACAGACTTGCATTAACAGTAGGGTGGGTACAAAGATCTCACAGATCAGTCCCATCTCTAGTTTCTATGATGCAAAGATTACTTCTTGAAATATGAAATACAATAAATTAACTGGCTTTAATGTGCATACCTCTCCAAGGGTATGTTATGTGTGTATAATTTGTGCACACTGAACATACAATGACATTTTTAGGCAGCACTTGAGAAATAATTGTGACAAAATAACATTAGCCTAACATATTTCAGTGTAGTCAATTCAGATTTTACTACTCACTTTATAGGACTTTTGATTTTGAATAAATAAGCTAAATCCTATGACTTCGTTCAGAAATCTTCCCAATGGACAGCATAGGATAACCTTGCAAAGTAAAAGTGACAGCCATTTAATGTTGAAATGGGTGGCTTAGCCTCTGATGACAAAAAGCATGACTAAACCTATTGATGTATTGATGAGACCATATGCGCCCATACCATCTAATACTGCTCTTCTATTGTCCTGCTTAATTTCCTGGGACTCTGGCTGTCACTATAGAGCCTTTATACGGAGTAAGAGTTAATAGCACAGCTAAATGAATTACTATTGCATTAGAATTGACATAGTAAATGAGCCTGTAAAAATGAAGTTGGATGCCTCAGGAAACAGCACCTTTTTTTTTTTTTTTCTTCTTCTCTTCTTCTACACAGCTTTTATAATTCCAGAAGGTATTCCCTTAAAATTAACTTGCTTACTGTGGGTTCATTTTATATTTTTGGTTTAAGAATACATTCTTGTCTCTGAATAACAAAGATCCTTATTGCAACAAGAAGAATCTCCAGCCTATCTGTACTTTAATACTGTAAAAAACAAATACACACACCCCCCCAAATGAACAACAACAATAAAAAAACCCAAAACACCACAAAAGCTTTGGTGAGGTATAATCTATAAACATCTTTCCTGCAGCTAATATTCCGATTTTTCTTGATGGATACATAAAAGAGACTACAGACACACTCTGAAATGAGGAGTTATTTCAAAACCAAGTTCTAGTTTGTACTTAAATCAAGATTATAGAAAGCCTATATGCTTACTATGTATGTCTCTGTTAACTTTCTGTCCTGCACAGATCTGCTTTCTAGCAGGCTCAGTACAAGTGATAATATTCAACATGGTCTTCTTAATGAAGACCTATGATGGGTCTTCACATAAGGTTTCTGTCTGGACATGAAGCCTGTTTCCAGCATGCAGGATTTGGCTTCAAAGCAGGAGAAGGCATTTTGTGAAAAGCAAGTAATTGTTTCCAGCAATCCTCCTGCGGAAATTTCTGGAATTCAGAGGAACAGTTTGAGTTTTTATTCAAGTTTCCCAAACTACATAGTTTGTAATGTTAAATATATAAGAATTTAAAAAACAAACAAACAGACCCTCCCTCAAACCCCAACTAATTGGTTTGGTTTTTTTATGGATTTCTCACCAAAAGGTAATACTGGAACCAGTTCTGCAAAATCCACTAGTAATATTCAACATGCTGGAAGGGCACAAAGTTTTTTATCTTGTCTGACTTGTTCAGAAAAAACAGTCACATTCCTACATGATCCTGTGTATGAACAGAACTAGGAAAACAAATTTTTGGGGCAAGGAATGAAAAGCAAGGGACTTTTGTCTCTTTAATTGACCAAAATCTGGTTTAATTCTGCAGTGGCACACTACCAGAATACCCACAGATGCTGAACTTAGTTGGGATTTTTCTTTATGACCACTCTAGTTTGGTATGTGAAAGTAAGATACAGTGGGAGATACAGTCCAAACATATATGAGCAATGAGGCAGAGATTACAGTTCTCACATGAGAAGTGACGAATGAAGCAGAATTTGCCTTCCATGATGATAAAGAACACCATTAAAATTTCTGCAGAAAGCAAATGTGATGAATGAAAAATAATTTACTTGAAAGTACGACAGCTCAAAATATTTCTTACAATCTTGTAGCAATTTTGATTACAAGCGAATAGTGTTCATGTTCTTGCCTTGTCACTGAACTACCTAGAAATAAAAGCTCCAGAAATTTCTTTTGCAACCCAACCCTCTGTAGCAATGCTCAGTTTCTATATTAAGAAACATTATATTCATGATGGATTACAATGTACATGATCCCTTTTTGCAAGAATCTATTAGACTCACTTGTTTTGTAAAAGTAGAAAGCAAAAAAAGCTCAAGAAAATAATAATCTTCAAACCTGAGCAACATTCTGGCATGAGATATTTTCCTGTTGTACACATTTTTCCAGGTTTTGTTTTCTGGATCCAGACATCTTTATAAAGTACTTTCCTGACATACATGAAAAATATATTTCTAGAAGTGGAAAAGTGATATTAAATCTGATGTTCCAAATGGATAAAAGTAATTTTTGGAGTGGAAGTGAAATGCCCTTCCAATAAGTATAGACCAAGATGTTTCCTCGCACCCAGCATTTTGGTGAATTTGACCCTAAGAGAATTTTCCAGTCAAAAGCAAATTCAGCTGATAAAACTTTTGAAAAACTACTCACTGACAAGGAGAGAAGTTTAATTAACAATACTTTGATAGTTAGAGCAATACCTTTACCTTAATATCCTAATCCTACAGATTAGCATTTCTTTGGAGAGGAAGTCATAATCTTAAAGAACATCAAGGGCAAAAGAACTAATTTACCCTACGCTGTTTTCTCTCTCAAGCCCTGAGCAGTATTTCTTCAGGGCCTGCTGGGACTCCTGCTCTCAGATTTCTCTCATTGCAAACTGTTTACAACAGATACAGGATAAAGATGGCTTTCTAATGTCCCCCGTGTAAAAACCCATAATTTGGTGCACCTGTGTCTAAGGCAAGATCCATTTTTATTTAATAAATACCTTAATTACTGTTGTAGGTCTTCATTGGTCAACTATTCATGAAAGCATGCATGGAATTACAGTGAGCACTCAAATATGCACTCAGAGCAGGTTATGTGGAAGGTGGTTTATTTCTGATAAATACCATTTATTTTGCTAATAATAGGATAGAAAAGCACCATTTATTTTTCTAATAATAGGATAGAAAAACTCCATATGAAGAGCTTTCCCTAAATAAAGACCAGATTTGAAATCATGTATACCAATCCAGATGTTATAAAGTTAAATAACAGTGATTTAATAAGTAATTTTGTAACAATTGAATGGCCTAGTTTTAAATTATTTCTTCCACAGCACTACACATAGATTACTTTAGTTAATAAAAGTGAATTTAAAATTTATCACGGCCCATAACTTCTTATGTTACCTGAACTGTGACTAAGAGTGTATTTTTAAAAAAGCAAAACAACAGGATATGCAAAAGATCACCAGCTGTTAGCAAACACAGTTTAAAGCCAGCTGCACTACAAAATAAAATATCCCTAGTGACGTTTTGATGTAAGAAACCCAGATGTAGCAGTACATGCATTACCAGAATAAAAAATTATTTAATAACCTGTTTAAATTGCTTCATTTACTAACACCATATTCTTTCTGTAAGAAACAAACAGAATAGGTTCATTTAGGGATTTTTTTTCCTTATGTTTAGGTATTATTTATATATGGGGTTTAGTAATGTATAAACCCTTTATGTATTAAAGCTGATTTTCCTTGCATTGACTTTCAAAGGACTGTAAAATTCAACGATTAGGACAAGTTACATCAGAAGCAATGCAAAGCCATGGGGGAAAAAAAAAAAAAAAGGTATATCAAAGGTTATCACAACTCTTGGATGCAGTCATGGGTAGTATAATACATTCACGCAATGCCGCTTTACCAAATGCTGTCAGCAGTAAATCACAAAGCCCACTACACCGATATCCATCACCAGCCTGACATCACTAATGCATGTATGTCTTCATTAATATTATTTTATTGCCACTGGCTATTTAAAAAAGAATGCAGGAGAATGTACCATTGCATGTGGATCATTAGCTTTTAGTTACCACCCTAACGCTCTACACCGGCAAATGAAGTATTAAAATAGCCTGCAGCCTCTGCCACCTGCTTCCCAGCCACTGTCCAGTGGTTAATATTTGGACTCTTTTTTTCATGCAGCTGGTCTGCTACTCAGTAGGAGCCCCACTCTCTGTTCCTTGGGAACCACCATGAAATGCCATTTATCATGGCTATAGCGGAGGCCCTGTGTCTTTTTTTTTTTTTTTTTCCCTCCCTTAAATGGAAGAAACATCTGTGCTTTCTACCTCAACATTATTTAAATATTTAGTGAAGTGGCTGCCTAGTTTTGCCATCACGTAGATTATCAATAAGGGCACAGGAGTGCACATGCTATCTGCCATAAGGACATAATGCCAGTAATTGCATAAAAATGCTAATGCTACAAACACACTTTTGATAACAAATTACCAAATTATCTTAGAATCTGATGGTAGGTGGGTTTCTCCATGTCTCCCTTCCTCCCACTCTGGGAAGCCACTAAGTGGGTTTAATGCAATTATGGCCCAGCTATGTACAACTGTTGTATAAATAAAGCCCCAAGCCTGCCTGAGCTCCCGCAGAGCTCACTGTCAGATATGCCAAATAAGCATAAGTGACCTTAACATGCAACTACACTTCTCACAATCAAACTTGAAGTGCTGTCTCGGATAACCCAGCAAAGTGCAGAACTTAAAACCGAAAGTTCTTCCATCACATACAATACACACTTGCTCTAATTTTATTTCTGACGTGGCAGTACCTTTGCATAAATTCCTGACATGTGAAAGAAACTGCATTACTAGGGCTTTTTCCTAAGCTTTTCATAGTTCTCCAGTTTGTACAGGGCAGCACAAATTTTGTAAGGGCTGCAAATCTAGCAAAAAGCAGCATGATATGGTTTTTCATTTTGAAACAGAACACACCAGCTCTATCCTGGAGCACCTGTATCTTTTTCAGACCTATATGAAATGCTCTGTGCAAGAGGACATCATTTATTGCTGTCACTGAAGATGGAATTATTGTGTTGTTCCCCAATACTGTTGCATAATTTTTGTCAGGAGATGAAATAGTGACCTGGATTGCCAAAGTGGCATTTTGAGTCCCTCCTTGATCTTCCCTTCTGTCCATGAAATCTGAGTATAAACATATGCTCACGAAGGAGATACTCAGTCTGCATTTATTTTTAAGTTTAAAATGCTCCTATTAGCTGCATGGCTTAATTTGATCTCTATCACAGTAACACCACATAGTTTGACTGGACTTCTTAATAACTATCGTACTAAAACCATTGTTGGGAAGAATGTTGTAAGATCTATTTTTGACAAGCTACTGAACTTTTGACTGAATAGTTTTTCTCTGTGCAGAAAGTTTCAGTGAGATTCAAAAAATGTTTCAAAATCCTTTGTTCATTTTAAAAACAAAAACAAAACAAAAAATAAAGAAACCATTATTTACAAAGTGCAATAATTTTTTAATTGGTAAACGTAAAAAACAAATAATCCAATGTCTCTTTTGACTTAAAAAGCATTTTAGAGGCCTTTTTGAGCAGTTTGCTCTCTTAAATGATTTAAAAATTTTCTTTAGCTGCTTCCAGACATTTTTTCAATCTCTTACTTCACAAATCGAGACATGTATGTACACACGTACACAAAGATTTTGGACTCAAGAATTGAACACACGTAGACTGAACTATAAGAAGATGAGCAGAAATAACTATTTATGTCTCCCAGTTATTTTCATCCTCTGATGCCATTGTCCCACCTCACCCCAAGCAAGTCAAGCTTCTTGCTGAGCATCAGAGGTATATCTTGGAAAAGAGATGATTGCGAAACATCAGCAGCAGATGGTATGAGGAGACCATATAGTTTGTGAAGGCACCAGGTTAAAACCGATCTTTGGGGAAACAGGACAGTTTTAGTATAGATGAGAAGCTGAAATGCAGGGGGAAATTATTTCACATCTGTGAGGAGGAAAATAGTCTGAAGAAACCGAGACAGCTGATACAGAAGATGCTGCCTTTGGCTCTCTGGTGCGGCTGCATATCACAACATTCACATTGGAGAAGTTTGCTCACGCTCCCTTTCCTGCCTCTTTGTTCATCTACCCTTACAGGTCAAGGAACTACAGCAGCCAGAGGCCCAGTTACATTAAACACCCTCTTCAGTATTAGATATTCTGTTATTTATATTCTGTAAGCCTTTCAAATGAAGCAATCTTGCAGCT
Organism: Microhierax caerulescens; assembly: GCA_035590215.1. Lineage (NCBI taxonomy): Eukaryota > Metazoa > Chordata > Aves > Falconiformes > Falconidae > Microhierax > Microhierax caerulescens. Next base: position 75,168,130 of record JAVJGJ010000047.1, on the reverse strand, counting down.
TTTAACTCTTGTCCCCAGGAGTCAAGAATTAACAGTGCTACAGGGAAGAACAGGAAACCGTACCTTTTCACCCACTGCATGAAAACATAAGGTCCTTTTAACCTTGCCTTACAGTTACCTCTAGATTTTAACATAATCATAATTCTAAACTTAGGTTGCCTGTATTAAAGAAAGATATTTCAGCAAACTATGAAAAAAATAACTGTATTTTTCTGAAACTTGCTTAGTATATTTTTTGCTCAAATGAAACAAGTTGTATAGAATCAAAAAGTCAACATACATTTAAAAAATCTTAATATCTTCCAGAGCATGAGTTTCTTTGTAATGAAAAATATTTTTCCACATTTCTGTTCCTTGAATCAACATGTCTTGCTTCTACTAACACAGTTGAAGCTTTTACTAATTACAGAATTTGTACAGATTACAGTGATCCTGTGACCTCAAAACATACAGGATAAATGAAGAACCTCCACCTTGGTTTCTAGTAGTCAAAAACCCAAACACCTTCTTTGTTCAACACAAGACTAAACGATGTTACCAAAAAGCAGCAAGGTGCTATACATTGTACACATCAAACTGTCCTTTCAAAGTGTCTGAAAGAAAACTATTCATCGATGTGTCACACGCTGATTTACTGCTAACAAGTACAGTAGATTAAGGTCTGAGGCTGTATCCTTGCACCCAGGGAATGCCGGTTTTGCCATTGCTATAGCTGGGCATGGTGAAATCTGCCTTCTGCAAAACAAGTATCATATCATATCAAAGCACCACATTAGGACTACAAAAACCAAGCAACAACCCAGTCTCCTGCAAAGCACCAATGGCTCTTCTAGTGGTGCGTTAACTGCAGGTACCAGCTGCCAACCGGTGGGGTAGCAGGAGCGGATTCCTTTAGGGAGATACTGAGTGAAACACACAGATTACTACACATGAGATTTTTAAACTTTACCACTAATCTCAGCACATATTTGTTGTACACAAATAAAAAAAATTCAGAGCTGAAGCACCTACATTGAGTCTTGTGTAAGGATTATGTACTTACCACATGTCAAGGCAGGTGGAATATTCTGTTGATCCCAGAAGGACATCTGGAGGCCTGTACCATAGGGTTACCACTTCATTGGAATATGTATGGCTGGGAACTGATTTAGCTCTTGCAAGACCTGTAGGGTAAGTACAAAAAAAATAGTTTGCTGTATAGTTATGATCCTAAAAGGATATATGAGCACACCTCACATAACATGACAGCATGTTGCAAGCATTTTTTTCTTCTAGTATTGGAATAGGTTACTAAATGAAAGAAAATGGTAGCATCTCTCATTTAGGACCTGGCTAAACAGAGCTGCAAATATAATGAAGGAATAATAAAATATGCTTTTCATGATGACAACCACAGGCCCAGGAGAGATACAAAGATACATTGTGGCATACCTAAATGAAAGACAAATAAACAAAGATTTTCATTTCCATTAACTGCTCATCCATAGGCATCAATAGTATTTCATTTCAATGTTATTTAGAAAAAGGAAATTAAAAGAAAACTTCCAGACAAATAATGCCACAGATGAGATTTGGGTTTTTTAGAGAAGCCCGAGGAAACCTTCCACAGTTTACACTGCAAACCCCAGCCTGCTTATTTAAGTTTATATTTGAAAGCAGTAGACATACTTACACATTGCCATTCAAATAAATATTAATATTGCAGTAATACATCAGAAAATGGTATGTGCAAAATTCTTCTCTCTCAACAAATGTATATTGGCAATGCACCAATCTCAGAAGCAGAAATCATTTCAGTGAAATCTGTGACCACCTAAAGATATACTATTTACAATAACTGTCATTTAAACTTGTGAATTATTTTACATGACTGACATTACTACACAACATAATCTATCTCATGTAAAATTGGAAAGACTTTAGGAGAGATCCCCATATGCTAAAACCAGCAGTAGAGACCATACTTTTCTAATGCTTCTCCTACGGAAGCCTCTCTCCTCCAGGAAATGGAAAAAGATTTTCAGGGCTATGGTGACTGTTCCCATCACGGGCCTGCAAACACATTTTCCAAATAAACTGTTCCTAGTTACAGCCCTGATCACTATCCGTGCCCTTGCTGGGAACATTGGATGTGCATAAGTAATGGAAATCAGGATAAGGTGCTACTGGGGTTTTTTTTGTGTCTTCCTAAACAAAGAACTACCAATTTTCCATTCACAAAACTAATGAAATTACTAAAACAGAAGGTCACATCTTCTACCTTACAGAAACCAAAAAGCAAAGTCATACACTCAGAAAGAAATACGGAACATGAAAATTCGTGTAAGAGTGCAGATGAGAATCCTTTGCACCTTTATTCTTAATACACTGGAGAAGCTATTTAAGAACAGTTAATCTCAGTGAATATATCTCCATAGTAATGATGGCAAATCTTGCCAGTAGTTTGCATTATCAGCTGATTATAGCAATTAGACCAGTGTAGGGGAATAATTTGACTTGTATGCCAGAATTTCTTCTAAAAAAATTGTATTTCAAATATGAATAACCTGTTTTAAAATTTATTTTTATTATTTATTTATTTATTTATTTACTTATTTTTTCATTTTCAGACCTCCACCTCTTTCACATTTATGCACCTGGCCACCAGCTTGACAACTTGGCTCACACAGATAACTCAGGGTTGGCCAGGTACAGCTGCAAAGAGGCCAACAGAGAAGACACATCACAGTCTCCAGAATAATGTTATTTGCTTCTAAAAGATCAGAAACCACCAAATGCTCTAACTGGTGAAGAGCTGCTATTCCTAGCCCACAGAAACATTGGCAAGTCTGAATTTCTGTGCCTATATCCCACATGACTAAACTGAACAGTATTTCCTGAATTCGTGGATATGAACCTACTATTAAGCTAAATAAAAATTATGAAAGGATTTGAGAAGTCTGGATGGTGAATGCCCCATCCTTCTTTGCCTGTCTGAGCCCCCCTTTAGTCTTGCCTGAGGAAGACTGAATTTTCTTTCAAACAATTTCCTCTCTAATCTTCTACCTAGCTTTGATAGGAAAAAAGGCATAGGCAGGCAGGGAAAAAGGCATTTGTAAGAAGTCAGCAACATCATGTGATTTGGGGAAAACTGTCAAAAAACTAGAGCTTGTGGGATAAGAAATGAACTCAGGTTGCCATGACACACAGTCTTTGATCCACACACACTCAAGAAATCTCCCATGTAAGAATGAATGAGTACCCAACTTGTCATAGCAGAAATCATACTGCAAATAATACAACATCCATGCTTGCCTGTCAGTTTCTGCCACTTTACTGGCCAGGATGGAGCTCTGCAAGAGCTATAGTCAGCCCAAGCACATCTTTCCTCCTTTCATGTGACCATTCAGCACAGAACCCAGTCCTCCCATTCTGCTGGGTCTGCCACCCATCCCGTTTCCTCAGCCCACTGCTTCTAGATCTCCTCTACCTCTAATCCATTCCAGGTTAACTAAAATCCATCCAATTTTTAAAAGATGGCCCTTTTGTGCAAATCTATGGACAACTAAGTGTTTCTCTTTAATCTGCTCTTCACTCCCAAAACACCACAAAAGCCTTACTGAGGTTAGCTGCTACATCTGGTTTCTATGTTATAAGAGGATCATTACTGGAATGAAGAAAGTTATAAACAATACTTTAATTTGTAAAAGCAAGTTGAGGCCACACATTGGCAGCAGACAGCATCACCAGGTTTAAGAGGTTTATGAGCACAGTCCATATGTTTTAAGTTGTGACCAATCGGTTTCCTAGGTGAGCACATACACTACTTTGGAAACTAAATGGCCCAGTGGAAAGCAGGAGTGAACAACCAAGGGAAATACTCACAAAGGCTAAAATTTGGCAGAAGAAAACTTGGCACAGCCCCACTGTACAGTCAGTTGCTCCCCCTGTGCAGAACTGAAAGGACCTGAACTAAGTTAACGCATCAGAGGAGCTGCTTTCTCTCAGGGAGGGAACAAAGTTTGATTTTTCTGAATAACACTTTGCATAAAGAAGGCATTTGCAATTATGGACATTTTCCCTTGAAGACAAAATTAATGTTGAAGTCTCTCATCACACTTCAGGCATGAAAAAAATATCCTCATCTTTCAGATATATTTACAGTTTTAAAATAATTTTATCAAAATATATATGAGAAACACTAATAAGATACTGCATTTCTTGTTTTGATGCTCCAGATGCAAATCATGGCAGTTAGAAGAGTTTTTTTTCAGATAACCTTCTGCAAGAGAATTTGCTACATATTTTAAACCCTTTTGCACATCCAAATATGCTTATTCATGCAAAATTTATTTAACTATATCCTTCAGCTGAAAGAAAACTGAAGGGTAGGATTAATTAGCACAGCATGTTGGATCACTTTCTTTAAGGGTTCCCTGTCTGTTTCCATGGTTACACTACAGGAAGAGCAACAATCTAATTTTTAGAAGACAGAGCTTATGGGGGATCATCAAAACTTCAAACCTTAATGGCCAGTGTGCATAAAAGCCGAAAGGTAAATGTAGAGATCACCAGGTGAGTACCCAATATTTACATATTGCTGCCTGAGCACTTTTTTGCCTGTGAAGGTGGAGGGAGGACCTCCTGACAAGCAGTGAACTCCCCTCCAGTTCCTGTGTCTTCAAAAAGATAAAAAAGGTCAATACGTGTCCTGCTGTTGCAACATTATTTTGAGAGAAAGAAACCAAGCATAAGGCACAGTTATTAAAACTCAGGTCACATCAGACCCATGGGGGAACTTGTGTGTAATTATGGGAAGAACAGATACTGTTTAGTGTTCTCTAGGCACTTACTTCTACGGCCATTATTTATCCAAACAGAAAGAAGAAACTGTTCTGACGCGTTACATACTGCAAGGCTTGCACAACAGCATCTACCTGCGCTGTGACACAAACCACAACTTTCTTTTAACTCATTCATTAAACAACAGCTCAGGATACCCTGCAATGTCCTGGACTTCACATACAGAGTAATCAATCTATGCCTATGTATGTATATATCTTTAACACACAAAACCTCCTACTCTGAATTAAAAAAAAAAAAAAAAAAAAGTATGAAGATATTTCCTTCCTTGGTAACTAGAGTTTTCTTTGCTTTGTCTGGCTTTATCTTTTATCTCAGACTCAGAGGTTGTGTCTGATTTTACCTAGCAACAGTTATTGACAAAACACTGTATGTATCACTGTAATTTTTAAATTTTGGTTGGCTCTTACAAGAGGCTGTAACTATATCCAGACTCAAGACCCACTCAGTACATGCACCTTTGGCTATACGAGCATAAATATTAATATTTGATATCTCCTTAGCTGCAGGATAGCTTTTTAGTCAAGTTCATATGACAATCAGGAAACCTTTGTTCACAGCGAATATGATTCTGCAAATGAGGAAGCCAGTCACGTCTGCAAAAACAAGGGGTTGCCAACCATATGCATGGTTTCCCTTTCCATTATACCTTAAACATGTTGAGCTGTTTACTATTTTGATTTAGATATATCAAAAAGGGCTCTAGCAAGGCATACTGAAAAAAAAGGAAGGGTGTTTTTGTTGCTGTTTTTCCTTGACTCAGATTCTTGTCATGCTTTCTTTTTTAGCCTCCTGTTTCATTTAACAATTACCTAGAGTTTGAGGTAAATGGCTTATAAAACCATAACAATGATTCAGTAACAATATTAAAATATCGTTAATGTATTCTACTGTAGATCATGAACTGTCAACTTCACTTAACCTATTTACTCACCTACTTGTTTTTCAACAGAAGCATATTTATTCATACCTGAATGACAACAGAACAGAAGTAAAATGGGTGGGAACACTAACACCGCATCAATGAAGCGGTCAGCTCTCTAACCCAGAAGTCAGTTCTTGACAAGCAGAAGCTTCCTGCGTCCCTCTGCTGTTTACCTGAACACATCTGTCTCCAAGATGCAGCTTCAGCAGAGCATCCAAGTTAATTTCCTTTCAAATAAGATAAATTACCTACAATACCCTATGTCTGAGAACCCTAATATAGCCACTGGATTATGGTAGTGCCACTTATATACAAGTTACCCACTATCAGGGAGCGCTAATTAGGTTCCCAAATTAGTATTCCCAAAACACACTTGAGCAACGACTGGTCTTCCATACTGGAGTGCAGGAGTCAGTCTTCAAGAGACAGAGAGCAGTAAGTAAGGCAAAAGGCATGTGTGCCTCTAAGTCTGTCTGTTTTTTCCAGATGTATCAGTTGTTCTAATAAAAGATTTTTTTTCCCTGCAAATCTTATCTCATGTATGTCTTCAGACAATCACACACAGTAACACAGATGATAATTATTCTGGTCAGTGAATGGGACTCAAATGTCAATTTGACAGATACAAGTTACAGAAAGGGGAGAAAGAGAAATACTTTTTCTGCTACCAGAAAGAATGACTCTAGCCCTCATGAAAAGTGTTTTTCTTTTTTCAGCAACTTCAGCATCATCTCTTTCATAAACACCTCTTTCCTTTGCCTCCTGAGTCACCCAAAGGATCATAGGCAGTGGAAAAGCGGGATATGAGAAAGAGCCTAGCTGTTGGTTGTATATTAAAAGATCCCTTTGATTAATTTGATGGAAAGCCATCCTAGCTATAAAGCTGTTTATTTCCCTACTTTAAAATCCTTATTAAAAAATTCTGACATATTTTGGAAAAATATGCTGATGCTGAACATGTACCATGACTGCCAAATTCTTTCACTGTCTATTAGCAGAAGGAAACACACTAAAAATTCGGCTCCAATCAAAAAGTGCTATGGAAGTGCAAAAGAAATATATGTTCCATTTTCAACACCAGGAAAATTTATCCATTCCCATGGCATTCTGGGACAGCATGAATATATTCAAACTGCCTCTATTAGTCTGGAAGCAGAAAAATAACAGTGTGGGCAGGGAAAAAAATAAAAAAGAAACAATCTGCACTGACACTGTAAACATTCACACAGATGTGAAAGCTAACAGAACTCAAGGACAGCAAACAATTTCACATCAAAGGTAACTTCTGCATTACTGAGAAGACTTGGATTCATTGTGGATACAGTATACATGCCCACAATACCTTAACAGTTGACTGATTTAAATGTTACTTTCCAGATTCTGGATTTTTACTTAATGATCCTCAATTTGTTGTCTCACAAAAAGCCTGTATGAAGATGATGCCCTCTAGTCCTAACAACGTCCCAGCATGAACACACCACTTTGCTAATAAGGCTGTAAGTGAAAATGTCAGAATTACTCATTCCACAGTAAAGTTATTAGGTTTGAAGCAAACAGTTAACAATGGCTGAACAGATGGTTTTAAATTGGGAAGATCGCAGAGCACAGGGAACAAGTTCTAGAAAGGACAAACAGGCAGAAAATAATTCTTCACTGAAAATGAGAGGTCTCAAAATATATAGATACTCCCTGAGAAAAGAGAAAAAAAACCTGGGAAGCAGCTATGAATCAATGAGCCTGATACCAAAGATTTAGATGAGTTTAGAAGAGAATAATAATTAAAAAAAAAAATGTGGACTTTTAAACCATATGAGCAATGAACTTGCTGAAGGTAAGAAATGTAACAGATCACTTTTCTACAGTTTTGAGGTATAAATGTCTCACGGCCATTAGGATTTTCCCCTAACACACCAAGGAAATTCAGAAAAAGAAAAATAAAGCGAACCAGAATAAAAGTGTTGTATAGTGACAAAATGAGAGCTATGGATGTCCTATTGGTGAAGTCTAATAGTCCATCAAGCACTGACCACAGAAGTTAACAACTTACTGCAGACTACTACTACTGTGTATGAAGTTAACAATTTATTGTGATCCCTATCTGTACAACTAAAAACAGAACTGCAAGAGCCATTTTTGGACGACTGTGTGGGGTTCAAGTAAAAAATGAACCAACCCTTATCAACTGGTAGCTTGATAAAGTGCAGTAAGTACCTGACATATTGCATGAGACAGGCTAAATATGACATACCAGTAAAGAAATAAATACCCTTGCTCTGTGCTGTTCAAGTCTTATCTTTTGCAGAAAATTATTGTGTAGACAAGCTGCCTCCTCCTTTGTCTGGGTGCTGAGAGGACTAAACACATACCATATTCAAGCCTGTCCTGTATAGGGCAGCAGTACCATTTAAATACTTCTGGTTTAATGTATTCAATCAGACAGCTGGAGAACTGTTAAATAAACACAATTTGGTACCACTGTAGTGATTCAGTCATCCAAACAGAAACACAAAAGCTAAGTTTCAATGAGAGTTTTATATTCAAACATCTAATCCCAGTTTTTTACACTCAGATGATTTTGTTTCTTAACTGACCATGCAACACTGGCAGTGACAAGGTGATGTCACAGCAAACACACACTGCTCTCTCCATCTGTCAATGGGGTCCACAACTCTGAGCAGTTAATCTGTAGAGCGTTGGAACACTGATGACAGTTGCATGACCACTGGGATGTTACTCTATGGAGTGATTTATTCCAGTAGGATACTATAACTTTGCTGATCCATCATTTCCCATCTAGAGGCAAAATACCTGGCAAACTCTAATGAAAAGAATACCTCAGGTCACTGTCAGCTACTAAAAGCCAAAACAAGTACCTGCGAATTTATTTACAAACAGATCAGATCCCAGGAACTGGTCTAGGATAGCTAATTTAACAAGAGTATGGCTACATGGAGAAGCAAGTGTTTGAACAACATTAACATCAACAAACAAACCGTACTTTTGAAAAGCAGATCTAGCAACTATTTTATTTATAAGTCAAACAACACTGCCATTTGACATTACCTTGCAGGTTTGGAATTTGTGAATTTGAAAAACTGTCACTGCATGGTTATTGAAACTATCAATTCTTACCGTACAAGGTCTGACATATATTAAAGGCACAATACTGCAACTAGAAGCCACTGACACCTGGCCCCTGTACTGCACAGCCATTGCAATTAAGTTTGATGTGCCTGCTTTTCCAGCTAAGGTGTCACCCAAGCACACATTTCTACACTGCAGGACGCAGCTGCATTTGTTCCATTATCCAGCCTCATCTTTTGAAACATAGCTGCCCTGCCTGGCACAAACCATTCTCTAGTGATCACAGAGTTTAACGCTGGCTGCTTCCAGTACCCAAGCCAGACTATTTATAGATAAGACAAATACTCAGCTCATTTTTTTCATTGCTACAATATCTTATACCCTGCAGCTTACTTATTTCCTTAGCAGGTAAGACACTGTCTTGGCTGTTCTGCTGAAGAACTGCAGTAGGTTTTGCATACAATATCACATTAGTACATACATTTGCATACTAGATAACATCCACAGCATCTAAACCCACATCTGACTGCACTGGCTTAAGTCAGAGAAAAATGATCTGAAAATATCACTACAGTACAGGCATTGGTGCAAAAGGAACAAAACTAAAAAAAGATTAATTTCTCAATTATTTCAAGGCTTTTTGAAATACATCAAACAAAATAACTATAGAAGACTTAGATTTCACTAAATTTTAAAATTATTTTCACTTTGCTTTCAAGTGAGAAACCATTAAGAACGCCTGTGTAAGTACTATTCCTTCTGTAAAGCAGTATTATAAAGCAACTTCTTACAACAGGAATCTATGGAGTCTCAGATTCACTTGTTCAATTGAATCACTCCTCAAAACTCATTTAATGTATATGTCATCTTAAATTAGCTGAATCACAAATCTTAGAAGAAAACTTTTATGTGAGAGACATTCCAATATGCGTAGGTCTAAATGATTATTTGACTTTACATCAGTAATCAGACATCTGTATTCCTGCAGAACCACCTAATCAGTTCTTAATACAGTTTTGTCACAGGAAAAGAAGAAATGAAAACAGACAATTTCATTTTTTAAAAAGTTACATTAGAAAAGCATTACAGCTGTGCCTTACAGTATGATTCTGGAAATATGTAGTTAAAAAGCAAATGTAATGTTCCTTGTGTGGCATCTTTCTCTAAAGTGATACTGAAACACTGAAATACCGCTGCCAGGATGGTGAGATTGAATTGGATCAAGAGGTCAAGCAAAGTTTTGTTCTTTGTAACATACATGAGGGTAGCTGTGTGGAGATAGCATTTATTTGTAGAGCTCTTTGGAAATGTAAATCACTGGAGAAGTGTTAAATATTGCTAAGACAAGCACTGCCTGACCTCTTCTGGCTATCATGAAGGCCAACTGCTGCAGGGAAAATTCCCATCTTAATACAGGTAGACCTGCAAGCTGATTTTCATTTACAATAGTACAAACTGTGCAACTATAAATATGTTAATAAATCCAGTACTGTGTCCTTCAGAAGGTACAAAAATCCCCTGTGTAAAATATTAAAAATTACGTAAATAAATAGTGATTGTATTGCAGTAAGGTAAGGTTTTAAACTGTCTGGGGCAAAACAAATGATGTTATAAATTAGAGCCATTACTTCTTTAAAATGCAATCTCAATTATGGAAGTATTTCATATTGTGTTAAATGGTACATTTCTCTTAATGGACCACCAATCTCTGTTCACATTAATTCTTTTCTTTCATATCAACATTTTTGTTCTGATTGACGATGAATTTTTTTTCTGTAACCTATACCTTTTCCAGTTATCCTTTAATTTCCACATAGCTGATTTCCTGTGTAAAATAAATCTGCATAACTATAACACAACAATTAAATATATTTTTAAATTTGGCATAATCTTCTCACTATGTAATACAGTATGTTCTCTTAAATAAGGAAACATTAAACAAAACCATAATCAGACCAAGGAAGCAAAGATGGAGGTACCATGGGACTAACCAGGATGGCTATACTCCAAAGCTTTACCATGACTGTAGTAGTTGTTTTCCCCTGTAACTGCTATATCAGAAACAAGCAAAGAAGCTTCAGGACAATAAAGTTTTAAAGCAAGTTCAATATTTTAAATAAAGGAGCTTGTAGCTGCAGTAGTCAAAAGGCTACAGACTAAGGCTTTAACAGAAGGAAGATGTATAGAAAGAGAAAATACTCTCCTATAAACCTGATAGAACATCATCACATGACTGAATAAGGCTTTTTTTCAATTAAAAAAACCCACTTGTCATTGCTGCCCAGATTTTAAATACGTCTACTGATTCATTTGGATGGATGGATCTCTCTTGTACAGACAGCTGATCACAGTTCTCCCATGTTTTTTGTGCAATTATCACGTAACAGCCCAGTTAACACTTAGGTGGGGAATACGAAACAATGAAAAAACCCATGATTCTGGTAATAATACAAGATCACAGTCAGCACTGAGCTGCAGTACAGATGACATTGAAATCCCGTGTTCTTTTTAAGTACAAAACACTGACACATTTTTCATCACAGTTGTTTTAATGGTATCATAACCAACTTCCTTTATTGCCCTTAATGGATAATTAAGATGCTTTCCTCCTATTTAAAGGTTCAACATAACTAACTTGTAACAATAGGAAACTGGCTTGAACCCTAAGTAATCTGAGAAGCGTTTATCAGGGGACCCATTTAGTGAGTTACACCAATCTCTGGCTCCTTAATGGTTTTTAAAAAAAAATTACAAAAATTTTTCTTTTCAGTCAATAATCCTACACAGTGCTTCTCAGTGGGAGAAGCTTTAGTTACAGCATCTTGCTTTAGTAACAGCTGAAAAGACTGGTATATTTAAAGAACTTTATTTTCAACTGTTAAAAAGCAATCAGTGAAGACTGACACGGACAAAAATTCAGAGTGTGGCTCTACTTTGTATTTACTATTAGTAGAGAGAAGTTAAAGCCTTAGCTGAAAACAAAACCTCAGTTTTTGCAAATTGCTGTCTCTAGACAGTAAACCTGTGTCAAATGTATTCCTTCTTCATAGATTACAAAACCCAATTTCTGGCCATAAAGTGGTTGTCCTGCATTGACTCTCACAACAGCATTTTTTTGTTTAGACTTACCTGACACCTCAATAAAAGCATTAGATCTATGAAGTAAACTAGATGAGGGTCCACAATGAGAACGAGAAACCAAACAAAGCAAGAAGCACCTACAACAGCACTAGACCACACATTCTTCTACATCTCCACCTCAAAAACAATGCACAGAATTCTTCACCCCAAATGCCTCAATCAGACCTATCCCTTTGCATTCTGTTGCTTGAAATTTCCTGCCACCTATGCATCTCCTCTCCAGTCTTCACCACAGATCTGCGCAAGATGAGAGAAGGTCATGAGCACAGCAAGTGAAGCCCTTGCTCCTGGGAGGGGAAGGAGAAAGTTTTAACTGCTCCCTAACAGCAGCCTGTTATACCATTAGAAATTAAGAAGGATGGTCTGGGGGTGGAGGGAAAGCCTGTCACTCTGGGAAAGCAAATAACTAACAGAGCAGCCTGCCACGGGTCTCTGGGCCCACAGTACCCACAGCCTTCACAGCCTACAACTTTAAGCCTTCCTCCAAGAGAAAAGATTTGAAGGTTCCCAAGCTACCTTTCAGCTCCACTCCTAAGCTCTAGCCTCCCTTTCCATGGATCTAGAAAGCAATAGGGATGTCAGGGGCTTTTTTCACTGACATGGTAGTACGTGATTGAGGTTACGCCAGGACACACGCACAGTCTGCTCTGCTGCTCCAGGCCTCCAACCCAGCTGCCACTGTGAACAGCATTAGCAGCTTCTGCTCTCAATGGAAAAACACTGTATTTACAGTTAATTACAGAAATAACTGTTTTATAAAGACCTGCAAGCTAACTCAGGTTTGAGGAGTTCAGGTTTCACTTTCCAGGTTCTCATTTCCTGTTTTTCAACTAACTCCCAACATTGTCACTGAAGTCATCTTCATTTCTTAATCTTTAATACAAATAGAGTCCTCAAAGAAACCCATTACTGACTTTCCTGGGGGGTACAAGATCAAATTCTTTAGATTTCAAAGGCTGTTATCAGAGGGGAACCAGCTGCACACAGGGTAACAGCAACCTCCCACAGGAATATGGGAAAGAAAGGCCTTTTTCTTTCTCTGTTCAATTCAGACAGGGTGTTAGAGGGGTCTGTGCACCTACATTTAGGGTAAGCTGGCTCCCTTTATCAGCAGCAGCCTCTGATAACAAAAATCCAGACAGCTTCCACCATTTCTACAGCCCCAACAAGGCCTGCTGGTGAGGCAGCAGGAGCCCACTGTGGGCAGGCTGCCTCAGAATTGACCCAGGCTGCTCCTACAGCTCATCCCGAGTGGCAGGTGGCTGCAGCTCCTCGAGCACACTTGAAGCCAGGAAGATCAGAGGCAGCCAGCCTACACAGCTAGAGATGCTCTTGAAGAAGTTTTGCAAACAGTTTCATCATCACCAGCAATATAAAGTACCAGCTTTTCAGGCACTGTGACAACTCTTTATACCAGCATCTCCAAGATCTGATACTCTGTGGAGCATTTACACAGAAAAACATGGCAGTTACCAATGCAAGCAATCTTTTATGCTATCTAACCTTTCGTATGAATCTTACATGCACTTTTAAAAGAAACCATTTACAGGATTCTTACTGTGAAAAAAACCTCATTTTTTCCCCCAAGTTGTCAACATAGCTTTAATCATTTTACAAGTAAACTATACAGCAATAGTCCTGTCCCTCATGACATATCCCAAACATGCTCTCCACAGAAAAGTCTATATGGAAATTCATGGAAACATCCTCTTTAATACTACAGTTTCAAACTGCAGCTCCACTGAGTATAATTCTCTTTCTTACAAAGCTCAAGCCTCTTTGCTCCTGCTATCTTTATTAATCTTCCTGTGTATCTGGAAGGATATATGGTTCAATCACACTTACTTGATTCTTTCTTTTACTACATTACAGGGCTCTATATTAACAAAACTCTGAAAGCTTAATGCAGGACTTCACATAATGCATCATAATGCAGATCTCCTGCCGCTCCCTACACACCCGAGGAGGTCCCCAAAGACAACAAAAAGCTGAGAGGAAAAGCTTCAGGGTCAGTGCTATTTGGGAGAGTAAAGCAAAGTCGTTTCCATGAAGATTCTCATGCTGTTTTTCTCTCCAAAGCCCACTCCCACAAATGAGGACAAGCAACCCTCTGACTACAGGAATAAGCACCAAAGCATTAAAGCACTGAAAGTTCCTGACACTCTTCCTCAGTCACTTTGCAACACTGGAAACCACCGTGGTGTTACTACAGTTTGAGTATTTTTTTAAAGAACCAAAACTAACAAAAATTGGGGCAGGGAACGGGGAAAACATGAAATTTCTATTCAAGTCTTTTAAAATAAATAAATAAATATATCCACAAGTTTTCCTATCCTTGCAAATTATAGTCAAGCTAACAATGCCGTGGGGCTTTACCTTTTTCTGATTCTCCTCCCCATCCCACTCTGGCAGGGGGGGAAGTAAGCAAACAGCTATGTGGTACTTAGTTGCCGGCCAGGGTTAAACTGTGACAACCTTCTAGACCTGCTGTTTCATACTTCAAAATCATATTTTGCACTTCTGCCTCTCAGGTGCCTGCATATTCATACGCTGTGTCTTGGAGTCACGGCATAGAGAAGTCAGTGTACACACTGAAAAGAACAGCATCCCAATTAAAAGATGTGACTACACAGAAGGTCCTTGCACTTACAATAACTGCATAATCCAAAACAGAGACCAAACGGGTTTTTAAACTTTTCACCTCCCCACTTCGAACAGTTCGCTTCTATTGCAGGACTAGCCGAAAAGACAAATAGGAAAGATGGCTGCAGGGAAATTTCACAGAAAAGCAATCCCCCGAAATACAGTCCCCAGCAGGAGGTTAATCAGCTCACAGATAAAGCAGGACAAGGGCCCTACTAGGAATTTGGCCCATTTCTCTCACAACCTCAGAAGCACTACCATTGCCTCACATGCTAGTCAAGTTTAAATATTTTGTTCTCTAAACCCGTGCCCTGAGGATGTTCTCAATGCATCGAAAGGTGATGTCAATGTGCCTACCCTCAAAAACTACATAAATGTTTTATCTAAAAATTTCTAATAACACATATAACTATGTGTTTTTCAACTCAGAAAGCATAAAATTATTCTAACTAAAGGATATGCAAGAGTAACCATACTATGATCAGATTAAAGTCCACATTGTCCCCAGAAGAGTCAGAATATTAGGCCGTTAGTGTTATGTTTTGGGACAGAGAATAAGAAACAAGGCAAAAAAAGAGTAAATCCTTCTTGGAAAGTCCCCCATGGAAGGTGGGAACCACATCCTATCTGATTGTTATCAGCTCTTTAGGGACTTTGTGGTAGACTTTAATAAGTTTGAGAATCTGGATGCAAACATAAATGATTAGCCAATCTTGATCTGTATCAGTATACACAATAGCTAAATGTTAATATCCAATCACTAACAAAGAAAGTAAAACAAAACTAGCATGGCACCATGGAACCACACAAGGAGAATTCAGCTAGTCCAACCTGCCAGACTGCTCAAGGCTTTGTCCAGTCAGTGAAGCAAATGGAAATTTCACGTCTCTGGGCTGCTCCAACGCTGAAGTGCTCTCATAGTGAACAATTCCATTCTTAGACCCAGTTCTGTTTCAACTTATGACCATCATCCCACATTCTCCCACTGTGCACCTCAGTAAAAAGCACCTTCCTGCTACGCACCACCATCTTCTTGGTAACCCTCTCTTAGGTACCAGGAGATTGCACAGCTAGTAATTTTATTACCAAGGCAAATCCCATGGATCAAACATGATTCACTTTAAAACTGGTAAACACTTTCTTCATATGTACAGAAATTACTTCCAAGCAGACTCACTCCATCATTTTTCCAGGGATAGTGGCTGACCAGCTTGCAGCACCTTCCTTCTTGCTCTTCCGGAAAATGAGTACAACATTAACCTTTTCCCAGTTACTGAGGACCTCCTCCAGTCTACACAGTCTTTCAAAGACTATGGAGAGCAGCTTGATAATGACATCAGAGAGCTTTCCCAGTACGCTCGGGAGGCCTCCTGCCTGGACCCATGAACTTGCATAGGTCAAGACTTCTCAGAAGATCCTTGACTCAGTTATCTTCGACTCACCACTTTCCTCCCTGAACTGCATCTCTGAGAACAAAGGGCTATGCAATCTTATCAGGAAGACCAAGACAAGGAAGTAATGGAGCACCTCAGCATTATCAGAGTCTGCTGTGACTCAGTTACCCACCCACTTAGCACCATGCCTACATTTTGCACAACCACCTATTGCTTTTCTGCCTCCTGCTCTTCTAGCATCTTACTTCTGCCTCCTCAACACCCTGTCGTTGCCAAGCTCCTCCTCCATCTCAACACATTTTCCACCCAGATACCTTAATGTCCTCACAGGGCTTCTGTTGCTACTATCTAAACCCTTCCAACACCCCAGACCCTTCTGCCTGTGGCCACTTGGAAGTACCCTCATGCAGAGTCAAAGATGCTTGCCAAGGGCTTGTCTGTTCCTCTGGTGTTTTCATTTACATTTGTTTCTACAGTCTTTGGTACATATTTCTTAGAGACTCAAAGTGACCTTATTTTGAAAATAAGGTATCACTGGTTATAATATGTTCAATATGAATACAAATCACATATTTGCTTAGATGACTATTTTGCTTAATTACTAATCACCTGACTGCAACTACCTCTTGAAAAAAAAGATATTCTTAGTGATCTTTTTCATGCTCCTATCCGCTGCTATACAGCCATTTGACACCTTTATAGTTAAGATAAATGAATTGATTCTAGAAATATACCTTGCTTTTAAAATTTCTTAATGACTTTTCCAAAGGCCTAAAGATTTTTTTTTTAGTCAATACACATCCAAAGGCAAAACAAAGGCATCTGTATACAGTGCGGAGAAAAGTTAAAGTGAAGAAATTACTAACTAAAGGCTAAGGAACAGCTACGCAGCCCAGTCTGTGTGGTTCAAGCATCAAGCATCAAGCATCCAGCACAAGGCACTATTCATTTAAGTTTGTAATTGCTTATGGCATTATTCATTAAAGGTTTATAATACTTTATTTCTACACAAGACAGACATATGTGCGGGGGAAAATAAACAAACCCATAGACAGTCAAATTCACACCACAGGATCAAAAATAACTCTTGCACTTCATTTCATAAGGAGAATTCCTAATAAACTTTAATTTCCTCTGGAATTTTAATTAGATTGAAAAAAAGAATGCAGGAATGGAGTTCAAGGACTATTTTTCATAGCAACAATTATTCAGGATGTAGTCTCCCCTATTATACCTTCTCAAGAAAGCCATCTTTTATAGCTCATCCATTTTTAATTTGATAAAGCCTCTATGTTCTGTTCTCCCTTTTTATTTGACTGCTGAGTCTTCTCATAAATGTTCATTTCCTAGCAGCTATAGCACAATGAACAGAAAAGCAAACCACCGTTCATCTGAACAAAGACACTCCCACACAGCAGAGTATCTATGTCTGGGAGCCCTGCTGTAGAAAAACACATGCCCACAGTTATTCAAAGACTCCACTTCAGCCGCAGTGCAATGCACCAGCAGGCATGAATAGCCTTTCTTTTACCTTGTTTATTCAAGAACTATGATCTACCACAGGCTGCTTTTAAGTATTTGATATCCTACACTGAGGAGATTAAATAAGCCTGACGCCAAATGAAAAACTTCAGCCATGCTGTTGATTTTTTGTAAACTTATGAAGCCAAAATCTGAAGAACTTGTCCTTAGAGACTAAAAGGCCTTTGCTCTAGGATTTTATATTTATTGTGCTAGCAAAGTCAATCCTATCTCTGACAGAAATGGATTTCTTGATAGGTTCTCTCCTGCCTTGAGTGCATTTGAAAGCAAAACACCCATCTCTAAATTCCATGCTGCTCCTCATGTAATTAATCAAATACACAATTGAAACTGACTTCCTTTCCAAGCGCATTATTGCAAATTATACAGGAGAAATTAGTGGGAGAAAAACATAAAGAAAGAGCATCATACTTTACATCTTGTTTAAAAAGAGTCTTTTGTATTGGGAAGGTGGAAGATGGGCTATAATAATACACCGTTTAAATAAGTAAATATGCACAGGGGTGCACACAGAGAGCACACGGGTGTGCTCTCATTTCTCATGTCTCCAGTGAAAGAGGTCATGACCCTTCAGGCTTGAACCTCATCACTTCTAATTTTTCATCTTGGTTCTCAGAAGAGAAATTTAACCCATCTGGTTTTCAATTTTACAAGGTCATGAGCCATGAAAGAAAATCTAGCTTTAAAAAGAAATGGAGATATACAATCTTCTCTCAGTGTATAAAAGTAGATTACGCAGATGTTTCTGTTAGGTCAGGACAAATTTACAAGAGAGAAGAAAATTCCTCTCCGCAATATAATACATTCATATGTCTACTACTGGGTATTTCTTCTTGGTTGTACTTATACATCTCTAGTCTTCCTCTCAAAATAGTACATAATGGTCAATCTTAAATGCCCACCAACACAAAGGTAGGAAATCCTACCTTTTATGTCATCACTGGGATATTTACCCTAGTAGTGCAATGGGGCAGTAATTTCATCAGAAGTGATAGTTACGTTTCCTACTAAAGCAGGGCAAAAACAAATGTCCCACCTATTCCTGTGCCCTACGGCAACATCAGGCAATACAACCAGAGAAAGTTCAACCTACATCCGAGCTGGACATTTCATTGATGGGCTTACACCTCCAGCAATGCATTTAGCAGTGCTGGTGAAAGGTAGTTTGTTTTCTTTTTCTTAAAAACACAGCTGAAAAGTTTACTGCCTCCCTCCCCCAGCCACAAAAGCCATAGAGCTTCAGCATCACACACACGCACACCCCCCACAAAACCCCCACACGACATGAAACATTTTACATACAGAAGAGTTTGTAAGATCACCTACAGTTTTCATTATCCACCAAAGCTAGAGCACTATCAACACAACCTCTTGATTACGGGCATACTTGGAAGTTGGAGAAGTTCATACTGTTTTATACATATGAATGATACAACAAAACTGGTCATCTCAAACAGCACAGCACCTTCAACAGAGGACTGACCTGTATTTCACTACAAAAACAGTTAACGATTCACTTGTTTTCATATACTTAAGAGATGAAACTCATAGTAAAATCCAACATGCAGGAATGCTTTTTATAAGCATATCTTTAGAAAACTGGCATCTTCCAAGTTTTGAAAAACAGCAGCAGAAAAAAGTATGTAAAACCATATAATAATTGCTTCTAATACTATTTCTCTAATTGGCTTACAATCCAAAGGCCAATCAAGTTCTTGTGGATGGTGTCTACCTGAAGTCCTGTTTCCTTCTCCAGCATAGCAAATACACACTAAGATGTTAATTGCAGTAACACTAATTAAAAGACAAAACCCCATGACTACATTAGCAGTCAAATTGCCAATTAGCACACAAGGTTCCCTCATTACTGCTGCTGCATGAAACATGAAGTCTGATATGGACAGTAGTCATAAAAATAAAAAAACATTTAAAAAAAACCATAGGTCACATTTTCAGCGTGCTTCAGAAGTTCTCCTGGAATCAGTAGCTGAGAAGCTGACTTAGAGGAAAGAAGGAAATTCCTACAACATTTTGTAAAAAACACTAAAAAAAAATTCTGTCATTTTCCACAGCTGCATTCAGAACGGTTTTCAGAGGAAAGAGTACATGCCCAAGTGTAGCCACTAAAATATGGCTTTAAAAAAATTAAAATTAAAATAAAAAAAAGGCAAAAGGGCTAACATTTCAGTGGATAATTTCCCCTGACTTTATACTCCACATAAGGCTCCCCCATAAAGGAATAATGGATACTGAAAGCAGTCCAGGTGATCCTAGTGTCCTTTATTCCTTAGAAGGAATATTTATTCTTGTGTTGTTCAGACTCTTTCAATGACCGTTTAATGAAGGTTAATGCAGATCTCCACAACCCTAGAGCTGCTTCCATAAAGTCATTGTGCTCTTCATATAGACTATATTTCCTCAGGTGGCTCTCTATTTTTTTTCTTTTCTGTTTAAAGGTTTTGAATTTTAATTCAGAGGTCTCACGGTAAATAAAATTGAAATATTTTCAGCATTATTTTCCTTGTGAGAACTGGAGTATATATTTGTTTTTCACTTGCTCCCTTTTAATCAAGCATTTTGTTGACCATAATCAATTTCTTCACTCAGGAGAAAAATGTGCAATTATCTACAATGAAGAAGGTGTGTCTAAGGAATGGGGGGGGGGGGGGGAATAGAGAAAAAAATGTAACAATCTTTCTCACATTCC
>JAVJGJ010000047.1:75081288-75147842 GCA_035590215.1 Microhierax caerulescens | reverse complement strand
CCCCCCCCCCAATAGAGAAATCAATGGAACCATCTGTCTGACATTCCTACAACATTATAAGAGACTTGTAATTAACTGCTTGCCTACCAAAGTCTGCCAGCTTTAACTCCCCCGTGTCACTGATCAGAAGATTCTGTGGTTTCAGGTCCCTGTGCAAAATGTAACGCTGGTGGATGTAAGACAGTCCTCGCAGCAACTGAAATAAAAATAACTGAAAAAGAGGGGGACAAAAAATGACCTCTGTTAATATTTTGCATATAACCACAGATGATTTCTTCACAATATGCAGGGTGCTTGCATATTGTGGTAACATTGTGTCAGAATTCCTCCCAAACTGGTGTAATTCCCAC
This sequence comes from Microhierax caerulescens, assembly GCA_035590215.1. Classification (NCBI taxonomy): domain Eukaryota; kingdom Metazoa; phylum Chordata; class Aves; order Falconiformes; family Falconidae; genus Microhierax; species Microhierax caerulescens. The sequence continues at coordinate 75,147,492 of JAVJGJ010000047.1, read as the reverse complement.
CCAAATTTAACACAACAAAATTTCCATCTAAAAAATACGTACTTTGCAAGGACTAACCCCAGCTTCCAAGCCCTACTATATCATAGATTTGATTTTCCTGCTTTAAAAAGAAAAAGAACAATACAACCATGTGCAGAAAGCTCAGTTTCTACCAAATTATAATTATATTCCATTTACCCATATGGCCTTAGAGATTAGGTGGTAGCCTGAAGACAGATGTGTATCTTCACTAATTATAGGAAACAACAGTACAGGGTGTTTAGGGATAGGGAGATAAGGCTGGGGGATGGGACACTGGAGCTAAAACAAAGAAATAAATAGTGTAACAACAATGCCTGTGTACCTAAGGAAATCTGCAAGTATGACAGGTTTTCTCCTTCAAAGTTTTTTTTAATGGGAACTGCTTATGTATTTTTCATTAGGAAATAATAATTCTCACTGAACTTAATGATGACTTTTAAAGCCTGCTTATAATGGTCCTTAAGGTAAATTTAGATAGGAACCTAACTCATCCCCCCATGTTTCTTTTAATCCTTCACTGGACTTTACAAATTCTTTCCCTAGAGCTAAGTGCTGATACAGTGCATTTTTGTAATTTACAATTATGAACAAAGAGCTGGGTGATGGAGATCTTTTGTCCTCCTCTTTTCATCTCCTCTCCCATCATTCTCCTGCATTCTTACTGGCACCTGCTGTGAAAGGCTCTAAGTGTTACCCTTGTGGACTTTGTCAATACAAATGGTGAACGATTGTTTCCCAGGAGTTTTCTTTGCAGTTTTGAAAAATCTCCCCTAATATACAGACCCCTCCTATTGCCTGAAATATTTGAAAAAATGCTACAGTTTCCAAATGGGAACACAACAAGCCTTTGCAAAGCCAAACATGGAGGATTCGAGTGGATATGGACCTCGTACCTCACAGCTCAGTGGCCGGTGAAACATGCTCTCTCAGCATCTCAGAAGATGTGGAAACCACACCAAAGATTTAGGAAAAGTCAGCCCAGACACACGAGAATTACTAATTAACTTGCAACACAATCATCCTACTTAGTGACTGCTGAAGTGAGGAGACATTATAAAAAGGGTTACAAAATCTGATTATAGAAGAGAATAAAGGCTGACATGAAAGAAACAGAAATGTCATGTTACTGAAGTTGAAATGAATTTAATTGCATTTCATTTTTCCCCGAGTGCAGACACAATACACTGTATGTTTAGCTATTTAGCCAGGGCACAAAGAGCCATATCAATCACCTTCTTGCCAGGGTGGGGCCTAACAATGTGCTGAGGAAACCTAAGAGCAAAATACAGAAACAAAAGAAAGAATAGCAGGAAAGTCATAAGTAACGTGGACATTCCTTTTTGCATTGTGGTTAAAATGGAACTCATGGAACACAAAACCTATTTTAGTAAGGGCAGGAAGCAGAAACAGCTTTCATTACAGCCTTAAAATATAAATTAAATTCTATTAAATTAATTCAAAATAATATTTTAAAAATTAAAAGATAGGGAAAATATCCAGTTTGCTAGGCTAAATCAATGGTATTTAACTTCAAACATTGTTTTTAAATATGCAAAGAAATGTCACTTATTATATTATCTTACAGCACTGTAATCTTAATAACTCAAAATACATTTATTAATGTGGGCTTTCATTTGGCTTTAATACAAAGAATCTCGACACAATGGGCTAAGGAAAAAAACCAACAATTTCACAGTTAAATAGATAATTTCACAGCTAAATAAATATCTACTCCTGAGGACAGCTTTGGAAGGTAGTTCTATTCCAAACTTGTAGGCATGCTGTACTCATCACGTACTTCCACAAAAGTCAGTTAATTCACTTAAATACACTGTATTGATTGCTTCCTTCTGAAAGAGAAGGGAAGGGGGGCGGGGGGGGGCAGCGGGGAATCTCCCTGAATTTATTACAGGGTAAATTCAGCCATTGCTTTGCTGCTTTCTCTTTTCCTCTTCATCTTTGCTTTTATTTCTTAAATATTAAATGTAAGTGAAAACACAAGCCTAATGCCTGGCAGCAAAGCATTCTGCAAACCCTGCAGGCCCTCTGGGATTGCTCGGGAAGAGAGAACAGTAAAAGAGACTTTCCTTTCCCGATGGTTCTTCACTCCACACAAAGAAAAGACAAATTGGAAAGAACTGTTTCTGATGCCTCAGGAAACACTTCTGCCTTCTCACAGTCAAGTTACCTCCCCTGTCTTTGAGGAAAGCCCTCTCCAAGAAACCTGTTCTCCTTCAAGACTATCTGCATTACCTTCACAAGGATGGACATGAACGCTAGATGAGGTACCATCACCTCCTGCCCACATACCCGATCTGATACCAGCGCCCCAGCTGTCATGGCCGTATTCTGATCTTACTCCCTCCATCTTGCTCAGTTCTGAGCACTATGAAACATCAGCTTGGGGCTTCGGCAGGGGGGAGGGTTTGAACAAGCAACTGAACCTCCATTTCCCCAAGGCCATGGGATGGCAGCCCTGCAGACCAGGACAACTCTAAAAGGAGTCAATGGCAATTCCATATGCATTTCAACAGGTTGGTGATGAGGGTAGAAACGATACAGACTCTTGGTTCTTCAGCTTTTATATTAGTAATTTTAATACTTGCATGGTCATACACAAGGTTGTGGAAGTGTCAAATAACCTGTAATAAACAAACTAGGACATCACTCATGAACAGTTTGCAGCTTATTAGTAAGAACAAGAAGTTTTAGTGATAAAATTAGACTCCAAAATGACAAGGGTCATTGTGATGAGAGTTGGAAAAGACAGAAAACAGGAATGGGATTTGTCTCTTTTGTCATGTTTTCAGCAAGGATTAGCATTAGGAGGCTCAACACTTTACATTCAGACAAAAAAATAAAAATTCTAATACTTGTGCTTCAGGCCTTGCTTATTTATTATAGCCATGAAAAAAAAAAAAATCACCTTTACTTTATTCCCCTAACAGTTATGCAGCTCTCAGTTTAGTGAAAATTCTTCATTAAAGTGTGGTGCTCATTGTCAGTGAGAAAAATGCATGCAGGTCAAAGCTAATCTGGGGTTTATGGACTGTGATATTAAAAGAATATTAGCAGTTCTTATAACTTCCAAGAGAAAGCCCTCAACTCTACAAAAAGGTCAGCCACCTACACAATCGAGTATAAGGCCTGGAGAGCCACTTGAGCTCCATGCAACATTTGACCAAATGCCTGTTTACACCAGTTACATTTTCTGAGACTTGCCAGGTGCTTGGATGAACAGCTCTGCTTCACGATGTTTTTCATGAGAGCAGGTGAGTATACGACCTAGAACATTACATGCACACAACTAACAGCTGCAAGATGGCTCATGTGCTGCTTTACTATGTTATTGTCACACAGGATCTTCAGCTCTTCTCACCCAAAAGAGCTTTATAAGCTCAACACTGACACACGCCATCCAAAACACATCTAACAGGTGGGACTGATGGGAGTTAACACTTCCTGACTTAGGTTTAGAAAGCTCTGATGAGTTTAATGATAAAGGGGGATGCTCATGTACAGGTCATCTGTGTACAAGTGCTCAGATGACTCCGCATAGCTGCTCTTCGTTCCCAGAGATAGAGTTTCTGGCAAAGGATAATGGGGCAAGTGAAAAGCAGAAATTCACCACAAGCCCAGACAGGTTCTCCAGAAAATGTACCATTTCCACACAGTGTCTGCTGAGGCATCAAGGACTCCAGTGACAATAAGGATGCTGCCCAAAAGGACAGACTAATGAGGCCTCTGTGTGTGTGTGTTTAAGTCTTTTCCCAATGATCCAGAGGGATTTCTGAATGTTTTCTTGCATCTGAGCTCACTTACCACATGTTGTATTGTGGGAATAAAGGACCTGGTCCTAGATACAAAAGTAGAAAGCTACACGGAACGTTTTAGTCTATGGAAGTTGCACACACTCGGTTCTGCTCTCTCTGGAACAAAAGACTGCAAATGGAGCTGAGCTAACCTGGACCAGGAGTTCACACCAGTTCAGAAGAAAGCTGAAAGCACAACTGGATTAATGTGCTGGTACTTCAGCAAGCTCATATTGCTCTATTAGCATATTTACTTTTGAAAAGTAATACACAGTACTGTACAAGCTTTATGTTATCATCCCAATAACACAAATGCTCCTGCTTGCTGTATGTATTAAAGCACACCAGCTGGTATCATGTAATCATCTGAATCCCCTTGTGTGTATTCAGCATCAATCGATACCGTATTCAGTCTTAATAGACCATCAAATCCAAAAATACCAGTAAAAGAAACCCACCCCAGGACACCTCAACTTCATGCTTGTAGCCAGTGTACTTCTCCCTGTCATCCAGAGGATACTACAGGCTTCTGTGAATTACTCATTATTTTCAAAGGCAAAATTCAAAAGGCAATAAAGCCCACAGTACTATCTCATAGCCTTGGTTGAAATAAATGCAACCAAATACAAATACTCAGTTATGTTTCGGTTCACTAGATTTTTTGGGAGGTTTAGATCTACTTGTTTTAAACCATTAACATACACACACACACACACACACACACACGATACTATGTACCAGAAACAATGAGAAATGTCTTTCTGTGACTTCTGCTAGCATGTAAAAATCTCATCAGGCACAATCTTTTTTACCATTGCTGGTTTGCCATTCTTTTCCCTCCTCCCAACCAGGATAATACCCACAAGATAAAACCCAACTTCCCCTTCTAACAATGTCCTGAGGAAATACTGAACTTTCTAGGTCAAAGCTTTGTAGGCTCCATTGCTTAAATTGTCAGAAAAAGAAATTTCAGGAACAAAGTGTTGACTTGAGATGTATTTGCATCCCTAGGAATAAAGGATCCTATCTGAATAAAAAATTGTTAGCCATTTGAATCAGCATGATTTTCATTATCATAACCTTTACCTCAATAAAAGGTTCTCCTATCTGACCTCCCTGGAACCAACTGAGTTCTGGCCAAAAGAATTTTAAAATAATTCACTCCAAAAGGCATTTATAAAGGTTTCTAACTTGCTCCTGCATTCCTTGCATAAGAAACTTACCAAAGACAATGTCACACAGAAATGCATGCAATACAGCTACTAGGAATGTGCATTGTATCATTACTTTAAAAAAAGATACAGATTTGCCCACTTATTTACAGCAGAACTGCAAAGGAAAGAGATTGGAAAGTGTTAATTTGCTAACTTCTATTCTCTTTGATGCTCTTTTAATCATTTTTTTGTCCCCTCTGGGTAGTATTACAGTCATTTGCAATGAGGAAGGTGTGCTTAATTAACTAAGTACAAAGACACTCCTTTATGATCAGTTATAGTCATCTGCTGATGTTCAATAAGTGGAAGAGTCTCAGATTTTTTACTCCTGAATGGCAAAAGTAAAAATAAATTCAATAGAATTGAATCTCCTTTTCTACCTTTCACCAATTCACTTCCATGCTGAACTAGGTCAAAGTGGCGGTTGGTCCCTCACCAATTTTAAAGTCACTGGAAAGGGTGTTTTCTTCATCCCTATGATATTTTCATGGCTTTTGCTGTATGTAAACCATGTGGATCATGCATACAATAAATTACATATGCACACACTAGATATGAAAATTACATTCTTCCAGCATGAATTTTAACACACTGATAAAGATTCTGCTTTTGCTGTTCACAGTTGTGCATATTATCAAATCATTACTTTAAGTGACAAGACTGACAAAGTACAGTGAAATGCTGATGCCTTATTTAACGTCTGATAACTAAAAAGTCTCATTTAAATAATCAATTCTCAATGCCATGTGTAAAAGACGACCTTAATTTGGCATAACATTATTCTGTCTACTGTACACCTGCTTGTTCACCGAATGAGGAATGAAAAATAGCAACTTCTCAACCACATTAAACAGCAGCACTTCCTACTTAGCGTATCTGTTGAAATACATTTTTAATTCAACTCTGTATCAGTAGCATCACTAATTTCAGCAAGTAGGAGAGAGATTTCAAAATTAGGACATTCATTAGATTTGCTTTCAGTAACAACAGATATAATTAAAAGGACCACCATAGTAGGTATTCACCTTAGAGTAAAAAAAGTCTTTTCTCCAAACTTCAGTGAGTCAATATGATAGGTGAAACAAGACATGAAAATTTATCGTAGCTGTATGTACTATCATGGTTTAATTGCCCAAACCCTGTGCACCTAAGTCTATGGCAGTCAGCTTTTTGGTCAGACACTTCTAGTCACACACAGGCACTCACATGCCACAGCTTCCCCTACATCACGTAATCAATCATTTGTCACATATGGATGCAGGGCTGGCCATGTGAATCAATGCATGTCTCCCACAGAAAAGGGGAACACAAAACTCTCGTCCACACCAGAGACATTTATACAATCACACGACAAAAAGAAAAGAAAAGCACACCAGGGTGGCCTACATCAACAAAACTGTAATATAAAACCCAAAGTATTTTTATCATACTTTTCAGACAGCATGTTTTACTAACAAGCATACAGTTTTATACCTTACTAATAATGAATGGAGCTACGGCTTAGCAAAAGCCAGCACACAGCACTCTGCTACCGCCAAAGTTCAAGCAGCCACACTTGGAAGTGCAGCAAGCCTCATACGGACGGGATACAGGAGTTGCCTAATCCTTCCGTGTTCTGAATGCTTCCCTGCCCTTTGTGCTTCAGATTATTCTAAAGATCTAATCAGTTCAGTGATAAATATTTTTGTTTACATAAGACATTGGGTGACAACCACCCTATGGTTTTGACTCAGATTATTAATTTTCACATTAGTCATTAAATGCAAAAATTATTCATTCGACAAAAACAGATTCAACTTTAAAAACTGTAACCATTAGTTATGGACAACATTCACAGTACGGCAGTACAGAGAGGAATAAATGAATAGCGTAAATGATTAAGTGCCAGACATTTCTGATAACATCAGATAACATTCACTGTATTTCAACATTTTCAATTCAACATGCACTACATCTTGTTTAGGAGGTCAGTATTAAAACCTTGGTTTAATAAATTCAGTATTTTTATTCTATCGACTTGGGATTTTTGTAATTTTTTTTTTTTTTAAATGGAGTGCTATAAAGTTGACTGATCTCTTCTTGAGCATTTAGCACAGAGAAGTAGAGCAGCATCCCATTATGTTTCATAAATTCCTATTAATTACATTAATTTAAAACTATTTTTGCAGAAGTTTCAAGACTGAAACTGGTTACAGTTTTTTGCTGAAACTTAAGCATATTTTGTACAGAGATTGTTGGGATGCCCTAGGAAACTTACTATCCAAATTGCACTCCACACTTTGCCACATACCTTACATGTGACCTTGACAGTCAACTCTGACTGAGTATTACAGTGATAAAAAACATTTTTAAAGGTTCTGGGAGGGGTTAGGGCTTAGTTGGTTGAGGTTTGCTTCAACAATCCATCAAGTATGCATAGAAGACTGCTGTGCCCTGCTTCCTAGGAGCAAGGAAGGCTTGGAATTTAGATCGGTAGGTAAAAGCTGAAGTCTTGAAGGCTCCTGGGAGAAGGCTTAATATTCCTGTTCCCTGCATGCAAAGTTCAACAAGAGGGTCTGCCTATTTCTTCTCATCACTTTTTGGCCCTGGGAAGAGAAAAGGTGCCTAGGGAGGGCAAATCAGAGCAGCAGTATTAGGATGGGAGCCTTCCACATTGCCTGAAGTAAAAGAATTCAGGAGTGATTAAGAGACAGAGATCTCCATTGTCATTCAGGCTGGTGTTGCATGGATTGAGGAACAGTGGGTCAGAGAGGCAAGTGTCTTTTTATTTTGTCAAAGATTTTTTTGAAGTCAAATGCTCACACAAAGAGATATTACCTATAACACTGCAAGTAGAGGAAAAAAGGCAGAGAGAAAAAATTGAGGTTGCTTTTCACAAAAGACTACAGCTATTTCAATGCAGCATTACCAATTACAAAGCAAATCAGCTTTCATTAATAGATTTATTTTTAAGGCAGGAAAGCAAACAAGCAATGCAGGCATGACAGACACAAGCCTGTACTCCGCTTGTTCCTCCAGTAACACGAGTTACAGAAAATGGACTCAACTATAGAATAAATGCATCAAAAAATAAAGCCAAATTTATTTGCATTACTGGGAATGCAGTAAGATGCAGTAAAAGATGCAGTTAAAACAGAGATGGTATTTCAAAGGTTGAAAGAAGTTAGGAACAATAACATTTTCACAGGACACGCTGAAATGCACGAAAAAAAAGATACTTAAAAATTAAAGTATGAATGTACAAAATAAGAAGCATTTATGGACAGCTGCAAAGGGCTCAGGAGAACCAAGAAAGTTAAGTCAAAAGGCTGGTGGAGGTGGCCCTGTACCAGACAGAAAGAGACACAAATCAGAATTAAGTTGATCATAAAAGAATCACTGGCAGGGTCATTTAGCTGCTGTGAGCCTTTAAGAGTTCCCACCGTAGGAAGCAATTCAGATGTTTCAACTGAGAGTCCAAAAAGTATGAACTATCTCCAAAGGCAGCAACAGCTGCAGGAAAGAAAGCCAGGAGTACAAATTTCAGTAGTCAGGGCCAGGAGGAACAGCGTACGGAATCAGGAGCAAGTCTTGTACCTCAGTTTGCAGCAGCACATTTTGCAGTTTGGCAGGCACCACATGGTATACATCATGTATACATAAATCAGCTCTTAGCTCCAACCATACACAAGGCTGCAGCAGTAGCTTCCAACAGAAACATAATTATATGTGAGGCCATGTATTTCAGATTTATTGCTTGCCTTCAGTTTTGGAAAAAATGAGAAAGACATCTTCAAACCCAGAAGACAGATGATGCTGTGCCTACTAAACAGGGACTTATTAACCAATTACCTTTTCTCTCCTCATCTCTAAGTATAATACTGTACACAGGATATTAATATAAAGTTATATATAAATGGTAGATATGCAGGCTTGTTAGTAACCGAAGATGTATATGATTTTGTATTTGAAGATAAGAGAATCTGGATAACCTATGGATTGAAACAACTGCTTTCTGCCAATTTCCCTTCCAGCTGATAAAGATGTCGCAAGTACTTAACCACATGTATGTCACCAGGATACTTGGTTTAACATTCTCAGGGATAAATATTTAAAAAACAGTATCTCAGCCTCAAGCACAAATTCTGTGAAGAGTTTAAAACACGGTGTTATTGGTAAGACTTTCACCTCCACACATGAAATACAAAATTCTGAAATCATTATGTGTGAATACATACGTACCACTAAAACGCTAAACCTAATACTTCAGGAAGCAATATTTTCTGTTTGCTTAAACATACTGTCCCAAGACTCCTACAACTGCCAATTGAGACATTCTTCTTTATTCTTCCACATATTTAGAATATTCTGCCTAGTCTTTATTTAGAATATTTAAGTGACAGCAAATAGCCTATTTGAAACCACAAAGAAAGGCAATGTCAAACACAACACCCAAGGGGACAGCAATATGTGTGTCTATCAAAGTAATTTGGATTTTATTCTATTTATGATTCTTCATCTAAAAGTAAGCCTGAGGGAACAAGCATTGCCTTTAACTTGTAAACACAGAGAAAATCCAGAAATACAATTAGGCTGAAGATGTCCTATAGAAACCAAAACATAAATAAATAATGGCACTGCTTCTGCATTCCTATGAAGTACAGTTTTACAGGAACTACTGTACAATATTCTTTGGGGGGGGTGGGGGGGGTGGGGGGAAGTGTGATTATGTGATTTTGTATTTCTAATAACTGGCAATAAGTCAGAAAGGAATATCCAACCATAGGCAATTTCCTAAAGAACAAAATTGAAAGGCAGGGGGCCTTTGGGAGAACATCGATGGCTTAATCCCACAGGTTAGCCCCAGCAAGCTGAGACTAATTTATTACTACTGGAATATAATTGCTCAACTGTAAGTTTTTAAAAATGGATTTAGGGATCACATAACCAGTGATTCTGAACAAACATTGCCTAAAAGTCTGAGTAAAAGTGAAATTCCTGAAGGACCTGTAGCAAGAAGGGGCTGGCAGGGAGAGAAGGCTAATTAACATGGCTCAGCTCAACTCTTAAACATCAGCTCTAGTTCCATATAGACAACTCTGTCCAGAAGCTAAAACCAAAATAGGCAGCAAAGTCTTAGAACCACAGTTATGTAAGTTGACAAACTGAGCACAGCAAAGCAATTAAGATATTATGTAGTAACCACCTTATCTCCTCTTTCAGAAGACAGGACTGCAAGCTTTAGGTTTCGCATGGTGGTGAAAGTCTGGGAATTGTCAGCATACATGACTGGCTTCCCTTTTCTTTGCAGCTTCTGTCCCCCCTGCTGAAGAAATCACTCTGTTGGGCTAAGCAGGTATTTTTCACTCATGGCTTTGAGAGCAGGTATTTCACTGAAAACCCTAGGCAGGCTGAATCAGTTTTAAAATCGCAGGAGCTCAAACCATCATGCTAGATTTTAATAATTATTGCATGAACTAAGGCTAGTCTTTGTTGCTGGCCTGGTAAAAGAGTTTACTAAATACACATAACCAATTTTCATTATTATTCAACAGGAAAAAAACATTAATTGTCCAATGGGATTGCTCATGGCAGAAGAGTAATCTGCTCCAACTTCCCGATGTTTTTTCTCTTTTTTTTTTTTAAATTAATAATCCATCTGACTTTAAAAAGCTTGAACTAGCAGCACACCAGGACTCTAAACTCAGCTACTCAAAGAAATATTTGTAATGTGTCCATAAGCTTCGAAAGTGTTGCTGAACACTGTCGTTAGATGGTAAAGATAGCCACAGGAATACATGTGGCAAAATGTGAAAGGGAAATTCTGTTGCTGCAGTTCCCTCTGAAGCTCCTGTTTTAGGACAGGCATCTCAGGATTTGGAGGAGTGACACATTAACAAGCCTAATTATGCACGTATGCCTATCCTCAAAGACAAGCTCACTGGGCCCTGATACGATCAAGAAAAAGTACAGTTATGTGAAGTATAATCTCTTCTCAGTGTGCAACAATTTACAGCTACAATGGCTACGACATATTAGATCCTGAGCTATACAGCACTGCAGCCTTGGAGTAGGCCTTACAAATCTGGAGCAGCACAAAAAAATTTCAAAGCCAGTTGTAGCTTATGCCAAACCTCAGAGAGCCAAAAGTAGAAGTACTCTCACAGGGAAATGAAATGCAAACCCGTTGTTTTAACACGCACATGAAACTGCTGAGGAGACTGAACAGCAAAGAAAGCTCAAAAGTTTTGGCGGTTGAAGAGCAGGTCCCACCTCACCCACCTTTCGCCATTTTGAAGCGCCGCAGTCACAGAGGCACTGTGAAGCTGGCACTGGGAGGAGACCCACGGGCTTTCCCTGTTCACGCTAGCAAAATGTCTGAGTGACAGTCATACATTACAAGGAAGCTAGCTTGCAGCATACGCATCATGTATTTTCAAAAAGAATATACTTTTTTTTTTTTTTTTTTAGTTTGGCCAAATATATGCAGTAAGGAAGAATTCTTTATTTAATTATTTTTTAGGTGACAGCCATTCTCATCTAACTTCATATGTTGTAGATGCCACTTTCCAGTGAAAGAACATAGAAAATGAATCAATTACATTATAAAACTAGTTGGCATACAACAATGATCAGCTCCTGAAAAAAAAATAATTCCCCTTTTTAAAATACTTTCTTTTCTTAAACCAAACAGGCCTTCTGAGTTTTCCAGGAAAGAGTGATTTATTTTTTTCCAGAAACTTCTCAGTTTCAAGAAACTGAAAACTAGAATAAAGCTCTTAGTATGACAAGTGAAGATTTAAACACTTCCAAAGTAGAACAACAGTGGGACTGATGTCAAAGTGCAAGGCAAGTGTAACAAATATCATCTGGGTGATCTGTACACACACAACACATTCTGTATGTCTGACTGGCTTCCATTTGATGCTAAAATCATTTGGCTGACTTCCCAGAAAGTAACTGGATCAAGTCTCTACCAGTCTATCTTTCCATTAAATCCTGCTAATATACTCCCTCCTTCCTGCATGACAATTCTCAGTATCTACCTTAGAAGGAAAAACAAAAATTAAAAAGTGAGATCAGCTATGAAAATGCTTCATCGACATAAGTGAGCAAAAAAGATTAGGGAAGATTTTATATGCTCATATAAAAAGCAGTTCATTCAGCTAATACAATTTACTACAGTTCCCTCAAACTTGGTCAACCTACGGTCACTTACTTCACTGAAGACCTAGTACCGACTGCCTAAAGGATATTTACCCAGGGGGTTTAAGGTAGTATTGTCTTAAGATCAAATATTTGAATGGAGGGGAGGGGTTACCAACACTAACAGTATATACTCATATATTCTGGCTCTGAATCAATTTTACAGACTTCACAAGTTCTTTTGTGGGGATGTTCAAATACTTACATTTTTAATTATTTTTAAAGAAAAAAATATCTTTTAAAATGCAGTTCATATGCCGGTCATTTTCCCCTTAGCTAATAATCAGTTTCTGTGAAACAACCAACATGACATTTTACACAAAGTTACTGTTACTGCATTTGCCTTGAATGTATGCTCTTTTTGACACTTACCTTTGCATTTTCTGGATGAAGCCCTCCAGGGTGTTTGTCCATGTACTGACATAAATCAGTATGCTAAAAGAAAGTCAGATGGAAAAAAGTGTATTAATATCTGTATGACTGCAGCAATAAATATCCTTCTACTTAGGAGTGGGCACAACAAATGGAAAATAATGAGATTTTTCAGCCACACATGTGCACACACGCTTGTACCTTTACACTCCATTTTATTTAACAACCTTGGTAACTTGCTTGATATGAATATTCACCAAATGTAAATTATTTTTTTCCTAACATCCTGTATATGGTAAATTAATTTTAGTATCATTTTATACCTTGTAAGGACAAGATCACCATCAATACCAATAAAGTAATATTTGGAGGGAAGAGAAAGAACAAGGGAGAACCTCAAATGTTACTCTCATTATTCACATTAAAACACGGGACTTATAATATCATTTTATAGTGATTCTAGATTAAGATGGCTTAATGGTTTAGAAGATAAACCTGAAATGCATTGCCTATCAGAGTACTAAATGATCATTTCCAGCTCAAAAAGCAGCGCATATTTTGCACACATACAGCTATTAATTACAGATACTTTAGAGAACACCTTCACTGAAGACACATAACTATGTTTTCACTTCATAGTTGTCTGTATTCCCCACAAATATACCATAAAATCTCTTCAGAAAATAAGCAGGCTTGCAAGTGTAAATTGTTATTTTTAATTAATATTTATTGGGTTTATTATGGAAACACTACTGTCTCTGAATTTTTCTCTTGCATTTCTTCACATTGCTACCAGTCAGCAGCTCACTTCCAGTGAAGTGGCATGCTGCTTCTCTGATTTGCTTGCACAACTCAGCTTCTGGAATTATGTTCAGAATAAACAAAGCAAAAATATGCACTAGATTAACCACCAAAAAAACTCGGGAGACTGACTCTGCCTTCCACATCTGGTTGCTGAACACATCTTGTAAAAATCATCCAGCATTCTTCGAAAAGCTACTTGGCAATACCCGCTTCACATACAGAACAGCCCAACTGAATTTTTTTTAGGCAGTTTTCAAGGTGAGAGTTTTGGACAAAAGCTGCCTTCAATATAGCAGAATGGTTTCTCTGTGCAACATTTCCTACTCCAGGAGCCATCCTCTACTGCTCTTTTGCAGAGTTATAAAGATACATAGAAAAGTTCACATCTTCTAAGACACAAAATCTTGGTAGCCACAACTGTCCTGTATAATCTCTTCTGAAGTCATAAACTATGAAAACACACTGTAAAATTAATATTGCAACAAGACAGGATACACTGGTTGATTAGGTTGTGTGCTAGCACAACTTTTTTTCAGGAATTCTTACATGGCTTCAAGAGAGCGAGCGCCCGAACTGCAGGAAATTGCTTGAGTCCCAAAATGAGCAGTGTGGGTATCAGAGGGCACACACAGACAGGCAAACCACTCTAAAACAACACAACAGAGCTTCTTCCAAAACACAAGCTCCAACAAGCAAAACTTTAATTTGTAGTTAACACATTAATGAATGCATTTACAAAGAAAATTTAAAAATACACCTGTACCACGAACAGTTACCCTCAGTGAAGTGCATTTTGCATAAAGCCTGTCTACCGTTTAAAGACCTATTCCTAGTTTCTGTAAAACCTTTAGTCACTTCCGGAACTCCTCTTCCATTCTCCCAGTTAGTTTTCTGGACTGTACCAATAAACCATGCCAAAAATGGACCAGTCATCCTTCAGTATGCATCACAGCCTTGCCCAGTTCTTTCTTGTTTTACTGTTATCAACATCAAGGAAACATACTTGAACAAAGTCACCTGCTAACCTTGTCATTTGTTTGGAAAAGGGAACAGGTTTAGAGTACTAACCCCACTACAAGAGCCTGCTTCTGGCAAAACACAAACGGAAACACCTTTACTACAGGTGATGGCTGGTGTCAAATAAGTCTGGGGACTCTCCCTGTTGTTCCTTATTGAAGAGAAGCGCCAACTTAAAAATGAATCTTTGAACAGTGATAGCACCTGCAGTGCTTGGGAGAACTTTAAAGAAAAGGCTGAAATGTTGCTTTAGAAAGCCTGGCAGGGTGAACAGGGCAGTGCTGTCCCATCCTCTGATGCACCCACCATGGCCCCCAAGCATGGCCCACTCCCTTGCATGGGCTGGCTGAAGGAGAATTATCATTACCCCATAGTTCAGTCATCGAGCTTTTGTGGGTGACAGATAACCTGGTAGGTGGAAAGCTTAGTGCCTCCTTCGCCTTCTATTGATTACTATGATTTGCAACTAGTCACCCCACAGAAACTAGACCAGACAAAGCCAAAGCCAATGCCACTTCTGAAGGTCCCATTCCTGAAGGCCCAGCACATCAGCTGCCCAATAGCTGCACCTTTCTATTCACCAAAAACTTTCTAGGCACATCCTCTTTAGAGTTACATCACTAGGAACAGCAATAAGTCATCTCTTTATTTCAAATATACTTGTAAAGAATTGTGAGAATAAACCCATTTTCTTCCACTTATATTTCAGTTATTATTTAGATGCATTTCCTCCATACATGAACATCAACAATGACCCTGTTTGTGTTATGCATCATTCGCCGCTTCTTCCTACCCCAAGGACCTGGACAACTGGCAGCCTGCTGTGACCTTCTGCATCAGTGGTTCTCTCCTTCAAAACCCAATTGCTCACATCTACCCAAAATTCAATGTAAACAGCAATTTCTACAGAATCCGGGAAGCCTTTACAGAGTCAATTGTGCAGCAGTCTTGGCATCTATTTTTTTCCCCACACACATGCTACAGACACAAGGGAAACCTCTACCAACCATCATTCAGCCAGTAAATAGAAATGGAAAGTCTTTTCTGTTCAAATCTTTCAAGAATTTGCCCTGACAAAACTAAGTTGGACTCCTTCTCACAAAAGCACCGAAACACTATGGTACCAACTGGGAAAGCAACTTACGAAGTTATAGTACATTGTTCCTCAATTAAAAAAAAAAAAAAAAAAAAAAAAGGATAGCTGTAAAGCAAAGGCAGCATCAGCTGCTTTTCTTTTCCCAAGGTAAGGCCTCAATGCACATTGAATTAAATATTAGTATAGCCAGGAAAGCTGACAGTGCTGCAGGGACAGCTATTTCTAAACCTGGTTTTTTTTGGCTGCCAAGTGTCTGCTCCAGTGCTTGTGTACTCAACTGACATTGAAGAAGACAACATGAATGCAAGTTTCAGGAAAACATTAAAAAAGAAAACAGCAAACTGGATGAAAGCAGTTTTCTAACAGCATTGCATGAAACTGGTACCACATAGATGAATGGAGTCTTTTTCTTAACACTGTATTTCAAGGTAGAAGGCTTTCCCAGGTAGAACAGTGGCTGCAGATACAGCATGCCATGCTCTCGATGCTAGGATCTTTACTGCGGTTAACACCTTGATCTAATAAAATATATACTCTAAAGGAAAATGCAAGATACAATTATAGTCTGGCAATAACATAAAGCTATGCTGAAACAAGGCAGAAAGACAAGAAACAAACCAACCAACACACCTTTTACAGTCCTTTCTCCACTGTCTCAGAGGGTGAGGACACCTCACAGGGAAGCAGGATACACTGGGAATGCAGTACAGAGACTTCCAAGTAATCACAAATATCTGTCACACACAACCTGATCACAGATGAACCTGGCTAGACCAATTCTGCTTCAAGGTATCTTTTAACAACTCTATTAGCCATACTGTTAATCTCCAACACACATAAATCACCACAACTAATCCCATGCTGTCAGAACATGTTCTAAAATCCCATTAATTCCTGCTCTTAACACTCAACCAGTTTACCCATACCTACATGTATACATAATCTATTAGCGCTAATGTGTTCATAACAGCTACACAAAACAATAAATAAATCAAGTTTCCATAGTGAAGAACTCAAAAGCTAGGGAAGTCCAGAATTAATGGGGTTTATCCAACCTTTTATTTGTTCGCCCAATAAATGTACATTATGATAATTTTTTAAATGCATTATGTGATCACATTCTATTTTCCCCTTACAGGATTAGACATACTCACTGAGCAGAATAGGAGGTACTTGATTATAGAACAGCTGTGCTGGTTTTATGTTTTGGATTTTTTTTTTCCCTTCTCACACAGCTTGCAGTCTCTGGATCATTTACTACTTTGAAGGCAAAAATATTAATCTCACAGGCATTCCTTACCTGCTTATTACTATACTATTCACACACTTCACAAACATAAAATAGTTCCATAGCAAACCAGGGGAGATGTGGCATTATTCCCTTATCAGGTAGGGAAGCAAAGCAAGGAGAAAAAAGTCTCTAAGCATCACTGATTTGGGCAACTCCATTTAAAGCTCTTTGGTTTTGACTTTTTGTAGTATTTCACACTGTTTCGCCTTCTCTGTTTTGACTGACTTCAGTTGCAGCTGTGAGTGTAACTTTGCAAGGGAGACTGAGAACCTCATGCTGAATAACAAAGTCAGTCATATCTGAATTGCGATGACAGCAATTTGTGATGGCGATGACAATTCCCAACACAGCAGGGATGGAACCCAGTTCTCTACAGTAGTATTACCTGCCTTACCTTGAAATGATACTCTGAATGAGGCAGGAACCCCAGCAGACACCTGAGTCCCAACATTCAACAAAACGAGAAGTTTCAACCACCACAAAATGCCTTCACCACATAGTCCTCTGCAGAGCTGCACAACAGGCTCTTCCACAAGGATGCCAAAAGGAGATTGCACAGGCCATCTTTCTCTTGTCATCCTCTAATTTTAAGAATTTGACTTTGCCATCTCACTATGACAACATTTTGTGCAAAATCTGTTTTGCTTTAAGTGAACAATTTGATCTCTCCTCCCCCTACTGACTCCCGGAAAAACAACCTCACTTCCTCCGGGGATGCCATCTATGATACCTAAAGTGCAAGAATAAAGTCAAGTCTTTGAGAGGACAGGGGGAATCTTCAAATACATAGTTCTTAAGTTCAACTCACAATTTTTCTGAAACCTACCACTTCTCCACATTTGGGGACATTTTGGAAATAATAGCTCAGCACCACCCACAGCACAAAGGGTACCCATCTTCCAAACTCCAAGCCCATACTGTAAGGCTTGAGTATTTAGAATAAGAGTTCTCCACTACAGGTTTAAGATATCCTGGCCATTTTGGCTGAAATTAAAAGTAAGTATAGGCAACCTGAGGCGGATTTTGTCATCTTATTTCTTCAAATACTTGTATTTTACTAAATTGTGCCAGAAGATCACTGCTCCAGGGCTGTGACTTGACTTCAGGATTCTGGCACACACAGCTACACATCCTTGAGAAGGCTCTATCAAGCCTTTGTGCTACCTTGTCTCACCACGTTAAAACGCAACCCCTTTCCTCAGTGCACAACTCAAGTAACTACACTTGCACTAGGAACCCCTCAACCCTTTCTGGAGCAGATGGCATGAGTTCTGGTTAGATCAGAGATGGCACAATGTCTCCTAGGACAGGGAATAGAAAACTCATGCTCAGCTATGCTAGTCCAACCATTCCTCAATTTTCAATCTATACGTAGAAGCACACCAGCCAATGCCTACTTTTGACCCAAGTTTCAATGAATTTCAAGTATTTTCTTCCCTATGATGGAGACTAGTATCACAACTCATACAGCTACAAGAAAATAAGGGAGATATTAAGTTACTTATCCAACATAACTGCCCAGAGTCTAAAAAACAACAGTTTTCCAAGGATTACACAAACTGAAGCCTGGGACAAAAAAAAAAAAAAAAAAAAAAAAAAAAAAAGGAAAACACCCCATATAACAAAAAAAAGGAAAATGCATGCTTGCTCAGACTCATTCTGTCAAGTTTTTCACTCACTTCTCCCCCACACCACCAACCACCATGACAATAGCACAAAAAGTGTAATTTACCTTATGAAATACTGTCTCCAGGCTCACACGAAGAAATGAACTGGGTTTTGCTTTATACCTGTGGCAGTGTATAAGTGTATGAAGGTCATCTCTAGTCAGCAAGACTGTGTTATAGACACATGCATGTTTATGTTTGCAAGTATACTGTGTATAAGCATCTGCTGAAGGGAAAAGAATCCAGGCTGATATTTATACAGCTGAAGCAAGGTTTATATACATTGCATCCTACTTCTGGAAGAAAGGAAGCATGCAAACAGGAAAAAAAACAGGCAGATGTTGATGGTTCAGACTCCTCCCTTCTCCTCTTGAAGGAGCTCTAATTATGAATAGATGAGTAAACCACAAGCTATGACTGTCCGCAGATATGCTCAGTGCTTTGCTTTAACATCAAGTATTTTGCTCAACTATCTTGCTCATAAATTGGAGACTGCTACCAAACACAAAACATGTTCAGACAAAGGGCAGGATGTCTCCTTTCAAAGCCATGGCTAGTGACATGAAATGAGCTCTACTTTGCCAGCCCTTTTCCATAATAATAATGTGACTGTCATTCTCTTCTAATTAAATTAGTCACTTCTACTTCCCATGCAATACATTCTCTTTCCCTCCTCTTCCTCGGTCATGATAAATCTCCATGTGACTTAGCTGTCCCATAATTCTGCCTAATTGGTTTCAGCTGTCATTTTTGAAGCTGAAATGCACGGAGAGCCTGGGGCTTGTGAATGGAACAGGAAGCATTTCCAACCGCATTCCCATCATGTAAAACCAGCAATGTGAAAGAACCCTTCCATTAAAACAAAAACGGGAGTATTTGGCTGCCAGCGATGCCATCATGCAGCAGACAGATTGTGCTGCTCCAGCGAGGCTGTTGCGAGCCATTCCTCTCTGTTCAAAGGAGAGCACACATTATTTATGCTCTAGCAGTTTTACTGACTAAAATACTTTCCCTTTTGTCACCAACAAATTCTTAAACCGATAATATAATTTACCAATAAAAGCATAGGAAGTAGGAGTATTTGAAGTGACAGGAGAACAAAGAAAAGTTATTTCTATTTAAATGGCATGTATCCTCCAACCTAAGTGCTCTGCAGATTACTGCACCATGGTTTAAACTAATTTCATGTTGCTGGTATTTTCAAGTCTCAAAGACTCTCATTTCCAAGTATTTCTATGGTTTTGTATAATGCAATCTTTTCCCCCTATGAGAAAGCGTGGTATTAGCCATGGTAACAAAAAATATCCTACAAGCTATTTCTGGGTGATACCTAAGCAACTTCCAGAAAAACAGCAGAAGGCAACAGCACCAGCTGGGCTGAGCAGCAGGGGAAAGATATATATTAGGGATTCAAGAAAGAAAAAAACACTGCACAAGACACCTTTAATGAAAACAATTTTGCTAACAGATGTTTCTAGTGCCTTGGATTTCTCTCACACTGTCAACAAAGATAAATATACTTCAAATCACATTAACAATAATATATAGAAAAGGAAGTTTGGTGGTGGAAGTACATAATACATACACAAACCTACCTGAAAATCCCAGAAAGAATAAGGAACGCACAGTTGCCTGATTTTTGGTTGTTAGTAGAAAATATGTATTTATTGATACAAAGTCTCTGTTCATTGCACAGAGAACAATCTGATCCCTGATTCTTGACAAGTGAGACACACACTGCTGTAGAAAGAACTGCTGAATGAACTAAGAGGTCTTCAACAAAATCCAGTTTTCTAAAGATGCCAGTTTATCTTTTTCCTTATTCTCTGTCCAACCTAGTAACTGTATCAGCATGGTTTTCTTAGTAAATCAGGTTAAAGAGACAATAAACACTTAATTGAGATTATCTTAACAAAAGAATGACATCTCAAAAATCAGTAGGAATTTCTGTTTAGTATGATCAAAACCTAGCAGCAGATCATCAACTCGTGTAAACTGTGATGGACTTACAGTTCCCAAAGTCAACAGCGTTGGGACAATTCTTATAAGCTGAGCAAGTTGCAGTATATGTGCATGTGCACCTCCCCTTTAATTTGCTAAGTCATTAGGTTTCCACAGCACTGACCGTTACATCCGCTATATCCACATATTTAAGAAAAAAATAAAAAAAAACCAATCTTAAGTTACAAAAAGTTTCTTGTTAGACCATGGCAGATACCACTAAACTCATGGTGACAGTACTCACTCCTGGATCTTGTAAGCAGAGCACACACATGGCAGGGAGGCTGACAATCCACATACAGCCACACTATGCCAAGTACCCACACTACTACTGGCACAGTACTGGCTGTGGATGATGTAGACATACCTACACAAGCTGAGCTGGCACAAGAGCCTTTGCTATGGTGGTGTGCTGGGCTACAAAAAAAAAAAGCCATCTTCAGGGCAGGAAAAGAGAAGTGCAAACGCCTTCTCTAAAAGCTTCAGCATCCTATGGTAGACCTCTCTTTACACTGGCTGAGTGACTGTTTTCTGCCTTGCCTCCTAATCTTAACTGCCCATGCATGACTGAAAGATTAATAAAAATTTTATAGGGAAAATTGTAGTTCAGGCTGCAAGGCACACAAAAGAAAAATGATGCTTCCATGGATTATATCCTCTTTACTCAAAGTAGTAAAAAAAAAAAAAAAAAAAAAAAAAAAAAGGCCTTTTTAACTTTCAAGTGTTGGCTCTATTTGTTATTCAAGCTTGATTCTTGATTCCTTTTATTCACCATTCCTTAATTATTTTTTATATCACAAAACTATAAACATATTATAATGACATCTGCAATTATTGATCTCTTCATTCTGATTCCAGGATTTTTAGTGTTATTATTATTTTGCCAGAATTGCTCACCCAAAGTTTCTGGTTTCTTAGCACAAAGCTGCATACTGATAGCTCCGGAATGAAAAATCTATTTTTAGATTTAGAATTATGGCAATCACCACTCTCCAGACAGCCAGGTTTTGGGTTGGTGGTTGTTTGTTTGTTTGTTTCAGTCTGCACTGAATAAATCAGCGCTTCTCATTTTAAGAGGAATTAAGCAGCAGCTACAACCCACATTATTAAAGGGTCTGAGAAAAAAAGTTTAGATTAGACGGTTTCTAGTGCAAGTTGAGATACTGTCAGGTTTCACCTCAGAGGGACTTGGACAATGCCAGTTTATTACTGAAATTAAAAGATCAGGAATGTGTGGTGTGCCACCACAATATTACTGATGGTAGAGCTGTCCAGAAATCTATAACATAATTACTAAAAAAAACCCAAAAAACACCACAACAAAAAAATCTAACAAATACTAAAATTAGAAGCATTTTCCTTTAGTTTTGTTTGAAGTAGTAAATAAAATGACATTTTTTTTTCTTCAACTCCTGATACAGGAAAGTAGCAGTGTATTAACTTCATTGAAAGACTACAAGTATTCACATTTAACTGATAAAAAATAAGATGCAGAAAGACACACACACAGAAAGGTTCTCAGAGAAAAAATAATCAACTTACCTATATCTACTATCAATGACATGTCATTCTGATGAATGTCTAAACTGTTATTAATGACAAATCAGTATTAGAGAAACTATCACCCTGTAGTTATCTTCTTCAGTGCTTTACTCTTGTTACCATTAAAGAGGTATTCGTATAGTTTAATCTTTTTCTTCCTTAGTGCAATTTCAGATTTTCTTATCCTCTTTACCATTGACATGGAAACAAGTCACTGTCTTTCTCTATTAGATATTTAAAGGTTTGTAACCATCTCATCCTTTTCCCCCCCCAACTCTAAGCAGCCCTACTTTACTTTTGACTTTTCCTCAGAAGCCTTTATCTAGATGTTTGCTCTTTCTTGTTTCTTTCCCCTCTGGTCTCCAGCTGATTCATGTTTTCCTTATGTGGACACATTTACCATTTTGGGTGGTGGCCTTACCTGTATTGAGTAAAGCATTATCACTGGCATAGGAATCTTACTATATGTGTATGTTTTTGATGGACTACAATGACATTTGGAATTTTTATCTGTAATTTAGGAAAAAATAATTGAGATCTATCAGTAGATAGAACAACTTCTGCGATTTCCAGTGTTCTTTCTGTCAGCTCAGCTCTGGATGTTTTTTATACTTTAATTTTGTTGTGGGTTTTTTTCAGTACTTATACTGAACACACTTTCTAGTAGTTAATAAAAAGAAGAATAAATAATAGATGCTAATTATTAAATGCTGCAAAGCACAGTGCAAATCCAACCAATATTTTTTAAGGTTATAAAAAACATCAGTAAATGGTACAAAAAGTAAAAATACAGATACACACAGCTTCCTAATCTGTTGGGTGTAAATCCTGATTAATTTTATTCACACATCTATTGATCAGTACATACCCTCTGTATGAAGTCTACTCAACCTTTGATTGAGATCTTGCAAAGTCAGGAAGATGAGTAACATCTTTCCTCCTTCCACCAGACCTGCGTAAACTTCTTAGCCTAGCAGGAATATTTTTATTTATATTTTGTCCTAGTTTCAGCTGGGATAGAGTTATTTTCTTCTTAGTACCTGGTGCAGTGCTGTGTTTTGGATTTGGTGTGAGAACAATATTGATAGTGCACTGATGGGTTTGGTTGTTGCTGGGCGATGTTTATACTAAGTCAGGGACCTCTCAGTTTCTCAGCCCTGCCAGTGAGAGGGCTGGAGGGGCACAGGGAATGGGGAGGGGGCACAGCCAGGGCAGCTGGCCCGAACTAGCCAAAGGGATATTCCATACCATATGACACCACGCTGAGTATATAAGCTGGAGGAAGAAGAAGGAAAAGGGGCACACTGTCTTCCCAAGTAACTGTTACACATGATGGAGCCCTGCTTTCCTGGGGATGGCTGAACACCTGTCTCCCGATGGAAAACAGTGAATGAATTCCTTGGTTTGCTTTGCTTGCATGCACAGCTCTTGCTTTACTTACTAAATGGTTCTTACTTCAACCCTCGAGTTTTACACTCCTTTCCAATTCTTCTCCTCATCCGTCTGGGTGAAGGGGTACTGAGTGAGCGGCTGCGTGGTACTTAGTTACCAGCTGGGGTTAAACCACGACAATTTAAATAAAATTTTTCATTCCTTCCTTCCTTCCTGCTGATTCCCATGTCTGGCACACAGTCCTTACCTCTCAGCAAAGCACCAAGCAATTTCCTTCTGAAATCCCTTCTCAGTCCTTTACCTCCCAAAGCTGACTTTGTTTGCATCTGCAACCTATACTTGGACATCAGCAGCTCCTGTCACTGATCTGCTCATTAAAACTTGAAAAACAAGGCTTTCCCAAGAGCAGTATTCCCTTGCTGCCTCTTCTCAGCAGTACGGGGATTTTTTTTTTCTCTCTGCTTCCTCTCAGGCTTGTTCTGTTGTCTTTTTGACTTCAATTTAAGTAGCCCAACTAGGGGCAAGCCTGGAGCCCAAAGCAGGGGTTAAACCAATAGAGGAGTGGCTCCTTCCCTGGTCAAGGCAAATGGAAACTACTAAATTCAACTGCTCCCATGCTGGGAGACATCAGTGGCTCCGCTCCTTCCCAGGGTAGACAAAGCATGTTCATGGGAAGCAGGGTTGTCTGCCAAGAGGGTGGCAGGAGGCATCTGGCTTGCTTCAGAGCTTCGCTTGCTTACCATGGCTGGCCAAGCTCCTGGACATCAAATGGGGAGAAAACTGCCTATTGCCTCACATTCACACCAAAATAAGGTAATGCTGCCTCCAAGCAAGTTTCACTCTCAATCAAGGATGAAAAAGACCCCTTTTTCCTTCTTGTGCCCGGTTTCCCTAATTTCCTCTAGGTAGTAAGCACTACTGAACAATCCTAGGGATCAAAGCTCAAAAGCAGCTCTGGAACTCTACTGATTTTCCCTGTTCTCTCATCCACTAAAATAATGTGGCTTTTTTTGTTTGTTTTCACAAATGAGCAATGCCATCATACCTTTAGTGTCAATACACACTCCCTAATAAAATAAATAAAACCAGAAAACCAGTAAAGTGCTTAATCCAAATTATCAAAAGTTCTAAGAAATTCAAAATTTTCAATGCATAAATTGTTGATCCTTTTAGATAATGAGCATTGACCATTTCTTTGTGTAATACTTTTCTAAGATGTCCCATGACAAACTCAAAATCTCATGCTCTGTAACTCTTACTTCCAATAAACAGTATATATCTTAATTAATGGGAGGAAAATGTAACTAATAAACTTTATTAAGCCAATTCATTGTATTTTTTAGCTGTTGTAACCAAGCAATGAGAATTAACACTTTCTTCTTTAATGGAAAGTAATTTTAAATAAGAAAAAACATACTCAAAAATTAAAATAGTCAAAGTAATTGAAAAATGCTTGAATTTAAATTACACCATTAGATTAATCTAGAGCTTTTTCACTGTTGAGGCAGAATTAGTATTACTCATTACTCATACTTCCAACTATAAATGTATCTGTTCTTGTTTCAAATCTAGTTCATAAATATTGAAAGCATAATGTAAAGTATGGCCTTACAAGCTCACTTTCATATGCCAGGAATAGAACAAGTTACTGGTTCATTTATCGATAATAACATACTTAAGTAATTATGCATAATACTAAAAACTTCATTACCATTCTACAAAGCCTGTAGTAATATGTATTGGTTAGGACTGCCTTTCAGCAATTAAGAGTTTCAAAATACAGTCATGTTACTTTTAAATAAGTGAAGGAACAAATGGTAGCAGATAATGATTGTTTTAGAATAAACAGATGTGAACCCATCTTCAAAGACCTCTCAATATGTCTGAGATCTCACCTGTAAAATTCATCACTTCCTTTGGCAAAATTGGCTATATTAGTGACACTTGCACTACAGCTGGCACACCCACAAGGTTGCATAAACTAACATCTTAACAGAGCCTAGAGAGGAGGGGAACAAAACTGATGTGAACAGTCATACTCCTCCATTGAACTGTAAAGCTGAACTGACCTTCTTTTGGAAGTTGTTGCAGTCTCAGATACCATATGCAAAATGTGTCAAAATTTCACATTTTGTTTTCAGGTCTTGTTTCACACATCCCAGTTAACTACACAGAAACCATTTCCTCTACCATTCACACAGGAAAGACTATCAGCCCTTCAAGGTTTTATAAACATGATTCCAACCAGTTCATCTTTAAAATTCCTCAGGTAATGAGCAATGGCTCTCAGTCATCCAGTGACAAAACTGAGCTCTCAGCTCCCTTTTTGGTACGCTTGAATGACCAACAATAATCACAGCTGATGTAAGTTACCAAAGCACACAAAGAAATTATGCCCTACTAACAAGCTACTGTATATACTAAAATATTTTCAATTAAGTTTTTTCATTCAAAAGAAGCACGTCCCCCTTCTCTTCTTCCGCAGAAATGTACAGCTTCACATTCACCACCAAAATGTTTATATGGAAAATGAACTTCTGCTCTTCAACTGTCAGATAGAATTTTTAAAGACTGACTTTTCTTGTTTCTAGGGACCAGCAAGGTTAAAGTTAAAAAGCTCTGCCAAGTTTTCATCTAACAGACTTCCATAGAAAAAAAAATTCTAACTTGAGGTACCCAAAGAATTTAATCACTGCCCTGTTTCCTTTCAGTGGCTATTCTGCTTTCAGCTTTTATCTTATAACTGCAATGCATTTTGCAATGAAAGGTGCTACATGAAATTAAATTTCATTCTACTCTTTCAGGGTCAACGCTGAAACAGAACACCTCTGATAACCTCAGACGTTTCATCAGTATTAATTTCCCAATGGATCGTCACCGACCTAGTGACCCAAAGTTTCCATTTTCTGAGAACTCTTGGATCACTAACTGTTCATCCCTAATTTAATCATGACATCTCACTCAGGTTTTTACTATGTTTGAAATGGCCAACAGTGATTAATGGCAACAGTTATCAGCTTCACAATGTCACTTTATGAAATAAATCAAACCCAACCCCTTCTAGGTTTGTTAGGCCTCAGTCACTAAAAAACGTATGTTACTATGTAATTTTAATCACACTAATATTTCTACTGATTTCAGTACAAATCATATTATACTAATAATAATATTTTATTATTTATTATTATAATACTAATAATATACATTATACTAATGACGTAACCATGTACAGGTGTAACCAAAAAAACCACCCCAAAACCAACAAAAAACAACAAAACAAAACAGACATTTCAGACACAGAGCTCAGTAACACCAATTACACAGCTGGACTGCATAGTCAACCAGACACAATTTGTAGATAGGAATGGGCAACTGTAATTTTTCCCTCTGCACATTTGTATTATGCACTGAGTGAGAGCTCTTTGACAAAAGGAACAAAAAAGGTCATTGCAATCATGCAATTAAAACCTGTATCATGCACACCCACAAGAACACAGTTCAAGTTACGTGAGCATTCTCCAGCAGTAAGCATTATCAGATGGCTTTAGCTATTTGATCAGCCTAAAATTTACACTACCTAACAATAAAAACAGACTTTTGTTAAGCAATTCTGTTGTCTCAAGGCACAGGAGCAACTTACATCATTACAATACAGTCCTTAGACTGGCTGGAGAGAACACCTTCTTCCTGAACACCACCTTGACTCTGCCCACCAGCCAAAATACTCAAATACTACACTTGGATCAGTTGCTAGAAACCATTACTAAACCATTACTAAATGACACCCCGGAACAGTTTCAATAGCTACCAAACAATGTGGGAATTAAAAAGTGCAGCCACCAGCAGGGTTGATCACAGCACCCTGTTGAAAAACAAACAAGTGAATCCACAAGAACCAGTCACTGAAGGAAGCTTATAGTCTGTGGTCATGCTTATCACAGACAGCAACATGATATAACATGTGGCTGGGAGCCAGTCTGTAAACACCACTACTGGATGTAAAATCCAGAAATTGAACATTAGTATAATTGGCAAAAACATCTATTATAGGGAGAAATAATCTCATATCTCAACCAGTTCTGATGAATACAGCTAAAAATAGCTGCTGATAAAAGGGACTGCAAGGTGTGCTCCTAAGTCTAAACTGACCACTACATAAAAATAAATATCAAGGCTCTTCCTATGCTAATTCAGTATATGTCAGGAGCAGAAGAATCACCAATTTTAAGAAAAGGAATTAAATTTTCATTAATATTTCTACACCTGAGGTAAAAAATATGTACTTCATGCAACTATCTTGCAGGCTCCTGTAGACGAATACCCACATTATTACACTGTAGCATTTTCATGTAAATAGACAAGGTGAATGACTTTTCCAGACAAGATGCCATATGCACTATCATGTAAAAATTAAGGTATACACCCCCAAGAAACACCAAAACAATTGCATCTGTCTTAAGTAGGGATCTACCAAGAGTAAAACTAGTAATCACTGTGCTTTATAAATGCAGTGTCTTCCTGATTATAACACAATAACAGATACTATACTGAAAATCTAACCTTCTCTAAACTCATTTGTTTCGTTTAAACTGCATGTTCTTGGGCTCATCTGTGAAAATTAGGATGTTAATTATAATAGTACATTGGATAATTCCACAGCTAAATGCTGAGGTAGTTCTACAGAAATGCCATATGTTTGTCTTAGAAAAACTAAAAAGATTAATTAGGAGGCCAAGCCCAAGACTTTGGAAAGTAATACTCTGAACACAATTAGATCATTACACTGCGTAATATGTAAATTGAAGTTTTAATTAGTACATAAAACACTAGTCATAGCAAAAAAAATAATAATCAAAAATTCTAAATTGCATGTGCCAGACTTCTTTTTTACTGACATTACTTATAAAAAGACACTATGCGCAAGCCAGGCATTAACAGAAGCCATTTAAACTTGCTACATGCTTATTACTTGTTCGGTCCTGTCCTCCTCCTTATCTACATTACCCTCACCTATTTTAAATTTAACCTATCACATCAATAAAGAAAAAGCTCTAATAAATTTTAACAAGGAAACAGAATAAAGAATCAGTTTGAAAAGCCAGCTGACCAGTATAAGGTCCTTCAAGAGCCCTAGTAGCCACATCTCCACCTCTGAACCCGGCCTAGCCCAGCCTTTCACTTTTAGCCTATTCCACTACAAAGCGTCGTCTCTTACAGCCTCCACTCTCCTGAAGAAAATCAAGGGTTATTTTGGCCTGATCCATAGGCCACCAATAGCAGAGCTTTTCTATCAACTTCAATGCATCCTGGACCGTATCCAGAACATTAGTTATTTTACTCACCACATATTCAAACACAAGTGTCAGGGTCTCCTTGGTGTGAATGATGTCATGAAGCAGCACAATGTTAGCATGTTTCAATCCTTTCAAAAGAGAAGCTGAAAAGCAAAACATACACATTATCTTAAAAAGGATCAAAATTATATTGATTGGTTTGGTTTTTTTTTTAGTGACCTGGACGGTTTTTTTGACATCTGAGTTTCATAACCCAACAACCAACTCTAGTATCTTCTACGTTCACGAGTTCTACACATTCAGTGTGCTTGAAGATCATGCCTTCCCATTCAGTGCTGTTTTCTCCACCTTGTTTGTCAAACTCAACCTCACTTTGAGGCAAAAATGAGCTATAGATAGAGATGCTTTCCTTACGCAGCCTCCTCTAAGTGGATCAATCACTAACACCTGGTCAATCAGACACCAAGTTCACTTCTACACTCAAAGATATTTTGTCTCAAACAAAGGTCAAGTATGTCTTTTTGAAACACCATCTTTCCTATCCAACACAGCAGAGCTGCTTTCTAAACAAAATGCAACAACTACCCTAAAAGCAGTGTTTTAAGCAATATTTCCCCTTTCTCTCAAAGACAACACAGGTTTGATGGAATCATTTGTATTAGCTCATGAGAATAAATACATGGTATTTTCTCACCTTTTGGGTTTTTTTAAAGGCACTGGCTCATGTTTTCAAATTACTGACAAAGACTTAGTGGACTTCCAGGTGATCTCCTTCTCTAAATTTCTTTTACACCATAATACATTTTTAATGTTCACACTGTATTTCATATTTCATGTTCCACAAGACATGGCATATTTTAGCAATATATGCTGACAAGCCATGTGTTGTTACTAATGCCATTCTGTCATTGGTGCCATCCCATCTCATGCACACATCTGAGCAGGACTATCAGTCACCACAGCGAAGTAAATAATAGATACAAAGACATGCAAATGAGTGGCATATTTCTGTACTGAATAATGTGGAACTTTCTTCTGTCACCCTTCTTTTGTCAGAGAAAATAATGAAACACCAAATGTCTGTCTCACTCCACTGCTGTGCAAAATGGAAGCTAGAGAGCTTCCACAGCACTATTACCCCTTGCTGTCCTATTGAGGGTGCTCCGTCAGGCTGAGGTATGGATACGTCTGGATATGTTGGGTTTCTTAAAAGACAACAATAAAAAATTACTACTGGAAAACCAACAAATAATGACAACTGTTCTGAAAAGTACCTTCTGCCAGAAACAAGAACTTTTAACCCGAGGGAAGCCCAAGAAAAGTTCACCTGCAGTAACTGAGCTTTTGCCAGCTCTTCCCTCAAACCTTGTCAAATAACCACACGTGAAGAGAGCCTGGGAACATGAAAATTGCCTCTTAGCAGAGCTGTGTCAAACTGTAGTAGTATTTATGACCTCTGTCAGCTTCTGCTGTTCATATTATCACCTGAGGCCTTGAATTCCTCTAGTTGGCCATTACTTTGTTGCTAAAATCTGTATATGGGTCATTAAAGCTTAAACAGTACATTGAAAGCAGCTCACCCTGAAGTCTCTGCAAATACTGTCTTTCCTCTTCAGTCCCCTCCCCCACGCTTGTTTATCTTCTCTAATATCCAATTCTCCTTTTTTACAGTCTAGCATTCAACATCTGCCATATACTACAAGAACTACAAAACATCACCTGCAGGGTGAGATTTCTGTCTTCTCCATTAGACCAAGTGAAATAGAGTAAATAATATAGCACAGAGAACAAAATCATCTTAATTGTGCTAATCTTACACTGCAGAAATAAGAAGAAATTCCACTATCAATTTATACTGTGAGAAAATAAGCATAACTGGTGAAAGTAAGAGAATTACCTCGTGTACTCTTCTATTAGGACTCATACTGGAGAGTGCCTGTCTTTGTGAAAATACTGCTTTGATGCTTAAAAAAAAAAGGGGGGGGGGGTGATGGTTAAAAAAAAAGAAAGGTTGTCTGAAATAGGAAAGCTGTTCCTTCCTCCACAAGAGTACTTTAAAACCAAAATGAAATATGAACTGATGGTGCTTGGTGTGGGGTTTTTTTTTCCCCAGAAACATCCCCTTTCAGAACAAACAACAAATATACCTCCTGTTTTGGGCAACTTTTTGCTCAAAGGGGATAAAACTTTGGATGAACTCCACTAATTCAAAGACAAAACCCAGAAATTCACATTCAAGAGAATGAAAAAGAGTCCATGGAATCTATCAGCATCAGCTTGAGACAAGCCTGACTTCATCTCTGAAGCTGCCAGTGCAGCTGTTACCAGAGCTCAGTGAGAAGTGAGGTGCTGCTGTGCCTGATGTTACTTCTAGAACAAAATAATTCTCCCAGAGAATGCCATCTCCATTCAGTGATTATCACCCACAGATTTCACACAGAGTTGTTTTCTTTTGAGATAAAAAGACTAAAATATTGTTGAAAAAGTATTGCAGCAACTCACAAAAGTGAGACCAATAAACTAGTACTCCCTGTATCCTTCGCACATATCTTTAAAAACAAAATTATGTAATACTGCTTCAAAACTTGGCATTCTTTTTTTACCCTCAGCATTAAATGTAAGAAAAACAGATGGCAGCACTTTTAATTCATTTCCCCAAAGAGTTTTGAAGAATCACAGCAGCAAATAAGGTTATAGTGCTTTTTTTAGAACACTTTGGACAAAATCTCGTATGTGTTTGAATGAGTAGGTACTTCTGTCACCTGTATTTGCACATTCCGTTACAGCAAATTCTAGCAGTAAAAAACAGGACAAAGGAATTGGTGACATACTTCAATAATTAATAACATCCAAGAGTATAATTTATGTGACTTGTACATAAATTCATGACCTGAGCCAGTAAAAGTACCAACACTCAGCACTTCCCTGTCAAGGGCTAATAACTATATTTGCATACCTAAAGGAAATGTATTGCGTTTGCTTGAATAACCATCACAGACTTCTCCAAAAAGGGGGATGCTCTCATCTATTATGAGCTCCTGGCAAGCTGCCTTATTGCTTGTGTTGGTCAAGGAGCTTTTTGCTGTTCCCAGATGAGCTAGGTTCTGAAGTACACTCACTCCACAAGCAAGCCAAGCCAGATGGACTGCAGCCAACTCTTACCCAAAACCTGAGTAGCATCAGTAAATTAGTGCTTTGCTCCATGTACAGTTTACAGCATCAGCTCGAGCCTGACACTCCATTAAAAAAGCTTTGTGACTTTAAGATCAGCCTTGACTTGAAGTGTTTCGAAAAAGGCTATTCCTGCATGCCCATAAAGTAAGATTTCACAGCTCTGTGTCAAAATCAGCAAAAGAACTACTACTGTCAACTCCCAGGCCTCATGCAGGAAGAGCTTCTCACCAGCAGCACTAGCAGAGATGGTACTTTCAGACACGGCAAGTGCATTAAGCTTGAACATCAGCTAAGGTTCTCAGATCAGCCTACCACAATCAATTAAGTCTTGCAATTCCTGACTATCATCTTGTTCTTACTTTGTGAAAAATCATACATCTCCACTGCAGCTGCAGATAGAAGAATCACCCATGATATTCTAATTGTCTGGTATTTCAGTGACCTGGAAGCCTTTCTCAGCAGTAGAAGTCAATCTCATACTGTTTATACTCATTGGAATGTAAAACAGCTGCTGATACCCCCTCAGATTCCCCAGTATATGCAAAGGCTATGATATTCCCATCATTTTTTGTATAAGCTATATATATAAGTGTATATATAAGTATAGCTAAGAAAGTCTGCTTTGCTTAGTATGCAGTAGTTGATGTGACCTCTGGGGCTACAACGTACCAGTGCTCACCATTTCCCATGCTACTCCTCACATACAGTGTTCACCCTTTCTCACTGTCACTCTAGCAGGACATCTCTTGATGGGAGAGTTTTACTCTTGAAGACGGCACATCATAGCATTTACACCTACCTAATATTGTTAATGCAACTGTGCATCTTTGCTACCCTGTTTAATATCACCAAAACATGCACATTCTAATCAGTAACTTATTTCTGAAAACAAATAATTTGTTTTGCTTCAGAGCCAAACACTGTATCTGTAAAGTTCTGCGCTTGTCACATCCTGCAGACACGATGGTGCTCTCTGATGGAGTGGCAACTTCCTCACATGAACAGTCAGCTTCAGTCTCTGAGCTCTCCTGGAAAGGCAACTTTAGGGAGGAAGCGTTCATGGGGTTTTTCCTTCATCATGTCTTCTGAACGAACATATGCAGATGTGTTTTATTGCCTGCAAAGTACCTAAGTTCTGCCTCCCTTCCCAGCAACTTGTGTTTCCATATATACATCTTGTATGGCAATTTTTAAAATTTGGCCTCAGAGCACAATGTCTTTCATGCTTCTCATCCACTTCCCACACAGCAGGACTTCTTGTGTGCAGAACACTGCTCACAGTTCTAGCACAGAGACAGGAATTCAGCGTTCTGTTGGTTTTGCAGCAATAAATATGCAGAAATTTTCTCCTTAGAAATGCAGTCCCTAAATCTACACTTTGCTATTTTTCAGTTCACCCATCTAAAATAATTTACTACAACCAAATAACTTTGCTTTCCTACAGCCCTAACATGACAAAATTAAATTCAGTGAAAACTATATATTCTAGGTAAGACTACACTGACCACAGACTTCCTATCTTCTCACCACAAGATATATTCTGCAGAACGATCATTACTTGTAATCCCAAGTAGTTGATTTTAGTGCTGCATACCTATAAATGCACAGAATCTGTCAGCTTTCACTCTGATCTCAGCGGACACAATGCAATAAAGGAATATAGGTCACCGTTCAGCTTTGACAAATTTCTAGGAGGAAGTTTCTTAACAAATTTCAAGAGAATACATAAGCTACAAGAAGAACAGAAAAAGCATCAAATCGTTCCAAAGTGCTATTACGTAGGCTTAGCTGAATTACCTTCTTTACAGTCAATTCCAACCTCATGACAGTCTCTTCTAGATTTAACAAATGGCCCTTATTCTAGTCTTCATTAAGTAAAAAAAAAAATTACAGTCTAGCATTTAGGAAGCACACAGTACCTCACATCCCTGCAAGAAAGGATTTGCTGCCCCTCCCAACTGTGGGCTGCTTTGCTGGAGGGACTACATGGATCACATTAGCTGCATCTACCTCCTCAGTCTGAAATTCAGGCTGACAGGAGTGGGTTGAACTTTTAACCAAGTACTTTTTTTATTTGTGAAATTTCTACTTGCTGTTTCTACTTGAAAGTGTAGTATGTTATCAAAGAATAAATACAGAAAAAAGCATGTGTAACAACACAGGCATTTTCAGAGGTTCTTCTCACTACAGTTGTAGTCCCCTAAGTAAAACGCCAAGTCACAAACCTGCTGAAACCTCTTTGCCTACTGAACTGGAACAAAACACTGGAAGGACTGATCAAAAAAGCTCCAAAAAGCATTATAAGATATTATTCTAACAGATATACACAAGTCTGTTGTCATATGAAATGAATGTCTCTTTCATTATGTTCTAGATGTGAATTGTGTATTGTTCCCAATGTTCTTCAGACACAAGTACAGATGGAGGTTAAAAATAATGAGACAACATCCTATCACAGCCAGACTCTCATGGAAAAAGACTGTTACATGCTACCCCTATCTTGTAGCAGCCAGTCATATCTTGCCTTCATTGTCCATTTCAGTATTCACGAGGAGGAAACTGTGTAAACCAAAAATATATCAGTATGTACAGAAAACAACCCTATAATGCATGTAGCATGTGAAAGCAGAAGTCTTTCTATTACATTTTATGCCACATAGCATGACTGTGACTAGTAGCAGTCTACTAACAAAACAGTCATTGGTTGTTACTAGTCTTTTGTTACCTTTCTGAATTCTCAGACAGTTTTTTTACATCGATATCTATCTTAGGATGACTCCTTTGCAAGTTTTCAGTCTAAACAATTCTTCCCATGTCCTCAGGCTTTAGTTACACCTTGGTAATCCACTCAGTAACTTTCCCCTTGAAAAAACAAACAAATCCACACCTCTAAACCCCATGTTTTGGAGTAGACTCGAAATCTGGAAATACAGAGACCTTTAAAATAGAAATACACATTTTGCCATCTCTGTGAAACCCCTCTAAATTTGGTCAAATTATAAGCAGTGTGAAAGCAAGAAGGAATACAGAAGAGAGGAGACAGCATGAGGGGCTGTGGTTCACAGTGGATGTTAGGACAGCTGGGTAAGGAGAAAAAAAAGCCGGAGGACAACTGAACGGCCTCCACAGGCAGAAAAACACGGGAAGTGGAAAGTAAGAGCTTGTAGACAAGACAGAAAAGAGACAGGGCACAGAGCATGGGGCCGGCAAGCACTTAGGGAGGAGACAGGAGCCTGCAGACACTAGCACATATTCTTCACTGACACCCATATTAGAACCTAAGATTCCCACAGATTAACAACCCATTGCTTTCAGCAGGAATAAGTGAAAACTGGTGGTTTTCCTCATTCTTCTCCAATTTCAGTATACAGACAGAAGCAACCTATGACAGCTACCAGCTAGCATTTCAGCTCAAGCAGGATGTGTCCATATAAAAGCTTGCAACATGATGAAACACTGGAGTGCAGATGCAACACCAGAAAATAGAATACAGATTTCCACCTGCTTTTTCAAATGCTTTGAAAATTACATATACAAAATTCCAAATTAAAAGAAAGAATGCCAAGCCAAACACTCAAAGCAAAGACGGACTACGTTCGTAGGGGCTTCTGCAACACTAACTCAGCTTCTCCAATATACACACGTTCCTGGAGTCACTACTGTGAGATAAGCCAGGGTACAAGCTTTCAGCACACAGCTGCTTCCTATCTTGCATTTTTCTCACACTTTGACAACCTGCAAGTTCACAGCCTAATTTACTCTGCAGTGACCAACTTGTGTGCTTGTATCCAGTAACTGTTCCCAGCTCTTTCACTTTTTTTCCACATGTGGAAGAAGTGGTTGCTTGAATTTTACTTTTATACAGGCCCAGGTTTGAACTTGATCCAGCTTTATTACCCGGCTTCAGTGGAACGGCCTTTCCCATCTATCAAAGAAGCTGAAAAGTCCATCAGGATCAAGTCAGAGGAAAATCCAACCTGATGTTTACCCTTACCTCTAACCACTGGCTGAACATCACATTAAGTCGCTCAAGCTGATAGCATCACCATGTTCCTCATTTTCTGAACTTTTCAACTTCTGATCTTCATTCATGCTTATCAGAACCACAGAGTACACACAATTATTACAGTACCCCAAGCGACCCTGTACACTGCTATTACTCAGTGCTGTGCAAGTACTTTTGAAGACATCTCAAAATCAACATTTAAAAGGACTCTCAGCAAGTGGGGTGCTGAGAAGATGCACAAATAGAGCACAACTATGAGTGTTCCAGAAAAATCTCAAAACTATCTGTTGTTTAATAATGCACAGTGGGTGCATATAGCTAGAGCCACCCACCAAGAACACAGAATTAACTGTTCATCATCCAAGAAGCAGAGATTACATAGCAGAAGCAAACATGGCACTGTTCTATAATTAAGGAATGAGCAGTACACAGAGGGACAAAATTAAGTTTTCACAGGTAAACTTAGTTCTGACAACTTCTGAATAATTGACTTTGCAACTGCAATAAATATTCTCTGCTGTAAACAGTATACCTACAATATTAATATTACAATGTCTAAACAAGGGACTAAATAACTGAACACCAGTACTGAAACTTATGTCCTGCTGAAGACCGTGCAAGTTTTGTGACTCATTTTTCCCAACGCATCAATATGACAAAAAATCACTTAACACGTATCTACCTACGATGAGTAATTTTTTTGTACATAAAAGAAAGGCATCCTAGGAAAGAATTTAATTGCATTAACATGAAATCCAGTTGCCTACTAGCAGACTTTAACCACTACTTACAAATGAGGAATCCTACAGAAGAGCTGTTTTTTAGAAAAAATTACTTTTGCTGTTATTTCTCAGTGGGCCATTTCCTTCAGCAAAAATGCCTCACAAAAAGCAGACAGATTTATCAGCATGCACTTTAGGCAGCAGGAAAAAAAAATATAAAAGGCTTGTGGCATATGTCTTGCTATTTTTCAAAGAGGGAGTGAGACAGGAGCCTTTATAGGATCATGTCAATTTTCTTCTTCTGGGTGGGTGAGGCTCAACATGCTTCTTTACCCTTAGCTGGAAAATAACGCTGGAATGAACATGGCATTGCTTTGTGGAATGATTTAGAGGTTAAAGAAAGCAGTCTTAGTAGAAAGCTAGTAAATATTTATTTTTACAAATATTTTAGTAAACAAAATAAATCACAGGGAAAATAAGGCATATTTATTCTGTAAGTGAAAAGAAAATGACATGGAGCAAGTATGGGAAGACAACAAGAATTTCATAATAAAGTGAAAGAAATGCAGTCATAGCGTAACTTACACTAAAAAGCAACTCTAAATAATGAATGACTAGAGATTTAAAAAACATTTTAAATAACAGGAAATAACCTTAATTATGGCTAGATCTCTTTGATGCCTATTAGGTTTGCACTAAATTTTTCTCTCCCATCCAAAAGCATGCTAAGCATGCAAACTACAAAATGGCAAGATTCCCTCAAGTAACTTGTAAACTCATTTCCCACATGAAAAAAAAAAAGGGATGAAGCAAGCTGGTAGACACTACAGCAGCAAAACCCAGTGATAATTCAAGTGAAGGTTAATTTTTTTTCCAAACTAAATCAGGTGAAAGAGGTTGTATCAGAAACTGCTCACAATGCTGTACCACCAACAGCAAAGCCCTTTAGTGCCGATGCTGCTGGTCATCCACTTTGCAATCACATTGTCTGAAAATATGGTTTGAGTTCTTTTCACCTGTAAAGGCTCTATCAGCTCATAAGGAACAGATATGCCGTCCTCCTGCCTTCGCCTTGTGGTCTCCAGGTATTATCTTGGTTTCCACCCTGTCATTTACTCTAGTAGTTCACAGCACTCGTTAACAATGTTAAATGAATTTAAGGAGCAACCCATGAGGAAGAAACAAAAAGCCCTGATACTTGGGATTTTTGCTTTATTGACCCTGGAATGTAATGGAATCTAAATCAGGATGACTTCAAATTTTATAAATTTATATTTTAGTGACAGCAAGTATCTGTATTATTATGTCATGGTCTAGAGCAGCATGTGCTTACTTAAACCTTGTGGACATTGTTCAACTTTGAAATTTGCATTTTAAAGGACAAAAATTTTCCTTTGAGCAAAAGATGGTAAGTCCTGTATGTGTCTTTAAAAAGCAGCTGGCCCTCAGAGAAAGCAGGAGAGGTGCTAGAACAGAAAAGATGGGCTGAAGGAATGTGTCAGCTTCACAGAGTTGACAGCCATAGCTGATAGTGACAGGGTGATGCAAAAGTTAAGTGATGCTTAGAAGAGGCCTAGTTGAGGTAAGCTAGTCATTTCTGTCCTCCTACTTTTGCTAAAAACATCCCCCTAATTTTCAAGTACAGATTCACATTCACCTGTATAGATGCATGACACCAAACTATGGATCTAAATCCATACTGGAAGGCATTATGAGCAACAACATAACTAAAACACACCAAAGAAAATGTGAGAAAATACATTAAAGGGATCTGCCAGCATAACCCATTAACACCACAGGTGGTAAGAATTTTTTATTTCTTTTTTTTAAAGGCCAACTGAACAGCCAACAGCTTGTCTGTCTACTACATACAGATACAAAACATCACTTCCCAGCCCCCCCCAAATATACTCAGTTCTTCCATCCTGTTGTGTCATGCATCAATTATAATTACAGCAATTTACTGTTTGCTTTTCCAGATATGGAATCATAGTAATTAACAATGACAGCAGCAAAACTGATAGCACTGCCTCTTAAAGTACCAGTTCCTGTAAGATGTCACATTGCCTTGCCAAACTTTAAACAAATGTCCTCATATTTTACAATTTGTGTCTAACAGTATTTGTTGCAGTCAGAACAGGTCAGCCTTTTCCAAAAGAGGAGTAGAGAACAAATATGCCCTTTAATGTTGGTAACCTTTTCTTCAAACAGTTCTCAGATCTCATGCACTGAAAGGTGGCCTTCAAAAGTTAAACTTAAGGTCAAGGACATGATTTTTCTCATTTCTGTGAAAATCTGTCCCATTTGTCAAAGTTTACATCTAGTCAGTGGAAAACTGTACTTTAAAGCTGCACTTTAGCAGCTAAAATCTCCCAGAGAATCCATCCTCCATGAGCACACTTAAGCATTCAGATATTTGGCAGAAGCAAAAGAAGTTCAAGCCAAGAAGTCTGGGCTCCAACATCAGTTATACATAGGACACTGTCAGCAGCAAAACTCTTATGACAGTTTCCCTAAAATCACAATCCCAAACCTGTTCTTGGCTGAACATATCTCCAAATCCCTTGCTCCATTTCTGTTCCCTCCCCTCTCCAACCCCGCTAATGACAAAAAGGGTGGGAAATGCTAGCTCCATCCAAGTAGACTCCCCATCTCCATCCCATAGGCTCCTGGATGAGGCCAAGGTCACCAGCCCTTCCCATCTTTCTGTT
The DNA here is from genome assembly GCA_035590215.1 of Microhierax caerulescens. Lineage (NCBI taxonomy): Eukaryota > Metazoa > Chordata > Aves > Falconiformes > Falconidae > Microhierax > Microhierax caerulescens. The sequence goes on along the minus strand of JAVJGJ010000047.1, from coordinate 75,108,171 downwards.
ACTGCTTTCTACACTACACCTTGTGCTGCTTTGAATGGCCTCTGTAATTTGCATTCTTTCAGACCCACTGATGCAGTTTTAATCCTCTTTCTGAGCTCCTCACACCAGCACCTACTATTAACTGCCATTTCTCCTGGTTCTCCTCTCGACCCCTGCCCAGGCATGGACAGTGGGGCAGTCTTCTTCCAGGCTGCCAGAGCACAGCAGAAAGGGGAGCAAGAAGGCTAGAGAAGAAACAGGAATGAATAAGGGACTAAAACACATTGATAATGCATGCAGAATTTTTAATTCTGTCAATATCAGAAAAAAACCCACAACTAATTGTGAAGGGGAAAGGCGATGTCTGAAACTTTTGCAATGAAAACTGCCACATAAAAGTCCAGTTTCACAAGGGGACTTGAATGCCATTCACAAGCTCAGGACAAGCCAACAAACCAAAAACACGAGCTTAAATTGTGGTTCATCATCCCACACAGTACACAAGTGCTGAGATAAAGACAATTCTTTAGCGGGTCTCTTCAAATCTGTCATGTTTATTATTACAGCTGAACACAAAGTAGTGGGTCTCTTCAAATCTGTCTTGTTTATTATTACAGCTGAACACAAAAGTGACTTGGTAACCAAACACATGAGGCATGAAGGTTTTTGCTCCTGAGGAGAAATGGAACAGAAAACAAGCCCGGCACCTTAGCAAGCAGTAGGAACTGGAACTACAACATGCCTAGACCACTGTATTTCTCTATAGCTTCCATTTTCAATTAGAAAGACTAAAGCAAATAAAATACTAACAGGTTGTGTGGCTGAATCAATAAGTGTAGCAGCTACTCTGACTAATGAGCTCCTTTGTATCCACAAAAATCAAGTGAGGACAGAAATCAAACTTTAGCTGTTAATTTGATTTGACCAAACACAGACTGGACTAGACCACTCAGTATATCTGTATGTTCCCAGTACGAGAGCGGAACATCACAGAGCTATAGGATACGATCTCCTTATAAATGTATCAGTATCACACGGTCAAAGATGAGACTCACCTTACCAAGTGAAGCCAAACCTGCCCAACACAGACACAAGACTCCTCAGGGCTGTGCAACTGCACAGTTTAAGTTCACTGGAAGCAACAATTCCATGCACATAAGACCAAGGTGCAGGAATACAACAAAACCATTGCTGCTTTGAAGTAGTTTCTGAACCTCTGAAAGTCTTTGGAATGCATATTTCTCTAAATAAATAAGCCTTTTCCAAGCAATTCTCGAAGCAAGCTCATCTGCAACAGCATTTTGAGATACTGCATAAGGTCAAATACATTTTAGTTTCTACCACTAAAGTGCGAACATCTCAACATGCAGGAAAACACCACTCAGGCTCTGTAAGTCCTTGGAGCTCTTTACCAGTAATATGGTGCTCATCATCCTCATCCCAAGTAAAGCAAAGAACAACTTCAACAAACCACCGAATTTTGTGGACTGAGTTTTTCTGCCAAGGGAACACAGTCTGACCTGAAAAAGGTCACAGAAATTAGGACAGAAGCAAGTACCCATAGACACTAACGAATTTCTTTCCTCCATCAGCATGGCTAGTTAGCATCTACGCTACATCAGACACTTGGCAACAGTAAACTCCACCTCCGAAGGAACTTATTAAACAAGGAATACTAAATCCCTGTTTCAGCACATGCCAGAAAGCTTTGGCTAAAAATCAAGAACTGACTACATCCAAAAGTCTAAAAGTACATTCCAGTTCAGATATGCATATTAAAATTGTGGCAGCCAAAGTACTAACACTCACAAGGCTTTTAAACATCCTGCCTAAATTCTCACCTCAGTTCAATTATTTCAAACTTCACCAGCCCTATGAAAGCAGAACAGGAATATTCCCAAACAGAAAAAGGAAAGATCAGTCCATGAAACAGGCACAGGAACACTACTCATTTACTTCTAACGAGGGCTCAGCATCCCAGTGATGACAGATCACAGACTTCAACCGGCCCATCAAAATGCCTCTCCCCCAGCTGATTAGGATGCTTGCATATGACAACCTGGTAACATCTGAAACAAACAGACAGGATCTCCACAGATAAACAAACCTGGCCTCAGGCAGTAAAACACACTCCTCTCCCAAAATCTGCTGTGATCTCAACAAGCTACATGTAAAATATTAAGAACCATTTATCTGAAAAGAAATTACAGTTGGGTATCCATATTTTGAAAGTACCTTTAAGGTTAACTACATGAGTGCTACACATCATAGATCTGCGGTGGTATCGCTGCCACGACGGAGTGTATAATTATATGCAGATATTTTTCCAGCATTTTACTGGGCTTTAACAACTTTTGTTAATAAAATCTAGTGCTTTTGTGCATTCACTTTTCACTTATTCACTAAATAAGGAACTTTTATAAACTTGTTCACATTAATTCTCAGAGATGTAGATTTATAAATCTTTCAATGATTTTACAAGGTTAATGGCCTCTGTAATTAAAACAAATTAATGAGAAACTGAACTGCTTTAAATTTATGCACTTCACTCAACCATAAAACCAGGAAACTCTGTGAAGAACTTGAATGTATGAACTAGAGGAAAATGCGCCTTTTTTTGCTGACTGCTCGAAAGCAATGTACAGAAAGGGACATACTTCTCTTAATGGTGTGCTTAGACTCTGAAGTATTTTGAAACCTAAAATCCTAAGAATAGACATTAACACAATTTCTATTCTAGTTTCCAGACCTAGATGCATCTGAGAAGTAATTTTACTTTAGAGATATAACTTAAAAGTAAACACACACACACCAGAAAGAAAGCTTATACTGTGATACTGAAGGCTCAAAAACATAGATTAATTAATTTAAACCTCACTTTCTTTTATTTTTTATTTAACCTCAAGTTTTTAATTAGTGTATTTTTAAATAAATAAAATTAATTAGAACTTAATAGCATTGATAATGAAAGCTCTGAGTCCCTTATTTAAAAAAAAATATTCAATCCATCTAAAAGTCAGTTAAGACTTGAAAATGTCACAAAATTAATTTAAAAATCTCATACCATGCCTTGATAAGTTTTTTTTATTGAATTAGTTGACACACATTAGCAAGTAAAAGGCTAGATCACATCATACTCTTTTTCAAGGTCAAATAATCCTAAACTGCAATAATTATAACACAGATTTCTTCATGGAACTAAAATTTCAGTCATCCAAACTTCACTAAAGAACTTGATTTAGCAGCAATAATACATCAGAAGTTCATGCTAGGGAAAAAAGAAAAAAAAAATAATAAAATAAAATAAAATCCCCTAATAGTTAAGGGTTTTTTCAAGGTCCAGAGGTTTCCTATTGCCTCAGAGAGGTCAGAAGTTGCTTCATGTTCTTGAGGAGTTATTCATGTGCAAAGAAGCAAATTCTTTGAATGTGACGTTCCACCTTCTTGTTCAGAGCCATAAAAATGAATGAAAAACACGAATGCATGGGCTGACGGTGAGATGGGAAGGTTATTAATGCAATTCATAAGCCTTTTGGGCTATTGGCAGAAATCCAACAGAAAAGGGTTAAGGTAAGTCTTCAACCCATTATCAACCACTATATACTCTTATAGGTTATTTAGTTTGACCTCCTCAATAGAAGGACCAATTTTCAAGCTCATAAATTTTTAATGAGCATATTTTTAGAAAGACGTCCATCTTCTTGCAACAACCCAGCTGTAAAAGTGCTCCCAACCCTCATCCATGTTTGCTAAAGTCAGAAGTCCATTTAATCCCTACACTGGTAATTTAAGCAAAGCCTCTTTAGTCAGGCTTTGAATGGAGACTATACTTTGCTCCAAAACCTTTTCTTTTGCCTTTATATAGATTTGTACTTATTTGTGCAATCAAGGCTAATAGACAGCAGCATACAGACACACATCAATACCAATCACTTGAACTTCATTTGTGAACCACAGCTACAATCCTTAGCTTCTCCACTGGCATGCAAAATAAAGTATTTTTGATTATGCAAATAGTCCTCTGCCTTGTGAATAGTGCCTCAAGTGATTCAAATGTTAATTCTGCTAGAAATCTTGATGCAAAGCCAGTATTTCAACCATGTCAGTCTTATAACCAAGACTTCCTGACAAACACATAATTGGAAATTGAAAAATACCTTTAGGACCACAAATACATTGAGATAAAGTAGCCTGGAAAAGTGTGGAAGTTCTTTATAGCTTTTTGTCAATGGGCCTAGGACCTGCTGGGCTTCGCTTTGAGATGGATGCCCCTTCAGAAACTGGCAGTTTCCTACTGGCAGCAATGTAGGCACTGCTATGCTGAGAAAACCAAAAATGAAACAACAGAAGTAAATTTTTATCTTGTCCAGAGTTCAATGTGCTAAATATTTGAGGTTTGTGTCTTCTCCTCGTACAATCCAGCGAGTATCTGTACGAAAATGTTCTCGCAAGTATTAAACACATATTTTGAGCCCTCACAGCACACAAAAGAGCAAGCATGTGTGCTGGATTTCAAAGAAATAGGGGAAAAGGGAAGTGAAGAGTGAGTGAGTGAGTGAGTGAGTGAGAGTGTGTGTGTGTGTGTGTTACCCTGCTATTTGAGGGTGAAATGTGTAAAAAGTAAAGGAGATTATATTTTTTTTCCAGTTATACAAATTTGGACCACATAAAAGTAGGTCAATTCGGACCGCTTCCGAACTACAACTTCAAAATATACTGACTTAACAGCTTTTCTTTTTACTTTGCAAGTACAGTTTTGATTATTTTTTCAGTCAGTTGTGGTATTTATTGTTTGTTCAGTCAGTATCACAGTAACTTGGGTTACTATGTCCTCTCTAGTTTTAGGAGGTATGAAGGGAGGATGTTTGCAGATGGAAGCCAGCCACACTGGCACTGCTATGACCCTGTCTGCGAAGCTAGCATGGTGCTACACCAAGATTCCTACCACCCTCTTGACTTGGTTGCTTCTGCTTAGGGAAAACTAGGGGATAATTAAGCCTAACACACCTCACCCCCCCGAGTATATTCGTTATATAATTCCAACTCTCAGCTTAAAAGCTACCTATAGACAAAATAAAAAGCCTTAGGAAATCTGGATCTGCCAAAGCAGATCCAGAGCAAAAAGTAAAATGCTTAAAATTAACTATCATTGAGAGCGCAAGTTTCATGCATCTTCTCAAAGCATAAGGATACTCAGCATCCTTATCTGCATTAACTATTTCCTAACATCCCAAAGAAACATTAAAAGAAAACTGGTTGGTACCGCTTCTGCACGGATTAAGGTAACTCTGAATCTAGCTTCACAAAACAAGGATGACAAACAAGCTTTATCAGATTAGAACAGATACAAATCACCAAAGTTTAGAGCACAGCTAATATAGCCTTATTTACACGACTTACTCCATTCATTTTGTTCTCACCTCCCTTTTCAGTTAGCTCCAGCTAAATCTGCTGCCAGCCGAGAAGCTGTGGAAGCTTGTGACAAGTGGCCCAAAACTTAAACATTCAGAAATGCACAGTTCTAGATTCTACGGCTGTATAGCCCATAGTGATGGCTTTTAAACTCCAGTGTCATGGCTTGTATTTTAATAAATGGGTCAGAGGTGGAAGGTCATGATATCCTATTACCAGTCCCTGAACCATCCAGTTCCCCTTCATCACAGCAGAAAAAAGGGATGTATTATCTTTTTTTTTTTAAATTATTTTTTTATATTACTTATTCGGGAAGAACATTCCAAAGTAAAATAATGTGGATATTCATTTTCATTGCTTTCAAGAAGACAGTAAAGGTCAGTTTCTAATTCTGAAATGCTGCTTTCTTCATACTGATTATAAAGCCTGAAAGCAGTAACTCCACCCATGCTGCAAGAAGAGACCCCATTATGAGGCACGTATTTCAGTTCCACATAATTCCTGAATGATAAATCTCCCACCTCTCCCCCAAAAAACTGAAAAATTGAACTAAAATATTTGCAACACAATCTTCAGTCCATGGAAAAATACAAGAGAGGAAAACGAGCAGTGCTGTCTCCTGAGGGAATGGCCTGACTCAGGCAACTGTGCCTACAGCATCCAGCAGCAGGCAGACCAAAGGAAAAAGCAAGCTATGAAGAAACAGGTAATAAGAACAAGGGAGGAAAAGAAAGAATGTATTTTTTCCCTCACATATATAACTTCAATATAAGATGTATTTACTAACAGTTTTTCCACTGTTCTGATTATAATTGATGTTTTTCTTACTATAAGAAAGGTGTTAGTGAATGCCTCTTATTGACTAGAATGCCATATTTTATGCCAGTACAAACGTGCAGGCTACTGGAAATACTTCCCAAGTATTTCAAAGTTTAGAAACAATTCATGCTTAAAATCTTCAGCAAAGTAGGGTGATCTAGACATAGCATTTTACTGTTGTGGGATTTTTCACTTCTGTGAATACATGACATATTTAGGGAAGAACAGAATCATTACCACAAAAGATGGGAATGAGAGGCAGCAAAGCAAAATACTGCTGTAGTCTTGTCCTTTCAGGCTGCCTGTCTTCTCAGCTAGCAAGCCTATTCTGAAGGCATGGCCCCATCATTCGCAAATAAGGATCATTCTCCTTTTGATACAGGAGTGATGCACATAGATATTAAATCAGAATAGTAATTTGTGCCTGGAAAGATACTGGTGGTGCTTAAATTTCAGGATACGTTTATAAAGAAGTTTTAAGTCTGCAATTAACCAGTTGTGGGTTTTTTTCAAAGAAAAAAAAAGTAGTTATTGTGCTGTGGACAAAAGCATTGAAAACAAAAGTGCTGTCACGGATCCAGCAGTAGCACATGCACATCTTCACTGTTACACTCATGTCTGAAGAACCAGAACTATTTGATACCGTATTTCTAAATAAATTACAGACATCAGGAGAATTAGGATATATCATTCATTAACTTTCTGTGTTGAAAACACACAAAGCTGTTCTGATGTTATGTTTATGCATGATGACTAAAGTCAGCAACAAGATGATCATGTGTCTCAAACACAACTTCTGATGAAAACGGACATCTTTCATGGGAAGCATTTTATCTTTATCCAGATGTGGGTACACATCCAGCTCACATTAGATGCTCTCTGGGGTTGATCAAAGCCACTGTGTCACTCTTGACAAAGGATCTGGTTGTTTGGGGAACAGTGTTAAACTGGCTTTCTACATCTAGTCTTAAAGACATACAGGAGACATGCAAACACAATATATATATATACCCACACACTCCTTCCCATGCATGTAGTGACATATCTCTTTCCAGGGAGCAAGATTTAACATCAGGAAACCAGACAACCTTCTCATGTCCTTATTTTGTATTTACCCAAAGTTGAAACCAGTTCTGCTGAGACAGAACAGCCATCAACTAGTTTAACATGTGCAAAGACTATGGAGAAAACCCAAGCTGACTGAAGTGGTTCAAACACTGAGTCGCCACCTGTCTCTGGTACTTTCAAAAAGCAGGACACAGCAGTGGGAAAGCACACACAAAATACTCTGAGGTCTTGCCAAAGACACATGTCTGTGCAGATTTGAAGTCCCCACTTCAATCACAAGGCTAAATGGTACTGTTGCTTAGATTATTCCTTTCACAAACAGGAGATATAACAGAAAACAATTTGAAGAATTGGGTAGGTTCAGGGTACATGTCTTTGCCTCAACACAAGATGATAACCAAGTTTTATTTCACCAGGTGGCCATGGAAGGTATTGGCACTTGGATGGGTGCCTTAGGATCTCCAAGCAATTCAAGCTGAGATGCCATCACTTTGCATCCCCATTCAAATTGACAACCAACTAGTATCACCAATTCAATCCACTCCGGCTGGGATACGGTAATGGTAAAAACTAGTGCTATCTGGAGCAGGAGTAGCTTAGTCCTACAATTACGGTGGTAGCATGTGCTATACAAGGAGGTTAAATTTGCATATAACATAAAAAGGATGATCCTCACCAACACCAACTCAAACAAAGAAGCCATGAGGACTGCAAAAGGGTTCTGCATGGCTTATAGTTGACTTATGAAGAAAGGATTGCCACTCTCCTTTTATCCTCCACAGTCTGTAATTGCCATTTTTTTCTACCCCTCCCATCATACTACGAGGGACAGCGAGAGCAGCAGGCCAGACAAATCTGTAAGGCAATGGTTCTGACTCCTGCATTCAACAACAAGAGAAAAAACATTTTTTGAGCAGAAAAAAACTGCTCAGAGCAAAAGAACCCCAGCAGGGCCAAAAGCCAAGTCAGAGTGCCCTGGAATTCATGTCAGAGGAAGCTGTAGGCAAATGCCTTATTGAAAAGGGTTCAATAGTTCCCCTGAACGGACAGATTTTGTAACCTTCTAGCACTGGAACTAGCACAAGATCCCTTATCCAACACCTTCAATGCAAACACTGAAGATGCACAGGCAACTTCAGTGGAAGTAGGGGCAGAGTCTGAAAGATCTACCATTAAGCTAACTGGTAACAAGGATGCAGAAAGGATTCCTAGTGGCAAAATGATTATATTAAAAAAATAAATAAATTTTAAAATACTCAAACTGTCACCCCATTCTTTTCTTTCTTGAACTGTGCCCAAAAATAAAAGCCAGAAGAAGGTCACAGTTTACACATCAGAAGTACTGAATGAAGATTCAATTGATACAGCTGCGTTCCATCTCAGCAGGCTACAGATAAAATTTTGGAGGGGGGTTAGGAGGACAGAGGGGATGGAATATTCTGTGGAAGAGGTGTAACTCTGTGAAGCTGGATAATTTTGAATTTTCATTTGTACTTCTCAGAAAAGCATGACACTTTTCCCACACGATGGGAGTTCATTGTAGAATTTAAAATTTATATCATGATTCTCAAAGGGAAACACCATCATTTATGTTGCATTTATGTAATCCCAGCTCTCTTGAAGGTTTTATAATCGTGAGAACCAGTAATGTGTTAGGGGGCAAAAAGAAAAAAACAGAAGGCAGTGGAGGGGAGCAGATATGAAAAGGCCATGCATAAGCCTATAAATGGCAAGGAACAAACAGAATAGCTTTTACCAGTCTCTACCATTTCTGAGCACCCTACATGAACAGAAGCCTTCATTTTGTCCACCAAAAAGAAGTGAGGAAGGAGCACAGCACAATTTGCACACACCGAAAAGCAGGATACAGTAACGTCACAGTAACCATTTGCACTGTATCTGAGATTGGACAACTATCAGCTCTCCTGTGTTCACCTGAGATGACCAGAAACTCAGTTCCCATTTCGGCCAGCCAGTCCAACTGCTTTCACAGAAAGACAAATGAATAGTGTCAGTAAAAAAAAAAAATAGCAGCCAGTCAGGGCTGGGGAGAATAGCAGGAGTAAAAGTAGAATAAAGATGAAAGCTCCTGCTGCTTCTGAGCTCCACATTGCCAAGGATCTAACATGCTTCTCTTAGATATATGCAAATGCACACGCAGGAGAAAGTACAACAAAAGTATGGTTGACAATTTGAGCTAACAAAAAAATGCTGTCATAAAAACTCCAGAAATTAAAGGTAATTTTTCTACTATTAATGTTCAGTAAGAATGAATATGCACTTCTCTAAAACATAACAGTGTGTTTAATAATAACAAACATCCAAAAGTCTTGAAAATGTCAACAGCTGACTTCATTTCATAAGAAAGTTCCCAGGAGCATCCTTTTCCAAATGTACTGTAATTTTTGAAGCCCAACATATCCTAATTTGGAAATTTTGTATTCCCCTTTTTTCTTGAGGAAGCATACGGTGTGGGAATGGCTGCAGGATGACCATAACAGAAAGACACCAGACAGAGAAATTAAAATTGCTGGAGCTTCTTTGAATACTTCTTGACCTTAAATATCCAGCAACAAAGTGTCCCAGAGGTTCTTGGCTTTTGTGTTTCATTTTTGACAACACTGAAAAACAAAGCCGTTATGACTCTAAGCTGCATTGGCTTTGCAGGGACTTTACAGTTAATTGAGCTGTAGCTATTTAGCCTGCAGTAGGCACCAGTTCTGCCAACTCCGTAGGCAATGAAAAAGTTCCCCAAGCCACAGCCAAGCTACTGTCCTTTTTTAAATTTTTCAAATTTTTTTTTTTTTTTTGAGCATTTTAAAAAATGTTCCAAAGCAACTTGGCTTTTGGGGAGCATGAACTTATCCTCAGACTCAAAAAACATAAAGACACAAAACCCCTATAGTAACTCACGTGACATGCACGCTCAAAATATCTACATCTCCATAATCTTAAACATAATCTCTTGAAGTTCCCTGAAGCTTGTTGAGCCAGACACATACGAAGCTTTTAGGCATTTTAGTCACAGAAATTTGAATTTCTTGACTGGACTTTGTGAAGGAAATGTGAAAGTCCTCCAAAACCATCACTCAAAAGAAAGCAGCTGTCAACCTTCCTTAATTACAAAAAAACCCCAAACCCAAACCACAAAAGAAAAAACAAAAAAAAATCAAAAAACCCCAAACAAACAAAAATACCCTGCATAAAAGGAAGAATAGGTTTAAGTTTTGTAACAGCATGATTTAACTTCCAAAAAAAGAACAATTTACTCTCTACTGGCAGACAAAGACAGATTCCCATTGCAGTTTTCATCTTCTAGCAGTAGATAAACCAACAACTTAAAAAAATGGGCTTATCTTGTTTCACTGTGCCCTGGACCTACAGCATACAACCTTCCAGACCTACTCTAACACAATGAAGGCTTATCACCGTGAGTCATCTAACTAGTGCCACGAGGTCATTTGTTGACTTAAAAGTTATAAAGATCATTATGCTGTTTATCAGTCAAAAATCACTGAGATGGGAAGCGTGCGCAGTAACTCAGGTAATATTTCAATATGAGGTCACAAGAGTTATATCTACTGAGTAAAAATATAACTTTCTGTAGTCCTCCCTTAGATGGTGTGAGTACAGACTCTGCTGTTTCTCTGGGATAATACAGAAGCACAGCTGCTTTACATCACTTGCAGTATTGTTACTATGAAGCAGTATTTTCCGTTGTGCACCCATTAGGAACACCATGCAATAAATTACGCATTTGCTTAGGTAACGGCTCTCTCTTGGCAAACCGCTGATCTTCCCTGTACGTTTTTCTTAGCAGTTACTCCAATTTTCCACAGATAAAAGTTTTGTGAGGATTTATCCCCTCCAGCCCAACAACTTCTGAAGGGGAGGCCTCAAAAAACCTCCCAACCTCAGGAAGTCTGTCCAGTCTCAGGCATAAGGGTGAACTAGCGTTTCTTTCTTAAAGACCCTTTAAGGTTTTCATTTGTTGTTTTTCTTCTTCCCTCCTACCACACAGTGACATATGGACAGAAAAGACCTGAAACTGAAGATGTTTTGTGGCCCAGAATTAAGCACCTCTCCTCCCTGCTCTACACCGGTACTCAAATGCACTGAGTTTTCTCCCACAAGTCACATTACAAATTTATTCAGTAAGCATGCTGAATAGCTTTTAGAAAATTTAATTTAATGAAATTCATTAAGCATGTCCTGCATTCTTTGTAATTTTATAATGCAAGAGAGTTTACAGTCTGCAAAGCATTTATGCGCTATTTTTGCTCACTGCTACCCATTGGCAACGTTAAGGTAACAGCCTTTGACACTGGAGTAGGTGGAAAACTATTATCTGAGTAACTGTCAAACCAAAGATGTAGAGACAGTCTGTGACCTGAACACTTTTAAATGTGAAACACAAATAGGTACAAATACATATTAATTACAAGATGTAAATACAAAAATAATAAAAGATAAATAAACTAAAAGTTGGCTAATCATGGCATTTAAATGACAAAGTACAAAAACACCTACAAAACATGCCTGGTTTGGATGATGCTTTGAGACATCATCTAGGCCTAAGGGAAATGAAACATTACCATATACTTAAACACCAGAATAGAGTTTTAATACTAATGGTAAATCAAATTAAGCAGAGCAAAGGAACAGTAATATTTCCAAGGTTCGAAAATTAAAACCAAATACAAAACAGTTTTCATTATAAGGATGGGGAAGAAATAACTTTACTGCACAAGCAAGGAACAATGGAAGCAAGTTAACCTCACAAGCAAGGTAGCAATAAAACCAAGGTATGTTTGTCTACACACATACCCAAACAGCAAAATATTTGTCCTGCAGACATAAGCAATATTATTTTTCGGAAATCAAACAAGGTAACTACAAAATTGTACATCAAACTCTTTCCAGATTCTAATTCTGGAATCGCACAGTTCAGTGTTTAGCCTAAATGATGAATGTATGCTATTACAGGAAATTAAGGGAATGAAGTATCTGAGCTAAGTTAAGATCACTGAACTTTTCTGCTGGCTGCAGTGGATTCAATAACACTTCAAGTCTGATGCTGAAACATCTCTGAATAGCTGATAATGAAAGCTACAGTAAAAGAATAAACCACAACCACACTAACACAGAACACAAAAAAAAAATTGTTAATCCATATTCTACTGAATTTAGTTTAAGTGAGAAAATACTGTATAAATGACTTTCATACTCCATACTGTCTCAGATATCGCAGTTGCAGACACATTTAGAATACAATAGTAACATGGTGGCCTGTACCTCTCATACATATGTGATCAGAAAATCACGTAAGTTTAACCCACTCAGGTATATACATCCAATCAGTTGCACTTTTCCCTTTTTTTCCTTTTTTTTTTCCTCTTTTCCTCGGGGTCTTCAAAGGTAAATTAGATTATCCCAGACCAAGTGAGTTAAATTCAGAGTGAAACATCCTGTAAACTGCATGCCACCAAATGAAAGCATCAGCAAGTTGGTGCAACTGACTCAGACCAAGTTGAAAGAACATTTAGAACAGTCTACTTCCAAATGTTGTTCTAGAAATTCAATAGAAAGCTGAGCAACACTGATAAATAAGCCACATTTACCTACTTTTATTCAAACCTGTGTCACTTTGATAAATGGTAGAAAACACAAACCCACATCTGCTGTAAAAGCAGAATTACTTTATAGGCTTTAATCGGTTTCAGCTAAACCTGCTCCAGTCATTAACACTATGACTTTTCTGATGCAGCTTTACTGGGGGATTATTTTTTTTTCCCTTTTCCTTTCATTTTTTGTTTCAACCAAGTTAATGTTTGTTCCCGCATTATTCCATATTATATATTGATATATGTCAATATTATACATTTTCCATATTTATGACCTGCATTTTCCTACTTCTCTTGGTCTTTTTTCTTTGTAGTTTTGTTTTTCTTTTAGCTTCATTCTGCTGCTGTCATAACAGTAACAATATGCTTCCCTGTACACAGCTATGAAATTGCCTCAGCATGACCACTGCTTAAGATTTCAGCCTGTAACTTACCCCTAATTAACACCACACAGCATCCCCATTAGGAGTACAGTGCAGGAATGCTATTTTCTTTCACTGCTTTAGCCAAGGACCCACGAGGAATATTAAACTATTTACTTACAATAGTTTTAATTTACAATTAACTAGACTTCTGTCTGAATTTGCCTTGCATTGATGGGAAATTAGAAAACAAGGCGTAAGTCAAGGTCAGAACTTGCCCGAGTTCTCCATAATGAAAGACTTTGGAAAGAAATGCCCTCCAGCAGACCTCCGGCTCATGATACCATACATGTATTTTTTTTATTAGGGTAACAGAACTCCTCAGGTAACTGAAATCAGAAGTTGATCTTATCTTCAGTAGTATTTGTTCATGTTCTAACTGTCCCAGTCTAAATTATAGGGCTGATGCCCTCAGTCAGCCAACTGACATCAAGAAAAAAAATCTGCTTAACACAGTGTCTCATTCTTACTGTTTTTCCATATCAAACTTATCAAATAACTTGAGCTTATACAAGAATTTCTTTTTTCTTGCCCCCACCATAGCTGAGATCAGCAATGGCTGCATTACAGAACCCAGCATGTCCAAGATGGAATAGATGCTGCTAATAGGAAAGCAACAGCTTCCTCAGGTCCTGCTAGTGAAGTCCATGCATAGAATTACTGCCAAATAATACAGGTCTGGCACAGCACCACTGAGATTCCCTCTGAAAGTTACATTTGTGATACTGCCTTCCTTACTTTTCTAGCCCTAACATTTGTTTCTGACAAAATCGAAACAAACAGAAAAGCCAAAGCCTAACTAGATACAGATTTCTCCCCTCTCCATCTTACACATATGTATGTCTGACTTCTACATGACATAAAACATACAAGGCTCCATTTCTACTAATAGCTGCTACAGATCTCAATGAAGTTCCACTACACAGGAGACAGGTTTACATTTACCAAAAAAAAAACCCCCAAAAACAAACAACCTATAACCTGAGTTTGACCCCTAACCAAGAGTCTATAGAAGTTGAGAAAAAAACCTTTCATTAGCCTAATATTCTTTGGATCTAGTCCCAGCCTAGATGACTACTTAGAAATACAACAGATACATATAGTTCCATCAAAATCAGTGAGATACCGTATAGTTAAGAAAATATATATTAATTAATATCGTCAAAAGCTTTTCTAGACAAGAGCTTTATTCTACTAATATTAAAGTACCAGAATTTTAACTGGCTCCAACCACAGTAGCCAAAGCTGAAAGGAAAACTTCTCCAATAACAGTGAGAAAAGTATTTTCGTACAAGTGTGCCTTTATAATTAAAAAAAAAAAAAAATTACCTGGAAAATCTCTCTTCTTGCTCCTAGCAAATAGTTATTTATACTGAGCTCACAAAACAAACTATTTATGAAGGAAAAAACATTATAGTGTATTTGACAGTTATAACGCTATAAACTTTCATCTAGACCAAGCTCACATTAAAAAAAGCTTTTAAGTATCACTAAAAAGGCACAAGAAAGCCCTATCTACGATTTTCTTATTTAGACAGTACCATATCAACTAAAAAACTGGAGAACAATAAACACCTTTGAAGCACAGGCTGTTATGCCTTGAACTCAGCATTTCAAATACTGAAAACTGTGCTTGTAACCCTCTGCACACCTCATTATCATGGCACAGCTGCAGTGACAGACAGCTCACAGATAAAATATATATCATTATGAATAAATGTGTCAGATCATTCAATAATTATTATTCAAACAAAGCAAAACAGAAGAACTGCTGAAACTCCTTCATAAATTGGCCACCCACAGTTTTTCCCCTCCTTTGTGAAAGAGCACTTTTTAAAATGCATACAACCTTGGGATGGAAATCTGCAGTACTTCAAAGGCTTCTAACTTAGGGTGTCAGTCACCTGAAGCGTGGATTTATTTTTGCCCAGTCCACCCTAAAACGGGCTCATTGTACAGACAGATCTATGGCATATGGATGGCTGCAGGAACATAGGCAGGAGCGACGGACAAGGGAGCTGCAGCTGCTGGGACTGTGGCTGCGACGGCCATGAAGCTCCATACCTCCCACGCAGGGCCACGCTGTGGACCCTGTGAGGGCTGATGTTCTGGTACCTCCCTGGCTCATCCCACCTTCAGAAATAAGCCAAGATAGTCAGCACAGTTTTAAAAGGCCCCTCAAAAGCCACAACAGTCTCATCTCTTTAGTTCACTACCAACTTCAGCGGAGTCTGAATCAGTGTTGTGATGGTAAATTGTTTATTACTTCTCTACTAAGGCTCATTTTTAGTACCTTCTAACAGAAGGCCTGTGCAGAGAAGGCACATCCAGCAATTTCTGCAAAGGAGCTCGACACTGGCAGGCTCAGATAAAGCAGCCATCGCTAGGGACCACAAGAGGCTGACAAGGAAGGCTAAAGAAGCAGAGCAGAAAGCATAACAGGCATCTCCAGGAGGGCTAGATAAGAGTCATTCCCAAGCCATGAAAGTCAGTCTATGGGGAAGGAAAAACAAACAAAAGCTGTCCCAAACTACACACAGCTTCTAAGATGCTTATATTTTTCCTCCCTGACCTTCTGATGCCTTCCTAAAGAAACACTTTTTTTCACTTCATACTGTGGCTATATGAGAAATCACATTTACCTTCATCTTAGGTGCTGTCTGCAGGCAAAAAGTGTGACTTATACAGTTCCCTCATCTTCCAGTGACTTCTCACACCCACCTTAAACAATGTCTTAAGTACTCATTCATCTAGTAAATCTAACAGGAGCCAAAGCAGATGCAGAGCTGCATACTTTAACAAGAACTCCCACACCAGAGGCTTTGTTTTTGAAGCACCAAAGTTTCTTCCTACTAAGAACGTAATCTTAATTTGAATTTTCAAGCTATTCACTATGCCATGGCACAGAAACAAGAAGCACAACCTAATTACAAAAAAACCCCACATATATCATTAAATGCGAGTGCATACCTTCCCTGATGGCAGTAAATGGGGTTCCTTCCTCCTCTTGTAATCTAATCACCTTCAGTGCTACCAGTTTTCCATTTACCCTGAAAGGCAAAGAGGGGAAAGGAAGGAGAAATAAAAAACAAAGTTAAAGCAGAAACAGTATTTCTCATAATAGAACTTGTTTCCCATCATGTACTCATTCAATTTCTTCTTGCCAATGCCAGTGATTCATTTATAGCACTGCAAGAAACACTTCATAGCTTCCATAATGTCAACTTTGTATTTTCACACTCAGACACAATCCAAGAAATTATCTGTTTTCTGAGTCAGCCTGTTTCCTTTCTATTACAGCACTAAACTGAAGCTTTGTTAAGAAGTATCACATTGTAAAATACGGTTTTAAAGTATCTGTCCTTTTTGCTCAAATTGTTCAAAGAAAAAGGCATATGATTTTCATGAATTACCCCATTGCAGTATATCTGCAGTATATCCACATGTATACTGATTCACCTTCCCACTGCATCACACTCATAATTATTGCCCTAAAAAAAGCTATGTAAGTTTGAGATGGGAAGTATTTTTAGGTCATTCTGGCCATTTCCCGTTAGGGCAGGATTGTCCCTAAGATACATTCTTGACTACATGACCCAGGCTAGTTCTAGATTGTAACAGCTCTCATTTATAAGATTAAAAGTGTTTTTGCTCCAAGGGACAAAACTTTACAACAGGTCACTCTAGTTTCAAATCTAATTGTTTGGTTTTACTTCTAGCATTTAAAATTTCACCACACATGAATCACATGCAAGGCCCTGCATAAACTTGGTTCAGTTTATCCAAATTAAACCTCACAAAAACTGAATGAAACATATCAATTACCCTCCTCAAGAACAAACTTGTATGCGGAAACTTTAACCGACTCTCCAGGTATGACAATAGGAGGACAGATACCAAAAAGACATAACATAGTTGCAATAACAACAACAACAACAGTAACAATAACAATAACAACAACAACAACAACAGTAACAATAACAATAACAACAACAATAACAATAACAACAACAATAACAACAACAACAATTCTATAAAAGTAAAATTAGCCTTTACAGCCACAAAGCTCAAGGAAGCACTGGAGCTTTCACACTCCTGTAGTCATGGAGGCAATTCCCCGTAGTACTGGGCCCTAGAAGATTTATTAATTTTTTTAAGCAAGCTGATAGGGACACCTACCAAATCTGAATTCACCTTCTCCCTCAGGCTTTTGATTTTTGCAGTTAGATGACTTCAATGACAGGATGGCTACCATCTTGCTGCTTCTAATTATTTTTGTTTCACAATTGCCAGAATCTCATTAGCCCTATACACAGCACTGCATAATGACTGAGCAATTTCAGAAATCCTGGTTATCAAAAGATCATCATCTTCCAACTATCCATAATAGTTCAGACTGGCACCAGTTCAAGTCTCAGGCTGCTAGTCACTGTTGAAAGATAATTATCAGCTTAACCCTGCTGGATTATTTGGATTCCTCCTTGTAATTGCCTTATATATATATTTTTGTTTAGATTTAAACAGGACTTCTGGCATTAGAAGAAGATAAGCCTTGCCCCAAGTATCTTCATGTGTCATGCACAGACAGGAGAATAAACCATAATAAAAGCAGAAGTAAAAAGGCTGATGACAGACATACGGTTAAAATTTCTGTAGTTTTTAATTCCTCCATCAATACACCACCCTACCTATTATGTACCTCGAAATAAGATAGATACCTGGATAGCTTGATTATTTTACAATAGATTAAATAACTGTACAATAGAAATTTAAACAAGAAAAGAAAGGTCATTTTGCAGATCAAGAACAGGACAGATGCTGTGTTCAGAGAAGGCAATACAGAATACAATGGAAAAAAGCAGATCAAGGATGTACTAAGGAAACAAGGATGTGGAGTCTCCTGCCAAAACAACAGGAGGACAGCATGCAGCACTGTGTAGATCATGTTCTTTTTAATCTGAAGTTCTACATTCCATTGATTCATTAAGACTAACACATAACACAAATAGTATAGAACTATTTCAAAGAATTCACAATTAAACACAGTAGGTGGGCTGTGCTATTTGGTTATCACTGCCACTTTGTCATTCATACCTGTCATCATCTTGACAGACATCACAGCAACTCTTAGTACTATCAAAATGATCAAACTAATCTCAAGTAGTGTTTCTCTGTCATTTCATGCTCCCCTTTAGTATTATTTATCTCCAATATATCAATCTATAACTTCCAGAATAAAACAGCCTCCTTATTCTCATTTACTACCCAGTTATTAAAGCCTTTTATTTTTTCAGCTAATTTTCTATAACCAGGAGCATATAAAAATGGAAATGTGAGAAATGATGAAGCATCATCAGTCAAAAGAGATAGGTGGGTATATTCATATCCTTTAACTATTCTGCCACTGATGCAACCTCAGGATGCAGTTAGGTGATGCTGCAGAGGTGAGCTAAGGGCTACCTTAGGGTATAGCCTTGCAACCTATCACAACTTTTCTTTGCAGTCTTCAGTAGTGATTAAGATAAGGTTTGCAAGATTCCTCCCAAATATTACTTCACATTTCAACTTTCAAAGCATACTCACTATTGTTGTTATTTTCAAATGCAAATAGAAAAAACTGACAGGCAGACAGCCTTTCAGACAGTGAAAAGGCAATGCTACTGCCCCTTTTAACATCTAGGATTCATTAAATCACCACTCTTGCTGGCTCTCCAAAGTAAATAATTTCACACCCTTTCAAAACAATACACTTAGCTGGGTCAAGGATTTCACTTACGTTCACCCTGTCAACTGTCTCATTAGTTTCTATTAAGGGCAATACTGATGATAAAATTCCAATTTGTACAAATCCACCTCCTTCCTAAATTAACTCATGCTCTCCTCTCTCTCATCCAAAAATCTTCAGAGAAAGAACAGAAGTCCTGAAGCCTCCCTAACCATCGCACAAAGGTACTTTAGGCACATCACCAGCAGCTGACGGACAGTTTTACAATTTATGGAAATGCAGCATTTTAATGTTACATAATCTCTTCTAATAAATTACTGATTTTATATGTAATGTCGACCAAAAAAAAAAAAAGTCCAAATTGTTTTATGTGGCATATAGTAAAAGTCCGTATACTATAAACAATACAAATGAGCCAGATATTTCAAAAAATGTTAATATGTCTCATTCAGCCTTTTCTTAAACACCACATATCAGCATTACCAAAATAAATATTTATACAAATGACCATTTATGAGAAAGTACAGAAGATTAGAAATTAATTAATACATCATTAAGAACATATAATACTGATGAACATAAAGTAACGGATGACTTAATTGGCATCATTGGGATAATGCTGACGACACACAGAGAACAAGAGTACAATAACTATTTTCTCAAGTTCTCAAGTTATATTTAGATGCCATAAATGTTCTAAATACGAACATGTTTAAAAGAGTCAATTAACATAAAATCTCCCACTCTGATTTCAATCTGTTTATTAAATACAGAATTTTACCACTGGCTGGAGTTGAGGCTGAGTTCATAACTCAAGCAATGGCTAAGCTTGGGAACACTTCTGCAAAGAAAAATCAGTAGGTGGTATTTGAACAATGCTCTTACTTGTGATACACATTTCAATAAACTATTTTTTATGAAGTAACTCTCAATTGTTAAATATTCAGTTACACATAAAACTCAAAGTTTGCTATCAGACCCTGAGAATATCTCATCAGATCTACTCTGTAGTGATATTAATGTCACAAACAGATGTCTAAAACCCCAAACAGACCGTGGCGGCCTAATGAAACCAGGCTCTGCCAGAATTTTCCTTTGAAGAAACCTGAGAGAGGCAAACTCACTGTAGGTTTAGTCATCTCTGATTATTCTAGCAACAAGTAATTAATTCCACATTGAGAGAAACACTTCTTCTAGTCATTATCATAAAAGACAGTTCAGTGTAAACATGGTTTATATTCTATTTCTCCCCCTGAAAAGGACTTAAGTTTGTACTTTACAACAACTACTTACAGTTCCACTAAAGCCCCATGGTGCAAATACTCAAGAAACTAACACAACCCCTCAATTTCTTTTTTTGACTCCCACCATCTTTTAACCTCCATCCTAAATAAAAGTTACCTTGCTTTTGCAGAACCCAGTGGATTAAGGATAATTCATAATGCTGACATTTATTAGAGCTGAATGATAAAAGATCAAACCATTGGAACAGGCTACCCAGGGAGGTGGTGGAATCACCATCCCTGGAGGTATTAAAAAAAAAAACAACACATAGATGCGATGCTTAGGGACATGGTTCAGTGATGGACTTGGCAGTTCTGGGTTAACAGTTGGACTTGATGATCTCAAAGGTCCTTTCCAACCTAAATGATTCTATGATTCTATGAAAGAGTTCCAAGAGAGATGAAGAATTAAAATTATTAACTAGTGTTGTCACTGGCACTCAGGGATCCCATTCCTCACAGGACTCAAGGCAGTCTCATACAAACAACGGGATAGCCCTCACTTGAACAGAAGCAGGTCTACCTCCAGGTCCTTCATCCCCACCTTCCAGCCCACCTCATTCAGTTCAAACTAACCAGCTGCTCGTCTATGCACAAGGGCTGCACTTGACCTACACCTGCTGGAAGCAAATCACTTGGGACTGGCAGCAGGGAGAGCAACGCATAGCACCGGTCCTCCTCCACATACCTCACAGCTCTTTGGGCCCCACTGGTGTTTGTATAAACGTTTTTCATATAAAGAGAACTGGAAAACAAATGCAGTGGTATCGCTTATAAGTAAAGTAGCCTCTTACAACTCTGCACACAAACAGTCACAGGGGATCTCCTGAGAGGGGTCATTCCACAGCCAAGTGGAAAAGATATCGGTGCATAACGGCATTTGGTTGGCAAATTACTTCAGCATTTGCTTTACCGTTCCAATCATGCATATACGCATCAGTGCCAATACATTACTATCCCATAACTTTTAGCACTTGTATCCAATACAACTATCTTCTATCCTAGTTTTTCTACCACGTTTTCCTGTGCAATCCTGGGTAAATAATGTATTTTGTTTCCTCAGGTTTGTCCCCTGCTATAGGAGATAATAATGCTAAGTCAGCTCTGTAAAATGCTTTGCAAGTTGAAGCACAGCATAGATAGTGTAATGTTCTCTTTATATATACAACTATAGAGGAAAAATCTCCCTATATTTCTTTTAAATATTGAGAAATTCACTCAGTAAGTTATCTGTATGGTCAATGAGTCATCTTTTAGTTAGAATCTTAGTAACTTACTTTAGAACTTACACTACTTTAGTAATTTTTCCCCACCAATTGGCATTCTAGTTTGACATCAAGTCATCATTAGTTTTACATCTGGTTCAACTTGAAATTATTTGTTTGACTAAGGATTTACAATGCTAGAGATTTCTTTAAAAGCATCTATGTACACACTTTATAAACCCATGTCATGGCTTTAAAATGTATGGTAAAAAGACAAGCACATCAGTTAAAAAAAATGAGGAGGGGGGGGAAGTAAAAAAAAGGGGAAGCTCTAATAGGTAACCATAAAGTGCCTTTTCATAATCCATGAATATATAATCCTTTTCCAGCCATCTGGCATCCTCAGATGAAAAGAGCTTTATTTATAGATGAACACTGACCTCATATAATTTGCAAGAAATAAAAGGTTCAGAAAGTTTAGGTCACTAAGGCAACATGAATCAGAGCAATTTTGAAATACTCAGTCTAAATAAATTGGCCAAAACATGAAGAAATTATCTGTGAACAGGACTGTTGCACAAGAAACATGTGAGGAAGCATGTGAACTCAACACCTCATGCAGGTGTGAAGTAAAGCCACGGGAATGACTAAAAAGCAACAGCATAACAGATAAAACCACGGCAAGTTCTTCAGGCCACCCAAAGCCTGTGGCACTTGCAACAGATTGCACTTAAAGCAAAAGACCGTGAAAGAGTCACAGAGGTTTCATAACAAGTAAAAGAAATTCTGCAACTTAAAAAAAAAAAGGCAGAACGGTAATTAGTCCTGTCAGTCATCCTCAGTGAAGGTTTCAGCATCATAAGTATAAAACCCAAAATACTTAAGCCATCCTTTTTCTTGTGAGCAGCCATCCACAAACATATATGTGAAATATGATGGTCAGCTATAAATTCATAACGCATCTTACAATACATCATGTCAACAACAACACAGGTAGTTCCCACTGATTATTCAAACATTCCCTGCTGCCCCGAGAATAACCAACAAAGCAGCCAGCGCAGAGCATGGTGCCTGTCCTGCTGAGCACAACTTCTCTCAAAGATCTGTGCTTTATACCATGAACTCTGTATTGATTTTCAAGCAAATAGTGAAAGGTACTGCCTTTGATGGAGATAAATGTAAAATGCTCTGGCTTACTGAAGAAATAGCTTTTATCTTTGGGTAAATGTTGAAACCAACTTGAAGAGAAGAAATTCATATTTCAAAAGAAATGGGAAAGGTACCATGACTGAAGGGCTGTCCCACCACTGCAGTAAATGAGAGCTCAGAGCTTCTACTGTGTTCTGCTTCATGCTCTACCAATTTCCCATATTAACAGTTAAAAGGGATAGGGACCAGAATTTATTAGGTGTGGAAAAATCACCTTGGGGGGGAAATCAGAGAAAATTGGGTCCTAATAG
The DNA here is from genome assembly GCA_035590215.1 of Microhierax caerulescens. Classification (NCBI taxonomy): domain Eukaryota; kingdom Metazoa; phylum Chordata; class Aves; order Falconiformes; family Falconidae; genus Microhierax; species Microhierax caerulescens. The sequence goes on along the minus strand of JAVJGJ010000047.1, from coordinate 75,085,174 downwards.
AAGCACAATATTACAGAAAGCTTTCTTATGGTAAAATACAGCCATCGCCTTCAGGATGGTTGGCATGCACGGCATCTACATCCCCACAGCTCCCTAAGCAACAATCCTGCCAGCTCAGCACCTGCTGATGGGAGTGACAGTCAATGGAGCGAGGATGGAGTGGAGTGGAGACACCGCAGCCATGCTCGGTTGTGCTCCCTGCAGGAATGGGAACTTGATGGCACCACACAGCTGACAAGCTGTGTAACAGTTGTCACATGAAGAATCCATGAGGTGTCCGTGGCTGAGCCAACCACTCTGGTGAAATGATTCGCCTCAGATGAAACAATTTCATTGGAATACTAACGCACACCTCCCTCCCACAGTTGCCTGGCTCCAAGGTACTGCTACACCTCAATGGGCGCACGATAGCAGTTAGCGGCAACACGTGTGACTAAAGTCACTCAAGCTCCACCTAAATGTGATGGAAACAGGCTAGTCCCAGACTGAAATAAGTCCAGGGCAGGGTGGAAATTGTTGTCTAAACTCCCGGATTACCAGGCTGATTCAGTGTTCACAAAGCTAGGTCAATTTGACTCACTCTAAAGTTGTGGTGAATGAAGGGACTTCTAATCAAGGTGGGCAGCCTCGGGGAGCACGAGAAACACAAAACAGATGCTGAAAAGAACACCATCATCTAAGTTATGCATTCAAGTGAAGAAAGCTCTAGCTATGAGAGGAAATAGGATGAGAAAGTGTTGCAATCCACTGACATCAACAGAAAATTAGTTGAAAATAGGACAAAGATAATTGTGGTAGTGGGAGATCCAACTCAAAACAGCCCCACTCGAGGAGCACCCATAGTTAGCAGAGAACTTCAGCAGTGCTCTCGGAGGATGTGTACGCATTTGCATTACAAGTGAGAAACTTGTAACCAATCCTATGCATGATGAATGGATATGCAATATGCTATGAAGTATAAAAGGTGGACAGATGAGGGGAGAAGTTGGGGAAGACTCCTTCGTAACCTCTGGGGTCAGTCCATGGGCTGAACCTGTCTTCTCCCCCCATAGGGACACCTACTATTGGGTAAGAACTTTGTCTTATGCGCACTCAATAACTAACTCACGCTGGCTGTTATTAGTGATTACAGTTTAGTTGTACATAGTTTGGTTGTGTGTCACTTCAAGCTTGTTTTTGCAGACAATCTCAATCACTGGCAATCACGAACCTTAATTTTGCACAATTTTATATTAATGAAGTGTGTTATTCTGGAAACGGTTAGTGTTAATCCTTTGTGGACACTAGCAGTTGCCAGCAGCGGGTAACATAAATCGAATAAAGTGGGAAGACCCACTGAGGTGTCCCCCTTATGCTGTTGGCATGTTTCCCTGAACAAGGCAGTCGAATTGCCCTCCGATTCAGCAGGGTTGTTCAGCAAAGGATCCTGTTCTGTAACAGGATGCTGACAAACTGGTCAGGCACATGGGTCTCAGCTTTCCTGGGGTGCTGAGAGACAGATAAAAACCCAGGGCTGAGGGAATCTCCACACACACACACACTCTCACATGACACATACCAAGAGTGGTTTACCAAGCAGTGGAAGCATTACTTTGATAAGTGTAATTTTTACCAGAATAGTTTAGTGTAACACCTTGTACAGAGTTAAATGTAACCGTATGAAGATTATACTCTCACAAGATAAGAAAAAGTTGTTACTGTTCATGCACTAGAATGCTGCTTACACACAGAGGAACTACTAAGTTAAGTATGACCAACTACCTGTATGATCTCACTTTCTGGGAGACACACTCACGGACCAGGTTAACTGCACAAATACAGAACAACAGCTGCTCCTCCACAAAATAGAGATAAAACATCTTAACACTGACAATAAAACTATTTTGTTTAAAACCAGCTCCCCACCCCCCCACCCCACCTTTCAATATGGATTTGTGCATGAAGGTAGCATATGCAAAGGTTTTTAAAAAGTTTTTTTAGGAAGACAAGGCTCTATACACTAAGGCCTGATGACTGCCACACAACCTTAAGATCTTTGAGGAAGAGGTGGAGCTCTTATTATTCCACTAAAAAACAACCCTCAAACACCACAAAACAGCACAACTGCTCAGTTAGTCAGAAACCTTTCAACACCAACACTAAGGTTATTCGCAGCTAGTTTAATTTGCGCTCTGCCCCCCTTCTCAGGGCTACACTGCTCTTCAACTGAAACAGGAGTATAAACTGGTATAGGAGTACTCCCTCCAAGTACTCTTATTCTTCAACGTTCCACCTGCTCCAGCAATTAAAGCTGTAGTCTTGGTATTTTCTGAAATAGGTAACAATACAGCCTTTGTAACCCTGCTTTGTGCCAGTCTAGCCCTGTGTAAAGCAGGTGCTGAACTTGTGGAATATTTAGCGGGATAGCACCCAAGGTCCCACAGTCTTGCAAAACTACCATAAAACTGCCATCTCTCTCTTCACCAGACCATCACGTCAGTAATCAATACACATTTTAGTGTCATCCCAGCTGGCAACTAAGTACTGTGCAGTTGCTCACTCACACATCCACATCTGGATGGGGAGGAGAACTGGGAAAAAAGGTAAAACTCAAGGGTTAATAGGGTTAATAAGGGTTAATAACAACTTAATTGTTGAATAAAAATAATAACCAAAAGGAGGGAGAAGGAGAGAGGAATAAAATCCAAAGGGAAGGGGAAAAAAATCCCCAAGTGATGCACGTGCCCACCACCTACTGACCCATGTCCAGCCAGTCCCTAAGTAGTTATCAGTGGCCCCCAGCCAACTTCCTCCAGATTATACACCCAGTATGACCTTCTATGGTATGAAACATCCCTTTGGCTAGCTCAGGTCAGCTGTCCTGGCTGGGCCTAAGAAACTGGGAAGTCCTTGGCTTAGTATAAACATTACTTAGCAACAACTAAAAACATCAGTATGCTACCAACACTATTCTCAAACCAAATCCAACACACGGCACTGCACCAGCTACTAAGAAAAAAATAAAACTATCAGTTTTTTTTAAACTGTTTCATTTTAAAACCAAAACAATATTAGGTATATGGCATAACAATCCATCATGCATTTTTCACTTTACCCTTATTTCTAATATCTATGTCTTAAAGATTGATAACTTACTGTATAATATCATGATCCGCTTTCACATCAACAACCAACCTAGTCTTGTGAACAAACTTCTAAACTCACTTCTAAACTATGTGAAAACTTCTTTCCTAGGGAGTCCATAAGCAACTCCACTACTAATTCAACCTAGTTTTCAGCTCCAACCAAACTTTGGTGTTATTTACGTTTCTCAGAACTACTAGAAAGTAACCAATTAGCTGTCAGAGAAACACTGACAGCTCCCTTTCCTCTCCTGCTTCAAGCTATTTGTCTCACAAAGTTGGATACTTCCTTTTAAAGTAAAAACCCTACGGTAAAAGAAATGAGGCACCTCAAATTGGACTCTGAACACACACATCAAGGTCCACTTGAGATACCCTAACGTAACCGAACTATGACATGCACCTTTCCAGTCACATGTTAATGGCGACCAAATCTGAGTGAGCTTCACCAACTGAACTCTAAAAGCAGCGACACGGTAAACGGTTCCAGGAGAACGAGCGGGATGGCAAGAGCATCTCCGTCAGCTTCTCTTCCAGGCAGCCACTCAGGACACAGAAAGCCGAGGCGGCCGCCGTCTCCGTGCCGCAGAACCGCCGCTAACGGCGGGGCGAGGCGGGCCGCGGCGCAACCCCTGCTGCCGTCGCCCCTTCCCTCGGGCGGCGGCCGGGCGCCGGCCCCCGGGAGCGGGCCGCCCGTCCTCCGCCGGCGCGGGCGAGGAGCGGCTGCCGCCCTGCCGCCGCACGGAGCCAGCCTGCGGCCACCA
>JAVJGJ010000047.1:75016793-75081188 GCA_035590215.1 Microhierax caerulescens | reverse complement strand
GTTTGAGCACATGCAACTTAGTGAAAGGTGCAAAAAAAAAGCAAAGGTACACTAAAAATCACATGGAAAAGCAAGAAGCAGATCAAGACCACAGCAGTACAGAAACAGTGGAGATACTATTGGCTTGCCTCTCAAAACACAGATGCATGCTGTGCAAGCAGCAGTCACAGATCACATAGCTTTAACCAAGGAAATCTTTTTTAATTCTTTGCCTTGAAGGGCAATTGAACACAGTGGGAGGAGAGGACGGAAGCCATGCCAGTTCATAATATTGCCAAAAGCACAGTTTTTTTCCCTTAAATGCAATATGCAGAGTTCCCAATGTGGGGATGTGAGGATTCCACATCGCTTGGTAAGGGGTTCGGCTTGGCAGCAGCTCCTTTGTGCTGTCACCAGCTTTGTCTCCGGACTCTCATAACTTACATCAACATCTATGTGCCACAGATCAAGCCAGATCCCATTGCTGTACATTCAGGTAAATTTATAATCAAGCTCAAGAGGGAAGAAGGTCAATGGCAGCAGGAAGATAATATGTGTCAATCCACCGACAGACAGCACTTCAGCTCAGCCACAGAATGAAATGATACATGAATTCAGAAGTCACCTATTCCTCTGCACCTATTGTATGGTAAATGTTCAAGATGTTAGCCAAACAGACAGCCAATGGAAATTGTGTAATTTTTCACAGTGTTATCAGTAAATTACTAGGCCTACTTTTCCCAAAAATTTTACTTTAAAAAAAAAGCAGAAATCACTTCAAAGTGATGTGAATCTCATGCAGTAAGCAGCCTCTTGGGGTTTTATACAACAAAGTAAGGTGAGAATTTAACCTGAATGGAAGTAGAAAATGAATGTGCCAAGATGAGTTTCATGACGCACAACTGACATGCAACATGTGAAATCAAATAGATTTGCCCATCGATGCAACTGTCAGTCAGAAACAAATGGCTGCTTGGTGATTTCTCCAATAAACAAAAAAGCCCAGCCTAAGAGAGTACTGCTTCACTTTCCTCAATAACACAGTCCTGTTCACTCTGCTGCTTCCTCACCCTAGAGAATCATTTCTGTCTGACTACAAAAAGAGAAATCCATCATCTAGTAAGAGGAATTAGGCCACTTTGTTTCACTTTCCCAGGATACTACCACAAATACTTAGAAAAATAACAGGTTTGAGAGGAAGGCAAGGGCTTGGTACCACATATACTGCTCCAAGTTGTAAAAAGCCAGGCTTGCCCTGAAAGGAAGCTACTGCATGCATTACTTCAAATATTAAGAAATGAACGGCTTATTTTTTGTCTTTGGAGGCAGGTGTATCTTTCAGTCTTTCCAAATATTAAGCTAAAATCATGAATTTTTTATTCCACCATTATGAACAGCAGGGGAAACAATTTTAAAAGCTGTAAAAAATCTCAGGAAATGCATTTAAAAAAAACAGACCCCACCTCTCGCCACATGCAGGTGGTGACAACTATTAAGCACAATAATTCTGAGTACAAAGCATCATTCAAAACAACTCAATCTGATCTTAAATTCTCAATCTTCAGCTACAGTTACAGATACATCTTAGAAACATGTTGGCGAAATGAGAAAGGCCAGCATGAAAGTTACTTGAGAATTAGGGATTCTCAAACATTTTGACCAAAATGCACTTGTGCAAGTATTACCAGCTTTTCCACATCCAAGTCATGTCTGCATTCTGCAGTGTGCCATGAGGGCTTAATCCTTCAGCAGTCAAACTGGGCACATGCCAAAACAAACAGCCCTCTTTTGACCTGTTTTGCTCATTTTAATTCCCACTGAGCCTGTAGCCAGGATAACAGAGTGATGCATATCACAGCCTCACCCTATGTAGCTACAGCAGGTGTTAGAAAAAAAATTCTGTATCTGTTCCTGTATCATTTTAGATAAAGCTAGAAACAGTCAGAGCCAATCTGCCAGAAAAGCAGCAGCAAAGTCAGGCTCTCATGGAATGGCTGGAGTCAGTGTTGGCCCACCCGTTTGCCCCCGCCATCCATCTTCCCCAAGAGTATGTCATAGCAGGGATGCTCACTCTTCTTTGGGGATACCACCTGGGCCAGAGACTCCTCAATTTCTCATAGGAACATAAGAGATAACAAGGTTACATTACTCAACCAACACCTCCTTCTGAAATAGCAGTTCGACCCTGTAGTGTTTACCCTGTTCTTAAAGCACAATCTCCCCATGTTGTGAAGTAATTCAACTGTTACTCTAGTTCAAGAAACAGAAGTCTGGACTGGAGGTGCTGAATCTGGATGGTGCAGTATAATACAGGAATAACATAATTCTCAGTGGGGAAAAAAAGGAAGCCAATCAAAATTAAGCAGGTGAAGGAATATTACAATAACATTAGGAATATGCTTGGCATATGCATTCTTATCCACACTCTAGTTATGCATGCTTTCTTCAAAATACATTTTAAAGGCCTTGCAAAAGATGTGAAGCAGCAGAATGAAGTTATGTATAATTGTTATATTTCACACTATGTATCCAGAGCTTACTATTTATAACGGAGAACATAGTGTGCCCGTTTATTTATTATTGCCAATTTCTTATTCAACTACCACTAACATCATTGAAGTATTTCTTACAGATCTGCAGTCATCTCTGCTGCAATACATGAATACTTCTAACAAATCCATGTTTCATAACACATTCACAAATCACCACTGAACGAAATAGTTTCAGGGAAGTGCTTTGCTTTGGTTTTAACTTTCAGTCTTTTCCACTGATTGGTGGGGCATCTAGCAACCCTGTTACCTTAATTCAGTGTTATTGAAAGCCCAGGCATATGGGATAACTATCACCAGACATGTGCTATGATTTTACTAAAGGGTATTAGTAATAAGGTGCAAGCTGAAATCTATACCATTTTCTCATATTACGCAGACCTCAATAAAAAGCTTACATGTGTATAATGTCTGGAACTTAGGGTGGTGCGTAACCAAACCATTCACAATACAATGTAACTGCATTTTCTTGAAGAAAGCTGCCATTGAAAGACTAATACATGCACTCGCTTGGCAGAAGTGTAAATACTTGTACATCTAGAACATGGTTTTATTCTTATCAGCTGTCATGCTCACTGCTCTCAAAGTTACTGAGAGATCAGGACATCCCTTATACTGATTTATTACAAATATTCAGTGAAAAAAAATTAAATTTCAGTACCTACCTAACTTAATGACCCTGGAAAATGTTAACACATATTTCCTTGTTTCAATAGTTACTCTGTAGTCTGTTCCATGACTGTCATGATATTCTCTCTGCTGAGAATGGCAGCATTGCCTCATCTATCGTTCACTAGACAAAGTTTTAGAATAAAGATATCGCACATACCCAATCCCTCTCTCTGAAATGCTTTATTATTATTATTGAAAATTTCAATATGAAAACTTGATTAAATATATGAACACAAGACACTGCTTGACAAAAGATAACTCTCAACCAAAGCACTAGCTCATGAAGCATATTTTAAGTGTGTTTACAGAAATATGTTATACAATATAGAAGAACTTAGGGCACTGGGGATAAAAAAGTTTCAATAGATAACATTACAGTGGCTGAAAAAAAAATTGACATGTATACAGTAAATTATTTTGAGGTGGAGTAGTTGCAATGATTGTAAATAAACTCCTGTAAACAAACTAAACTTACAGTAGTCCAAATTTCCATTCATTCCCTTCATATGATTTTATTCAAGCTTTTTAATAATGACAAACAAAAAGACCAACAACTTATTGCATATATTCAGTATTGCTCTCAGAACATCAGAAAAAGCTACTTGACTGTATATCATGTTTTTACCCGTAAAAATTAACTTGGAATGGATATTGAGAACGCACTACAACATCCAAGTACAAACAAAACACCAGATTAACCAGATGGAATCTCATCTTGTTCTGATGTGAATGTAGTATGTTACCTATGCAATATGGTTTCATTCGCTTTCACTAGAGCACATGGATGTCAGTAGCATTTCGCATCCATTCATAGGGATCTATGTACAAGTGCAGCACCATCAGATAATACTCTCTGCTTGTCTTCATTTACACACCAAATTAAATGAAGAAAATCATCACTTACTTGCTTTTCCCTTTGTATACTGTAGCATAGGACCCTTCCCCTAGTTTTTCCAGTTTTTCATATGAGTCTGCTTTTCCGAACTTGGGACTTGTAGGCTGAACAAAACAAAACAAAAGACCTTTCAGCATGTATTGCACCCACAACATTAACTGCTTTGAGTGAGCCTTTAGAGACCACACATCACTATCAAAACTCATAGAACAGACCTGCATGTTTTCAGAAGCCGACAATAAACCCAAGAAAAAATAATAATAGCAGAGCTAATGAAACAATATAATGGGCTACTCAAAATATCATTCAGCACCCCAGATGGTGGTTGCAGATATCAATCATACACTTACACCACTGAAACATCAAAAGGATCTTGTGCTTAATCAAAGAGATGTTTCTGTTTTATTTTCCACATGTATCACTTCATACAGGGGAAAGATCATTAACAACTTAGCTATCTATCTTTGTTAAGAGATCTAACAACGTTCTCAATCTGCCCTACAAAACCAGATTAAAAGAGCTGTTTGTTTTGTTGGGTTTTTTTAAAACTAAAGCCGCCCCCCCCCCCGCCCCCCCAACATTGCTCTAAGTAGTCAGTGTCCCAGTACATCAACCATTGCTCAGGTAGCAGTCAAAATACTACAGGAAAGCATCTTTAATGAGAGTATCTTGATGTTGACTTATGTTTACAGTCTTCAGATTGTGGATATAATCACACCATACTTAGAATGACATGTATATACAACACAGTTGATTAAAGTCCTGTAGCCTTAATATCTGCAGCCTAAGTGAGGGGTCTAAAAGTGAACCAAACTAAGCAACAATTCTTGCTCAAAGGGCCAGATAACTCAGTTGACCTTTGTGACAGACTTATCTTAGACAGGTACTTATCCCACTTTTACACAGTCCTAACTGAGAACACCATAACACTGCAAAAACAGAAATCCACCTGATATGAAAACTTTCCAATTCAGTTCTTGAAAAATGTTTGAGTTTTCTGAAGTGCGTCCCATTTTCCAAAATTTTCCCATTTTCCAGTTGTCTGGAAGGGAAGAGCATTTTATTTTTCCAAGACACAAAAGATACTGCAAAAAAATGGGACTGCAGCCACCCTCAGCATTATCCACATATATTTTAGACTGCAGTGCCCAGATGTCCTGTACCTAAACCAACCGAAAGAGTATAGAGCAGAAACTTTGGAGGGTCAGCACTAATGCTCAAAATCACAAACAGGGACTGATTTGTTAGCACTCTGGTTATAACATCACAAAGAAAAGCAGCCAAGGAAATCCAGCACTGAATACAACTGGGAGACTCTAAGATGTGTGCACATGCACATGCACATGGTGTACACTCATATTTAGGATCTTACACCCAATTTACAAAAAGTACTCGTTTCATGTTTTTTTGAAAGGTAACAAACATTATAGTACAGGACACATCTACATGTAAAGTTTTTTAAAACCATGTTCAAAAGTTTTAAAGCAACTGAGCCTAAAAACTACTTCTATTTAAACAGACAAGAACATCCCAGGGTAGATGACTTAGTACCTCATACCCCTCTATTACATCCAATTAACCATTAGCCAGAAAACACGAAAAATCTCTTTATTCAACTATTGTACAGTGGTCCTAAGCCAAAATTCTGGCGCTTTGGCATATATACACCTTTTTCTGAGATGACAATCCCAGCTTTCTACTGAATGGTATCTGGATATACACATGTAGGTTTGCAAAATTGAGCCCTTTCATGTCCCTCCAGTATACATAACCTATTATTTTCCTATCCAATTCCTAAATATTAATAGATCAATGAAAATTTGTCATAGGAGACCTCTCAGATCTTTTTGTTGTTACCGTTTGGAACACGTCATTATAAATAGGGCAGCAATATTTTTGCTTCCCAATTTGTGCTTAAAAATGCATTCTGCCTGGTTAGAAACATTTTTTTTTTTTTTAATCATAGCTTTATTACAGATGTCACCAATAGATGTGACTAGAATATTTATTCAAGTAGCCTTCTCATTTAAATGTCCAATTATGGACTAATGCAACATTACACAACTATAGAAAAAAAAGTGTTTAGATATTAAAGTGCCTCCCATATAATGAAGAGTGATAGCAAAGGATTTCCCAAATTGCAGGTTGCAGTGAACACACTGTGAGCAGCTGGAGTGGAAATGCTGCCCTAGTTAACAGTGAATAGTTCACTGTTGGTTTCCTTGTAGCAAGGCAGAAAAAGGACAGGGTTTATACATGTGTTTCACATCAATTCTTATTTTCACACTGAGATTTACTTTTTTTTATACTGCTGAAAACCATAATATAAAGGTCACAACAACTTGTAATGCCTTAAGATCTTGATAGGAAACAGGAAGCCTTTAATCCATTACCACACAGTAAATCAACTCCTGCAACCACAAGCTCATTTCTCCATATTCTAGCTGCAAGAAGCATAGATCAGGGGTTCTCAAACTACAGCCCACAGGATGGATACGGCCCCCCAGGGTCCTCAGTCTGCCCCCCCGGTATTTACAGAACCCCCCGCTGGGGGTTGGGGGGGGGAAACCAAGCAGCCGCAGATGACTGCCTGCCACTTCATCCGCGCGCCGCCCCCCTGCTTAAAGAGTTTGAGGACCCCTGGCATAGATTTAAGGTCATGCCTTTTGACTTATTCTTCTCCTGGAAGCTGCTGCATCCTTACCAAGTACAGGCAAAATGCTAAATCTTGCACTGGCAGGACCAGGAGGTGAGCTCACTCCCGAGCATACAAAAGAGGTGCTGGTTTCAGCTGTGTTGTCCTTCAGGGGTAACCCCACACAGTGCCCAGGGCTCAGCCCTGCAGCAGCAAGGCTGACCCACCGCCCTCCCCAAGCAACCTAAATCACTTGTGCAGTGCCTGCTCACGCTGAGTAAGGGCAGACTAGAAACAACCAGAGAACAATCAGAAACCCACTGCCCACCGTCTGCCTCACGTGCAGTAAAATCATGCAGCTGAAATCCTCCTCTTTGGCAAGTTACAGCACCTCCGCAGTGGAGCTCAGCTGTATTCCCACTGGATCACTAGATGGGATCGCCCACATTTTCACAGTATTAGACATGTCCCTTTGTGAAACGGACATTATTTTTCCTTGCACTTGTGATCTTAAAAGGCTTAAAATTTTTGAAGGTATCTGGTGTAGAAAAGCACTTCAGAAGATTTTACAAAAAAAAAAAAAAATTGAAATAAATTCTGAGGCAGCATAAGAGTTTGCAAACTAACTTTGATGATACTTCTACATGAAACACCAAGACAGATATCACTCAGCACATGCAATTACTTCAGAAAATGAAGGAACAAGTTTACCATTTTTTCAACATTTTCTCAATTTTTTCTTTAAATGGAGTTACAAATAATAATTCAAACTTACAACTACAAGCTGCTTATAAGGTTAAGAAGTTCGTACTCTCCTTTCCTTTTATTTCTGGATTATAAAGGAGGTGAAGACTGACTGAGATAATGCAAAAATAGGAAACTTTCCAAAACTTGCTTTAAGCTTAAAGGGCTCTAAATAAAGGGCTATGGAGGGGGATCTAAATTTGAAGTTCCCTGTGACTGCTGACAATTATAACCACCTCAGCCTTCTTTATTATTGCACTCCCCCTTTCACACAGTCATTTTCTGAGCTTCATGGCCATAAATTTTGTTATTCAGATTTCTCCACATTATCTTTTTCAACCGTATCTATTAAAAAAATGTGTCTTGTCACAGCAAGATTACTGTGCCAATTTGTTGGGGGGGGGTGTTTGGTTGTTTGTTTTTTAGCAAATGCTAGTATTAAAATCAAATATAGAAAAATTACTTTTAAGTACAAGTTCTTATTTTAAAGTATTTTATTCCTTCTGGTAAAACACATGGAAAAACATATACACAGAGATTTGTGTTGGTTGAGTCACGAGCGTCCCATATTCTGCCTAGGAAGTGGTTGACTGAAATACACATAGCAAGTGAGACATATTCAGAGCACATCAATGCTACAGTGCTTGCCATCAGCCACCAACATCTCACAAGCAGCAGCCTTGAAAGAATTCCCCCTATGTTTTAGAAAGCTGGTGCAATCCTCCAATTTCACCCAGGCAAGATTTCTCAACAGAAAAGAGTACTAATTTTAGCTGAATTTCAGCTAATTTTAGCTGAACACATATATTTTGATGTTTGTTCGAAGCTACTTTTTGAAGATCTAACATTACAATACTTGCACCCACTATAAATTTTCCTTTCTTCTTATTTCTCCATATTGCTTTTTAACCCTCTAAAACACCAACATAGAACCACAAAATAATAGAATCATTTAGGTTGGAAAAGACCTTTAAAATCAAGTCCAACCATTAACCTAGCACTGCTAAGTTTCACCACTAAAATATCTCTCTAGGCACTGCATCTACACACCTTGCATCCCTCCAGGGATGGTGACTCAACCACTCCCCTGGGCAGCCTGTTCCAATGCTTGACCACCCTTTCCGTGAAGGAAATTTTCCTAATATCCAACCTAAACCTCCCCTGGCATAACTTGAGGCCATTTCCTCTTGTCCTGTCAGTTGTTACTTGGGAGAAGAGACTGACACCTTGCTACAACCTCATTTCAGGTAGTTGTAGAGAGCAATAAGGTCTCCCCTGAGCCTCCTTTTCTACAGAGTAAACACCCCCAGTTCCCTCACACACTCCTCACAAGCCTTGTGCTCCAGACCCTTCACCAGCTTCGTTGCCCTTCTCTGGACACGCTCCAGCACCTTAAGGTCTTTCTTGAGGGGAGGGCCCAAAACTGAACACGGTGTTTGAGGTGCAGCCTCACCAGTGCTGAGTACAGGGGGACAGTCACTCCCCCAGCCCTGCTGGCCACACCGTTTCTGACACCAGCCCGGATGCTGTTGGCCCCTTGGCCACCTGGGCACACTGCTGGCTCATCTGCAGCCGGTTGTCAGTCAAAACATGTCACAACATAAAGTGACTGTGATAAAAGGACAAGCTTTGCCATATCTGAAAACTGGTTATTTACTGGTGTATAATTGGTGTAATTTTTTGTTTAGGTAACTAAAGTCTTCAAAACTTTCTTTAAAATTTTTAACATGATTTGTTGGATATAAGCCAAAGGGAGATCTCCTCCCTATGCTCACACAAACTTGTATATAGCAAACATCAGTGGGACTATTTAGGTGTAAAGAAGCCCACTGCTCAGTGCTACAGCTTTGTATTTGCTACAAAAAAAAGAATCTCCAAAGCCAAGAAAAAAATAAACCACAGGTGCACACGTGACCAAGACTGAGCATTTGAATGGGCAAAAAGTTAAAAAAGGCAGTAATCAACCTGTGAACAAGAAATTGATACCACTGGAAAATCACCGAAAAGTGAATTTTCATGCTAGTGAGAAATCTTCCACAGTGAGAAATCAGATGGGAAAGATAGATGAATTACTAGGACAAAAGGGAGTAAAGATCCTCATGCCTCTGAAGAATTAAACATACTCCCACGTCACTCTGAAAGGAAGTCAGCACGAATTGTCGTGGATCATGCTATCTCCAAGAGGACACTGGTAACAGGAGCACAGAACAGTGCACATCTTTCCCTCCAAGAAACCTAACAGTGATTTTAGTTGTTTGCCTTTATGCTTCACTTTCCTTAAAGAATAGTTGCCATTAAGCTAGTTTTCCTATTATTAGCCTACATTTTTCCCAGTGCAAGATTAGTCTAAGAGCCTCACTGAGCACAGGGAGTGAGCATCTCTGGCAGCACAGGTTACAGTAACCGAGATTAGAATTCTTTTTCCCCTCTGGTTAAGGAAATACAGATCATAGTAACAAGGATAGAAAGAGTATGCCAAAATGCTGGATACAGAAATAGAAGAAGCTAGTATTTCAAACTGATGTGACAGTATTAAAAATAACAGAGAGAAAAATAAATTACAGGAATCTGTCTTTTCTGATCAGGTAATATTGAATAGCTATCCCATTGATACAGACTGTAGAAGGGGTAATAGGTTTAATCCAAGATCTTGCAGTATGAGTCTTTGCACTAAACTTTCATGTGAATACCTCTCTTTCTCTGAAATTTTCAAAATCTATGTAGTAAAGAAAACTTTAATGGAAAATTACACTGAAAATCACCTGACTATTCTTATAGAAGCTGTGTGGGTTATGTTCTCATGCATTTTTCATAACTGCAAAACAGCTTGTGAATGTCACACTTAACCATCACACTCCTGAGCCTAAGTTTTAAATAAACATTTTTTAAAAAACAAAACAAAAAAAACCCTGCGTGATATTAAACTTCAATAAAAAAACTATCCCCAAGGGAAAAAAAATATTATTTTCACAGTACCACTGTAAATTATTGAAAATCAAACCTAAAGATCAGGGGGTTTATATGCCTCAAAAGAAATACATTCACTGCCAGAAAAACTTGAAGGTAAAAGGTAGGCCAAGAAACTTAACTGAGATTAAATTAGAAAAACTGAAGATTCTTTTTTTTTTTTACCATTTTTTTTTTTTTGTCTTCTTTGACACAGCGGGGTAAAGCTTCTTTCACAAAACCATATGAAAGTTTCACACTGATTTCAGGTTGTATCCAACCTACAGTAACAGACCAATTCGATCACACTTTTTTTTTTCTTTTTAACCTTGGAAGTTGGACTGTTTCCTCAGCAATATTCAAGGGATACAAAGATGTTCTAGAATTCAAACTAAGCCTTAATCTCAGCTCTCTCACTATCTGATCCCATCCTGTTGCTTGCATCTTTCTAACCCTTTAACACACAGCCATAAATTAAGAGCAACCTGAGCAGAAAGAACCACTGAGCTCTGTCTGGAAGGGCTAGATGCAGTTTTTAAAGCTATTTACTTGTTCTCCAGGCTATTAAAGCACAGAAGCTGAAGCAACTGCCACATTTTATCTGACTCATCATCTAGTGTATCCCCCAGGTTAACAATTATTAAAGGTTCTGTTGTGCCAGAAAAGAAAAATCTGCTCTGTACATTGGACTCCAAAATTGTCTTACTTTAATAAACAGTACTGTTCAGGAAGGATGCAGTTACCCTAGTAATTAACAGGTTCCTAAAACTGCAGAAGTAATACACCTGAAGAGGAAGACAGGCAAGAACAGCACACCAAGTGTTTAGGCAGACAGAAATTATAACCTAACTTTTAGACAAAATTCTAACTTTAGTGTCTGCTTTAAAGTTAGATTTCTTATACAGCTGATTTACAATGTCTCGGTAGGATCAGTTTATGCTTTTTGCTTGTACTTTTTTGAAGGGAAGTTCATATAACAAATCTGAAAATTAATAGAATTTACAGAAACAGAAGGAAGGCTGCTCTCCCCAAAAGTTGCAATCAATGCCGTAAAGCATTATTTAGTCAACTATTTTTATCTGAATTATTTTTTTACCTTTATATGAGTTGGTAGAATATTAGTGTTTGCTGCATTTAGTTTTTAAAACGTAACTGGAAGGTAGTATATATACCTTAGCATGAAATTTTACTTCATTGCCATGAATTTTAAGCCATTCAAAGAGAATAAACTGATGCATACCACTACTTAACTATATCTTGACCTGATGGCTAGCTTACAAAACTGGCAATATTCTATTTACATACAGTGCAAAAGTACTGTTTTGGTGTATAAAATGTGTACACTGAATACAATAAAACTTCACCTTGTACTGGAGAAAATAAATAAGGCCACATGCCTAAAAAGCATGGATCTCAAAAATTTCCAAGAATTACAGTCAAACAATCTTCCAAAGCCAGTGTTATTTTGGGAAGCGTGGTATGTGTTTGGTTTTGAGTTGTTCTTTTTTTATTTTGTCCAATTTATTTTGTAGCTTTACTGTTTCTTAAGTTAAGGGGAAAAGAAAAGCAAATTTCTTCCCTTGGTAGGAAAAAAAAACAGGAAAAGATTTTTAGAAAGATATAGACAGACAGGTAAGTGCACATAACTATAGCTACATGTATATTATATATATATATACACAGATACATTGTGTTGGGCTGGATCAGAGCAAAGGCTTGTCATGCCAAGTTCCCTCCTTCTAGCAGTGGCCAACAGGTGATGCACAAGTAGGTAAACACCTACTTCACTACCTCCAAGGTGAATGTTACCCATTTTTCTCATGTGATAAAAGGGTAAGTCTATTCTGCTGGAAATTCTATCTCATAACATACAATTTCAATCAGTTTAAACAGTTTGAAAATCACACTCATGGATCTTTTCTTATGTTTAAAAGAAGGGGGGAAAGAAAACGGATGCAATGTGACTGTTTTACATAAAAAGTATGCAAATGTCAGGTGGAAAAACTCTTAGCTGTAAAAATTGCTTCTCTTATAAGAACAAAAAAAATGCTAACTTCTGTCTGTAATGCTACTGCGCTAATTAACAACACAGGATTACTACTGGGTTGCAACAAGGTGTGACATTAACTGCAGAAAATTACTTCATGTTCAAGAGGAAATGATTTATTTTCCAAGTGACAATCTATGGGCAGGAACATGGAGCTCCAGCTTCCCCAAACCTCTCCATGTGTGATTTTTCTCATCACAAGGCACAGAGCATTTTCAAGGTAAGTAAAACACAAAATGAGTAACATGTCACCTGTGGAGCATTATTTGGTGATCTTCAGCAAACACTGAAGCTGATACCTGCCAGAGAGCTCATAAAGCTTCTGAAACTCATCAAAACTGAAGCTAATGCCCCAGGGCATTACAAACAAGGTTGTTCAGGTCACATCTTGAAAAATGTTGTTTCCGAGACAAATAAAGGACTTTCACATGAGCAGAAGCAGTGACATGGCACTGCAAGCCTCAGCCATGTACCTTCTGTAGGCATCACTTGCCCCAATGGATGGCTATAGAGGATTTTAAATGATGAAAGGGAAGAGCCAATCTCTAATTCAGTTCCTCTACTAATCAAGCATGCAAAGTGAAACTTGAAGGTAGCATACATATATCAGAGTATCTTAAAATAAAGCTTACAGAAAGCAGAGCCAAAACTGAAACAAACACAACTACACAACTGCAGCCACTACAGCCCAGAGGGTATAGCATGCTAAAGAACATTAACAGAAACTGAATGCCCATTCAGACTGGTATAATCTACACAGCAGAAGAATTTCCAGAGAATCAAGTATTAATTCAATAAGGAAGAATATGTAGCAGTCCTCTGACATGGAAAAAAAAAAAAAAAAAAAAAAAAAAAAAAAAAAAAAAGTAGTGATCAGAAAAGTAAGTAGCAAGGGTATCTGCTATACAACATCAAGACTAGAAGAAAAATGAAACCCCAAAATCCTTCATCAATTCAAGTGTAATTCAAAACCAGAAGATGACAAATTCCTGCAGCTAACCACACAGACATATGCTCAACAAAATGTGCATCAGAACATCTGCCTGAAGCAATGTATTCAGACTCTGGGGGAAGGGCAGCAGCCTGATTATATCTCTGCCTTGATTGTCTGTGAACTTAGGTCTGCTGGGCAGGACCAGGCCTGGTGTGCCATCAGCAGAGGGCTAACACCACCTTTTGCTGTGAAGTTCTGCTCTTCCCTCTTCGTTGGTATGAATCTTGACATTATTCCACAAGTTTTATTCTTTGCCAGGTGCTCTTCAGATTGCTCCTTGTGAGGAAAAATCAAAAATTACTAACAATGCTTCCAAGTAGAAGGAAGAGCTGAGTTCACCAAACAGAGCTATACAAATCAGGAAGAATTATGGGAAGTTGAGAAATGAGAATTGTATTTCAGGAAATTCCTATGCACCTACTCTAACACGAGACGTCTGCAGCAAGTCTGTGTGAGTCAGCATAGGGGAAGATTACCAAAACCGTATGTCTAGCTAGGGCTCTAACCAGCAGCATACTAGTAGAAGAAGCATTAACATCATTTACATAAGAAAATACTGGGATCATATGAGATTGCGTGAACACTGTAGAGCACCAGCCCTCTGGAAAAGAACAAGATGCCAATAACACAGATTAAAAAAAAAAAAAAGTCTGCTTTAAAATTCTGGAAGCAAAGGGAAAAAAACTCTTCTGTTTTAATAGAAAATAAGTACATAAAGCATTAACAGATATTAATAATAGTTTATAAGAGGAACATGGTAAGAACGGCAGAGGCGGAGAGTGAGTTAATACTGCAAAAAAACTTAAGGAAAGACTTCCCAAAAAAGTCATTTAAATTGATGGTTGTGGTGCTGACAATAATCAAGCATCACACACAAGTAAACGAAGTGCAAACTGCTCCATCCCATCCTTAATGATTGCAAAAGTTTTAGGTAAGAACTCCTTTCTATGGACTCATCTGAAACACACAGAGGAGACATCTTTGGCAGCAGCTATACAATGCCAGGCAAGGATGAAAAAGCAAACCTGTTTTTGCTACAGATGGTTACATTTTAAAATGTAACCTTTTCTAAAAAGGACAGTTCCCTGGAGACATGACATCTTATCCATTAAATTTACATGGGTTAAACAAAGCTCATCTACAGAAAATGAATCTCTTGACACTTCTTCTTGGAAGTCTGACAGGATTCCGTCGAACCTATAGGGAGGACAGAAGATGTCCAGAAGACAGCAAAATGAAAAAGAAAGAAAATAAAGAAGAGGCAATCAACCTTTTAAATTATTTCACGCCAATAAAGATTTGAAGTGTTACATCCATTCTGCTTAGATCTACAGTCTTCGACTCAAAGGTCACATTATTATGGATTTTTCTTGCCAAAGCATAACAGAAATAGCTTTTCAATAATTTTGAAGGTCTTTTGGGGGAAATCTGTTCTGGGCATTATTCATGAAAGATATGACATTTTATTTATCTAGTTTCTTTCAAAATACTTGAGAATAAAACAATGATGGGTTGCCAAATCCTTCTCAGCTGTTTCTCTCTCTTCTGTCTCTCTCTCACACACACACAGTTTCTGACATAGAAATAAATGAATATTATTTTTACTACTTGGTTTTTAAAAGATAATTTTAAAATGTAAACAAGATCTGTCAAATCTGACCTGTTTCTCTAAAAACTAATCTAAAAATCAAAAAGGCACTTCACTGGTTTCCCAAACCTACGGGAAGGAGCTCCTCTTCAAAAATAAGCAACCCTCTGAAAAATTTGCAACATAAACATTACAGCAGCTTTAATGCCATACCAGGATCAGGAGAGGAAAATGCCTAGAAATCCTGTAAGACATCCTAGCTAATATCTGAGAGAAATTTCAAAATACATTCTTCTTCAAGTTCTATTTTCTTACTCCATTTTATACATAAATTACAAATATATGTGGGAAACATCTTTAATAGAAATTTTTGTTTTGTTTTCATGTAATCAATTCCTTCTTAAGCAAGAAAACATTTGTCTGGTGTTAATAATTCCACCATTCGGTACACATGCAGGTGTGAGGACTGTGCACTTACAGAGCTGGGGCTGGAGTGCCGCCTTACTTTAGGCGATTCCTTCCCTGCAGATGAGGTTTTGAAGTTAATGCAAGCGTTGTTCTCTGAATGAACCCTCTTCACTTGGTTAGTCGGTTTCTCAAATGGATCAAAACTACTCTGCGTCCTCTGAACCCGGACTTTTTTATCCTCAGGAATTGTATCCAGAGGTTTGATCACTGAATCCATTCCCTGGCAGTTCCGTGTAGACATCTTTGTGACACATATCTGAAAGGAACAACAGCATTCATTGATTCTAACAGACTCAAAGTGTCAATCCATACATCAGCCAGCATAAAAAAAGGCACTGGATTTCATGAACATTAATTTTCTGTTTCTACACTAAGATTGCAAACACCACATTCATTTTACACAGAGGACACAAACCACAGTCATAACAATAAAAAGCCTATCTTTGTACAGTGCACTAAAAGAGCCTGGAAAGGAAAAAAAAAAAGAACATACATAAAATTCATACATCTGTATTCTTGTACAACATGTTCTTAGCAACATTGATGTTCCATTTCTTTCTCCAATCCAGCCACCAATATCTGCAAGCAGTATTGATTTCCATTTGTCTAAAACTGGATGAGACCAAACTAAAATAAATGATGGTAGTTTGTGTGTGCACTTTGGTGCTGCCCTGCCAAAGATCCAATACCAATATGATATTGTATTTTTAAATAATGCTTATACAGTGTTATTATTATTATCACCATATGTCTCAGAAAATCAAATCAGTAAATCAATTCCCAGGCACTGAAATGTGAGACTGCGGCTTAATGGCACACTAAAGCACAGAAGTTCAATTCTTTGTTACCATGAAGTACGACTCTGCTGAGCCCCAAAGACTGCAACCTGCTGCTTGAGCTACCAAAATATGCTAATGCTAGTTCAAAGGAACTAAATGGGCATAACAGCAAGTTTAGATACTCCAGTCATGCACATTTATGTCTTTAATACTAATACCTTCCAATGTATAAGACATTTTTTAAAATCACACAGTTCGTAGAGGGTTGTATTTGAGGCCTCAGCTTCTGTTTTCACCCATAAGGGACTTGCCTTTTACTTGGGAAGAAAAGAAGTAATTTTAGATTTCAGGCTACAGGGGAAAGTTATGAAGTGTGATACAAGCAGTCCCAAGAGGATCCTTAAATCATAAGGCAAATCACAAGAATCTACAATGTATTTCTTCCATGATATTTGCAAGTATTTAGGCATAGACAATGTTAATTTGCTGTCAACTATACCATTCATATACATACAACTAAAGAAGCATAATTTTCCATTCAAGCACCTAAAATCTAAGCATTTTTTAAAACTTGCTGTCATAAAATAGTTAACATGAAAAAAAAGAAGTTATCATTACCATTTAATAATGACTCTTCCCCCATAACTAAAAGTATCTCCAATACAAACTTCTCCAACAAATTATTCTTTGCTATTTTTCCAGAGGAATTCTGTGCCTTGATATCGAACTTTCTTCAATTGTTTATAGAAATGCTGAGTGACTATACCTTATGGTTTTTATGGTTTTAATGTTTTGTGGTTTTGATGATCCACTGTAACAGTAGATCGAAGACTTCTTTTGTACATTAAAAATTTAAAGTACATTTCCTGCACAGTGCCATCTGGACAAACAATCATACAACAGGTCAACTCTAATGAAGGACATCACTATCATGACAAACCAGGCTTTACAAGGGTTCACATTTCTTCTTATTAAAGTGGTTTCTCCAAGACTAAAACTTAAACTAAGTTTTAAACGAGAAAAGGTACAGCCCACCTTCATTCCAACAATAACTCCCTCTCAGGCCAAACTTAAGGCTATTATGTAATTTTGGTCTTTTACTTCAGAGAGACAGGATAAAGAGATGCTGCACAAAGATTTTTTAATTGGCCTTCCTTTAAAATTAATCGGCTTCTTTTCCCTAAAACAACTTATATGCACAGACATGCACCCACATACTTCCCACTGTCCTCTCCAGATCTGTGTTCTTGCAATGCTTGCTACCCACAAAGATGTTTAAACATTATGTAAACTGAAATCACTATTAAAATAATCAACATGGATGCAGATAAATCAGTAAGTACTCCTCAGCATATTAAATCCTACAGTCTAGAAAACAGGGGTAGGAAATAGGGAGGAAAGATTCAAAAGCTGTATTTGTCTTCTTTTCAAATTACCAAAGCTCACCTGTAGCCAGTTAAAATGTTTGGAATCCAGAGTTATACACATCCTATAGATAATAATGCCACGGGTGCGGCTTCTAGTTCCTTTTTTCCAGTGGAAAACCTCCATGTCTAGCTTTAATGTGTGTCAAGTAAGCATTGCATTAATAAAAAAGGCAAGACATCTGTTACTATTGATTGTCTCTACTGGAAGCAGTAATAGTTTGGAATTAGATACTGAAGGGGCATGGTTTA
Organism: Microhierax caerulescens; assembly: GCA_035590215.1. Classification (NCBI taxonomy): domain Eukaryota; kingdom Metazoa; phylum Chordata; class Aves; order Falconiformes; family Falconidae; genus Microhierax; species Microhierax caerulescens. The sequence goes on along the minus strand of JAVJGJ010000047.1, from coordinate 75,063,216 downwards.
ACCTTCACGGCACTTGAATAAATCTGGAGTAGGACAGCAATTGCCACAATCACCTTCTAAAAGCTAACTTCAAACCCGAAAATGACTAAACCCAAGACACACACCAGCCAGCCCCCAGCTCAGAAGTCAAACACCTCAGTGGGTGCACATGCTCAACAGTAGTGTGTCAGTGGACAAGACTGCAGAGAAGCGCACACGCAGGGGCCGCTCCCTGCACTCCTCTCTCTCCCTGCTCTCTAACCACAGTGCTTCTGCCAGCGCTAGCAAGGGTTTCATTCATCACTTCCCTCTCACCAGTATCAATAGTTCCCTAGCAGAAATAGCACATTCTCTTCAAGTGACCACTGACCACAGCAAACTGTGAAGCCAACAGAGCTGAGCTTATGCTGTTGTTGAAGGGTACACATTTCCAATCCGTCTACGCTGCCTACAAAACTGAAGAGAAATAGTATTTAAGCAGGTTTTTTTCACACTGTCATAGATAGGCCAAGTCCAGCTTCACACTGAAGCTTACTCTGTGAAATCTGAAAGAAGCACACCTAAAGCATCAATACTGAGCACTGGCTATAACTTCAAACTTACACAGTTTAAGGTTGCACTTAACGCATTGGTAATTTCAGGTTTCCCTCCACCAGCAACAGCTAAGCTATCACAACAGCCTTGCTTTTACCCTGGGCAGCAGGCGAGCTGACCTGCCTGCCACTCCTGTGCTCCAGCTAACAGCAGAATTTATTCTACACTGACTAATCATGCAAAAAAGCAACAGTGTACTAAGCAAGACTGGTCCATGAAGTATTTTTGAGATATTCTTGTGCATACAAATGATCTTAGATCACAGGCATGACCAGACCACTTTTAGGAACAGTACAGATTTGAATTTTTCTATTACACTAATTCAGCCTTTTAAGAAGCATCTTTCCCTTGTACTGCAAAACAAAAGTAATGCTGATAAATTTCAGCCTCTCAAATGATACATACAAATACTTAGCATCAGAAGCTCCAAGACATGTAAACCACTGTCTACCACCTGGTAGTTCCTGGCTGGTAATCAGGTGAAGCCTAAACCACCCTTCTTATTTCCAACTTCCTTTTTGTGTAAGAGAGCAAGGACTATTTTCCATTTAAAGCATAGTATTTGTCACAAAGAACACAGGTTCATTTTCAACCTCTTTTAGATGCTCCCATGCCGTTTTCCACGCTAGTCAGAATTTCCTACTGAGTCCATTTTACCATCTGTAAGACAGGACATTTCTTTTTATCCTGTTTCATCTGTTTTATCTACATAATGGATAGGTTATTCAGTGGGGGGACTATTCTTTCACTAACCTACACACGGAACACCTGTGCACTCCAATAAAGATGACAATAGAGAAAGTAGTGGAAACTGTCTCTTGCTAGTGCAGCCTCAAAACTGGATGATTTTGCTAGTTACCAGAATAAAAAACAAAGTTAAACAAGTGTAAGAGCTCACGACATATAGGAATTCAATCTATATGATTCATCACCCCTCCTTGCCCTTGCTCTATAAATCTATGTAACGCTGTACTTGAAACAGTGGAGCCCAGACACTCATTGAGATGCTGTAAAGGCCACTGCAGTCTAAAACTTGTGCTACATAAGGATGTGATCAATGGCGCCTTAACTGTTACAAATACCTCAAATATATGTAGAGACAATACAGGTGGTGTCATGGTTTGTCATACACAAGATTACAATTACGCTTTATAATATGCAAGCAAGAGAAAGAAGAACTTTTCAGTATGAATGTGATACCCATTCAAAGAAACTTCTGTCTAGCAAACTGCACGAGCCATTAAGTTGTTTACTTACTGTTTCTTTAACAAAAGTCATCATACAAGTAAACATTAAGGTATGTCAATACTTGAAGCGACTCTTTCCCCTTCAGGAGTTACTGCCATGATTTTGTACTTCTCCCAGCACAAACTACATTCAAAGCTTAACTTTCAGAAGTATAAACTATTTCAGAAACTATTTGGCGTTACCTCTTTCAGAAGAGGTATTTCTGCCAGCATATCTCATAACTATGGGGAGAATTGGGATCTTCAGTTACGTTTTCTTTCTTTATAGGAAAAAGGATTTTAAAATAGGCCAATAAACTTAGTATATTTAACAATGATAGGTTATTACAAGTAGAACAGACAATACACCAAAAAACTCTGTCACGTAAGAACTGTTTTAGCAGGCATTACCATCCTTCCAAACTTTTCATCAGATACTAAAGGCTCAAGGAAGTCACTGGCTGATGCAGCACCTCTGATTTTGGGCATGTTAGGTGGTCCCAGACATGAAACATTCTGCCACCTAAGCTCCCACCTGGCAGGAATCCCAACGGCAGCACCTCTGACAAGCATACTGAAAAAAAGGTGTTGGCAAAAATGGCAACAGAGATGCAGGGACAAGGGGAGGCTTATAAAATAAAATTTATTTTTTTTTTCCCCTACATGGAAAAAAGGTAAAAAAAAAATTTAAAAAAATGGTGTGGGTGGTATTCACACCAGAGAACTTTACATGTAGGACATGCATCCCCCAAGTCCCTGCTTTGGTTCCAAGATAAAAGTCCTAGAAAATCTAGGCTCTAACACCCGATTTCCCTTTGAGAGGAGTCTTGCTCTTCTCCATGAAGAACAGAAACTGGTCCTACAGAAAATCGTTCTTTGTGTTTGAAGTTACTGTTTGGAAAAGTACTTTCAAAGCAGCATTTGGGAATTGCCCAGGGACTTGGTGTCTTTGTGGGGAAGGATTTAATCTGAAAATTGCAATGACTGTTCCTACCCAGAGAGGTAACAGCACTGTAGTTGAGAGCTCCTGACCCCAGCCTTAGAGAAAAGATGCCTGTTGGTCCAGGTGTGGTCCAACAGCAGCACCTCTCCATGAACATCCTGCCCATTACATTTCTCGAGATCGTTAATATTAAGTACACAATTTTATTTCCCCAAGTTGTTTCACACTCTGCTACCAAACAGTAGGCCAATACAACAAGTAGTCACCAGAGCAACTGCTGGTATCTCATACATTCTCTATTCTTTGATGACTGAAATAAACCCACCTTTAAAATTTGCCCACAATTATTTACTCAGTCTTAACTAAAAAGGTAAGACAAAAAGAGAGATGATGAGACAGAAGTCATTTTGCCACTTAAAACCTACAGCACAAACAGACACTTTGCAGTTGTTTGAGGAGCTCTTCCCTACTTTTGAAAGAAACAACAAAGGGAATATTTACCTAGAAAATCTGAATATTCATGCCAATTCCAATATTACTTCAGCTATCACAGATTCTGGCAACATAAAGCAAAATAAAAAGGAGCTCAAAAAAAGTTAATGCAGTTTGGTATTAAAACTTATTTTAGTGTTTCTCTGTGTATTTTCATGTATTTAAAGTTAAAAGAGCCATTGCCACACACCCAGAACATTAAAGAAAGGGCACTTCAAAATTCCTGTTCTTACAACCACAGAAAAGTAAAACACAGTTTATACTTTGCAGCTTTCTTAGTTGCTGATCAGAATCAGAAGACAATGTATGACAGACAACAAAACAGTTGAATAGTCTTTTTTCCCCTCATCCTACCCTGTCTCATAATCGATTTGAGAAGATCCCAAGGCTGCTCTAGGATAAACAGGCTTAGTCATCATTACATCAGTTAAGGATCACTGGGCTACAGTTTCTTACAGTTCCCACCCAAACATTACAGCATTTATCACATCTCAGGTCCTAATGTGTGCAAATAGCCGCATTTTCCCATACAGGCTACTGCTGAAGTTGAGAATGAAACCACAAGTTATTTTTGCTCCATGCGTAAAGTCCATAATAAGTCCTATTAAATCAATAAAAATCAGCATAACCATTCACAAAACCATTTCTAAATATAGATGTCTCTTTGAATCACCCTGTATCATTTCAAGCAACACTCCTTGATCTGTATTTGGGATTAATGTAAAAATATAATAAATTGTTTATCAGATTTTGTTATTGTGATATATATTCAATGCAAGATTTTTTTCACTTCTTAATTTTGCTGGCAACAATGAGGTCCCAAACAAACAGGATTCTTAAAGGTTGCTGGATTAATTAATTTACTGCAGGGGTCTTCAAACTCTTTAACCAGGGGGCTGGCATGCGGATGAAGTGGCAGGCAGTCATCTGCGGCTGCTTGGTGTGTCCCCCCCCCAACCCCCGGCAGGGGGGGTGTCTGTAAATACCGGGGGGTTGGATTGAGGACCCTGGGTGGCCGTATCTGGCCCGCAGGACATAGTTTGAGGACCCCTGATTTACTGCTTAAAGCAATGCAGCATTTCGGGAGTGAGACTGATCTGTTAAAATATGTAAGTAATTTATAGCCTTATGGTTCATGAATTTTACAACAGTCATGAATATCCCCTGAATTAATCACCTGTTAAGAGTGCTTAGTAAAAGATAGGCTCTACCATATTAGTGGAATTTATTCATATGAACAAAGTTATCCTCAGTAACAAAACACGATCAACTTTGGCAAGACAAGACCAGACAACCCACCACACAGAGGAAAAGAGCTAGATGTTTGTACAGTATAAAGACATAATACTCTGAAGCTCACCACATCTTTCAGGAAGATATGTCCTACCTGTTTTTTTAATTGCTACATTTAACATCCTACAAATGTTTACTTTGGTCATCCAATACCTATGGACTTATGTAAGATAGCAAAAAATTGCCATTTACCTACTACTGTATCTGTCATTGCCACTGTGTTCATCCTGGGATAAAGTGGTTGGTTCCGTAAATACCAAAGTGAACATCAAAAATTCCTACCAAAAAAACAGAAGGAAACATCTGAATTTCCCCCATTTTTACCATTCCAAGAGAAGTAGTAGGAAAAGACCTGATGTAGGGAAACCCAAGATCTAGCAGCCACCAAGCAAATATAAATAAATTATACTGAGTGACTTGAGGGAAGGAAGTTACCTAACCTCTCCACAATTCTGTTTTTCTGTTCATAATAATGAACCTGCCCCTATCACAAGCAGAAACTGGGAGGGCTAATTAATTTTGTAAAGCACTTGGGCATTTTTAAGTGAAATTATTAAGAAACAGATAATAATTCATAGAGCCCAAGTCCCCTGGAAGGTAGCACAACAATTTAATTATTACAGAGAATAAGGCTTAGCACTTGCATTTAGCTGACAGATGTATAAAGAAAAAAATCAGAAATAATCAAATGGCTACTAACCCAAAAGCTGAATTGCTGAGAGCATAAGGCTGGCATTAATTTTCACTGAAAAATCATATCTAGATATGAGCTTTCATTATCTTTTATAAGCATGTTATTTTCTGTCGTGCTTTGGTACCATGGCAATTGAGAACTACACAAGTCATCTGCAGATTCTGGCAGCACTGGAATTTGACATTTGCTACTTATAAAACACAATTTGGGAATGTACTGGAGTACTATAAGCAGCTTTATTCAAAATAGAAATGCAGTATCTGGAGAGTCATTCTCTTTACAGAACAAAGCAGCAGGGTGGCTTTTTCTTGTTATAACCACAGGTCTTGTCAACTTCTTCTTGGCCCAGCTGGTAGCACTCTCCATCTCCCCTGAGAAGAGAGAGTCAGCAAAAGACTGCTGCACCCACAAGCAGAAACATGAACAGGTTGAGGAGAGAGTTCAGTTGGTGAGAAAGCTACAATATGGGGAAAGATCAAGGAAGAACAAGTGATGAGATAAGGAGCAAATAAAATTGTGAAAGGGAAACTAGAGCAGTTAATGCTGCACAACGTCATCAGTGAGTTCACACTAACTACCAGTGCAATCGGGCCCAAATTTGAAAGAGGTCCTTCAGCATTCACCCTTCCTTGTAATCACCAGCACCAGCTCTGGTTTGAAATTTTGATGGGCACAGCTAAAAAGGAGCAACAAGAGAACTTGAGCAAGATAGAAAAATAAAGGGGGGAGGGGGGAACAAAGGGCAAGAAACGGAGTTAGAATAATTGGTCACACAATGAAGGAAGATGAGAGATTAAAATCATTGTAAAATAAGACACTTCTTTTCCTGTCCTGATGGCCTGTCATTTCTCTCTGGTAACTTCTGGGGGTAACAGGCTTAACTGTCTCCCAGAACTATAATGCATATTCTTGGGTAGTATTAGTTTAACTTTATTTGGATACAGAAATCACTAGCAATGCTAGCTATGAAGTAGCAAATGCAACTGAAAACAGAAACTGAAAACTGAAAACACCTGGGATATGGTATGCTCCTTGCTGTACATAGCACAAACTCACTCATACATCTCCCACAGCCCATCTCAAAGGCACTCTCTAAAACTAGGAATTTTATTTCTGAGGTTGAAGCTGACGTTAAACCAACTGTCTTTGTCATATGGAAGAAGGCAAATATAAAAAGGTCACTGAAGTGCCAGATAGAAGAATTTTTGAAGTGGAAGCTCTGACATTAATTCCCTGTGTTTGTCTGGAACACCGAACTCAATGAGCAGGTTAAATATCTGTAGTGAATTGCCAAGTGAGAAACAGGTCATTCTCACAGAAAGACCAACTGATCAACCTGAAGCAGGAGTTCTAAGATCATACAAACCTAAAGAGAAGTTAAAACACCTGAATCAAGGGAAAAAAGGTATTATACTGGAAGGTATCATGGACAGTGTTTACACAACTCTTTCCTCTCCTTCTCCCCCCCACCCCACCAAACCTGCAATGTAGTACACACTCTGCTAAATTAATACCTAAAAACCAGCATAATTACTGAATCAAAGCACAAACACAAGAGTCAGGAATACTGCACGATTGTACGTCCTTTGGACATAGCTAGGTGGAGCTGAGCACTTCTAAAATTATATTTTTTTTCCTGTTCATGGCACAGTTTAACTTCAGAAAAATGTGCTTTCAGTCCATGAAAGTTGACGTCCCTCTCCTTGCAGGGAAAAAAGGTCTGATTTGGAAGAGAACACGGATTAGACTTTATCTATATAAAAGCCTACATATGTCTTCAAAACAAAATCCTTTTCTGCAGTTGTTAGGAGGAGTCATCTAAGGACAGGGTCTCAGCTAAAGGTCTTGCAGAAGTCCTGACAGCCCGTAACATACATGAAAAGAGACAGAAACTCAACGGAGCTGATCTAAAGGCAGGTTTTGCTCTATTTCTGTACTCATGCTCCAAAATAAAACAACAGTGTTAGTATTAAAGCCTAGCAAATAAATTCGTCTTTTTACTTGTGCGATGCTCAGGTTTGCCACAAAGTGGTACGTAATGCGGCATTCAAGTTTTTCCTGCAATTACAAGCAGCCTACTGCTTCCATTAATCTGGCTCAAGAATTGCTGCATCCAAAAGCAGGAGAGTTGTTCCTCCAACCAACCAAGCAGGAGGACACCACAGCAGATCAGCAGAGGTGTCTGTGTGGGAGACGCGGCTGCCAGCACCAGGCACGAGCCAGCAACTCCTTGGTAACCAGCAGAGCGGTGGAGAAAGTGTCTGAACATAAACACTCTCCCATGAAATTGTGACAGGTGGTTTCTATACTCTTTTACTTAGTTACCCGTTTGTATCTGTTGTCTATCCTCCTCTGTAACCATATGAACAGCATTTAAAAATAAAGATTAAAGAAATATTTTCAATCCCTTTCCCATATTGGCCTCCTGCTCCAACAGATGGCTACATGTGCAAGTTAATACAGTTTTCTTTCCATAAGTACATTATTAGTAGCTTTGTATGGTCATTATATTAAGTTTTTCTGAGTTTACAGGTTTATAATTTTATTCCATCCTCCAACAACCCCCCCAATCATTAAGTTATCAAAGGCATATCCATAAATGCAGTAAGTCTTCCCACTGCCACATTCAAGTGTGAGAAATCTTGAGAGACTTGACAGCAAAATGCCTATTCTTGCTAAATTCTGAGGCTGTCAGAAAGGTTTTTAAGGAAATAAATTGTAAACAACTCCATGCCTTGAAAATAGGTTCTACCTAGTTCCTTTAGGTTCCTTTGCCTATTCCTAGCAAATCTCTGGATACTTTCACAGTTGTCATCAAGTACTTCTGATACAAATTGGGCCTGCAACAAAAAATACTGCTATTGGTCAGATCTGGTCGTGCAACTGATAGTGTAAGACTTCAGCCCAACAACTCTAAGTAAGAAATCAACTAAATTCTTTAATCTGGTGAGCCTGAAGTCAAATGAAAGAAATGAGATATGATGAGATAAAAGCTTAATTTATAATTACAGTGAATGAGAGTGTTTGAGACCAAAAAGTCAGACAAAGATAGCTTAAGAACTGAAGATCAACCTTCACATATATGCTGAAGAGCACTTTTCTTATAAAAAGAAAAGAGGAAGGGGGCAGGTTATATAATAATCTTTGCAAAATATATGCATTTGCAGGTGCAAAGGTTTTACAACCATTCTGCCAGATATGACGACAAACCTTTATTACACTGATGCAGCATAGTCTACTGTCCTTTACAAATCAATGGGAGTATCACATGATCTTCAGCAGATGCTCTAAAAAATGCTTTGCAAGAAATAATTCAAGACTAGAAAGGTAAATTGGTTTGGCTCCTCTTTATTCAGATCAATTCCTTCATTAAAATAAAACCATACAAAATTACTTCATTCCTTTCCCTCTTTTCTGCAGTTTTTCTTCTTTCCTTTCCTGCCTTCTCTCCCAAAGTTCCTTTTTTACTACCTTTAGCAAAAGCTAAAGGATGAACTAGGTAATGAGAGTTCTTTATTTCATTCTGCTAATGCATTTCAGTTTCATTCTTGTACCAAGAAAGAAATCTCTCCTGCTCTTAGGTGCTTCATCCCTGAGGTCAACAACCTCACAGCTTGAGAAATGTAGCTTCCAAGGCAGATCAATGTCACAAGGAAAGACAAGTTCTCTAAGCAATTCTAGATCTGCTCCCTTACGTATTACCTTCCAAACCACCAAATTTGACAAGATATCCTCTATCAAATCAGCATAGTATAAAGGTATAGACAGAAAAAGAGCTTCAACTTTGTCACTATTCTCTTGTGCAAGTATTCTTCAGAGATTTGAATAACCTATATTCCAACCCAGTCTCCCAGTAATCTTACTAACAGCCATCCACAATCTTTCTGCCATTGTTTTCCTTCATGGAAGTTTCAGAGTTCAGATGAGGATGACAACTGAATTGAGAGTCCTCATCTGTGTTTGGATCTCATATACACCTGACTTTTTTTCTTCACTTGTTCTTTTTTATCATTATTTTTTCCTCAGATAAAGGACCTGGTTACAGAATTCTATAAAAATTGAAATAAAAGTCTTAAAGCAATTTTCTAGCAGCTACTGCAGGTTTGTCAGACTTGCAGTACCACAGTAATTTTCAAAGCAAAAAGATGTAAGGAAGCATAATGAAGCCTACTTCTCAGCACATAATGTGCTACACTGGGGAAAAAAATGGCAGCACCTCTGCAAACACAGTACATCCCACAACTCAGAATTTCGTCAGGGGACATAATGAAAATTGTAACATCTAAAGTTATTCAGAACATGAAGAACACTCCAATGTATCTTTTCCTGCAAAGATGTATAAAACTTAAAAATGGAGAGGTTTCAAACCACTAGTGAGAACTCATTATAAGGACGACTATAATTTTATAAGAATTCTCTGAACAGCATAGAGATAATGCTCAATTTTCAAAAAAACAGGTATATCAATAGAGAAGTGAAAAACACTGCTGGTGCTTTGATGTGTTCAAGCAAAAGCATGTGCTGCAATAGGCTTACAATTGTGCAGAAATAAATTCTAAAGAAAAAGCTGTAACAGTACAAAACAACCAGGCCTTCTGCAGTTGGTGGCAATTTGCACCTCCAAAGCTGTGAGTTGATCTTGAATCATTTTCAACAAACAACAAATCCTGGTAATCAAATTATAGTTAGAACATCAGTGAGAAGTGCTGAATCCCTACCGTACATGAAGTTTATCATTAAAATATTTCACAAAACTGAGATTGGTTGCAGGTACTTTGCAAGGGTTTTCCTGTACGGGTGATTATCAGCAGTATAAGCACATTTTAGAATTATATAATTTTAGGTCTCTGGACTACTTTGCCAAATATAGGGAATTCCTTGCCAACTTGAAAGTTACGGGTGGTGGTTCCACAGCTTTCCCAGGCAGCAGCAAAAGCAACCATCCCCATCATTAAAATGTAGAACTTTCCAAGACAACTCTTCTGCATGACATTAAAATAACATTTCTATAGTCCATATTTATCAACAAAACCCATTTGTTCATTAAAAAACCCACTACTCACAGGCAAGTCAGGACAAGCTTATTTTACACATACTCCCTACAGATTTAAATACAATTTCTTTGCTCTTACAGAAAGATTTAATAAACTAGGAGAGGACATATTCAAACATACTAAGCCTGTAGACTGAAAAGCATTAGAAATTAATTAAATGGAGCTGAGCTTTCACAATACATAAACAGGCATTATGCTTTCTTCTAGTGGTTTTACTTCCTCACTTCTCACTTGGCAACACTTGGTATTTTCCTCTTCAGGTAAGTTGTATACAATTTAATATTAAATTATAAACATCTTACACAGCAAAATTGAAGTATGACTAACACGAATTCTATAGAATTTCCAGGGTAGAACAACACGGACTGAGTTAAAAACCTGCTGATATGATGTTTGCTACTAGCTTCACATTTATATAATGTCTAGCTGAAGTTTACCGTAAATCTTTTTCAATCAAAAGCTGCAACAGATCTCCTAGTCAGCAGGATGAGATAGCAAGTTCTACAGTATCAATAACTTATCCAGATTCAAACAAAAAGTTCTGAATTTTTTTTCAAAACAAACCAAAAATCTCCGCCAACACTTTTCACACCATTTCTGACTAGGCACACCATCACAGAGTAAGACAATTAACAGACAAAGTGCCTGCTTCATTGTCCTCTGTGGGCCAGTCCAGAATGGACCAGGAACTTCAGAGAGCGCCCATCCACCCAGGAATATGATAAGCAAAAGAGCAAGGTCACAATACTGCTACAGTTCACCAGCAAGAGAGGGAAAAGCTCAAAAGTTACTTTTGCAGAAGCAAAATGATCTGTTTATGCTGTTGATTCAAAAGTCTTATAATACAAAAATCACCCCTGAATTCAACATCCAGCACAGTGTTAAATTACTATTTCACTACCTCTTTTTGTTAAATTGCTAAATCCAGAATTCTATGTAGGATTGTATTAGGGAGGGGAATGAAAGGCATCTGAGAAAAATATGCCACATGTGAAAAAGATGCATATAATCAATAATTCTGACAATATACACTCACCTCAAAAGCAAAAAGTAGTCACAGAAAAGTAATTAATGAACTATAAGAAAAGTCACCATGTACATGGGAGAAACACCTCATGACTGATGGAGCTTCTGCTGGGAGAATTTGTCCCAACATCAATGTTGCAATAGCAGGATTAGAAAAAGTAAAGTCCTTCGGAGTCTGTTCCTTAATTAACTGACTTTCCATTTGCGTACCTTCCTGCTGTGGCACTGAAAGAAAAACCTAATCAAAGATGTTGGAAGCCAGTATGGGCCTACCTAATGGAACTGAAGCTCAGAAAACATAGTATCTAACCCGTTTTCCTCAAATTAAGAACACCAGGTACATTTTTCTTTAGTTTAGAAATAGGCTTTGGAGCACTGGTAATACACAGCCTCTCCGTTGTTTCAATTAATACTTGCTAGGATATTCTCCTTCATTTCAACACAGTTTGTAAGCTGTAATTATCATTGTATCAGTACCTGAAACACTTAGGAAAATTTTGACACTAGTATTATCAAACCCCATTTACAAACCATGTCTAGCACTGCCTGACAGCCGAACATTTTTGCCTTGCCAGGACTTCAAAGGCAAATAACCCCAACAAAGCCATCTGCATCTCCTTGGCAGCTCCCGTGACCTTTAAGGGGCACATTTGCCCTTCGCATTTATACAGAAATCACAAGTAAGACAGCCCACAGCCCCACCTGGCCCAGGCCGAACGTTCACACGAGCTCTCGCCCCAGGAAAATCCCACTGCCCACGCAGGTCAGGCCTGGGCTGCATATGGAAACCTGCACAGTGGCAGCTGGCACCGTGCAAGGATCTCCCTTAAAGGACAAAACGACAGCTTACCCGTGGCAGCAGGAGCCCAGCAGGGCTGTGTGACACCCCCACCGTGCCCACGCCATCCACCCTTGGGTGCGCGCAGGCATGCCCACCCTGCACCCACCCTGTGGGTGCCACCTCCTCTGGGGGGTCTCTGGGAGAAACAACTGCCTGGCCTGAGACCCAGCACCGGCTCAAAGGCCAGCTTTTTAAATAGCCCACCCAAGCTCAGAGCGTGAGGGAAAAAATGTTAAAAACGATGGGGTGTGTTTGGTTTTATGGATTTTTTGTTTGTTTTTGTTCAAGATTTACACAGCAAAATAGCTAAAACGAGACAGGTGATCATTTTTGCTATAGGACTTCAAAGGCTGGATAACCTCCTTGCATTGAGATGTGATGGTGATGATTTTCAGCCTGCTCAACTCCAGCTTTTTGAAGTTCTGCCTATCTGCAGTCAGGGACACGAAGGAGACTATGGCCACCTTTCACTCCTCAGGTAAGCTCTTATCTCCTGCTGCGACAGACCTCAGCCTAACTACAAAGCTGATCCACACAGAGAAGATCATGATCTTTACTTAGCACTCGGCACTAACCACCTATTACACTATGTGTTTCTTATGCTTCCCATCTGCATTCGTAACTTTTGGCCACATTTTCCACACTGTATGTTATTTCCCCCTTCCCTAGTTAATCTGGGATCTGTGTTTAAATATTACCATAGAGACTATCATTTATCAATAAAAAATATCCAAACCATTACTGATTTCTTAAGCTCAGAAAACTAAAATGGGAGGACGGTAGTAACACAGCGAACAGAGCTGATGGCTTTACATCTGGAGAGAAAAAACACCAGGAGGAAGAAAGCTGACAGAAGCAACAGTTTGCACATATATACACAGATAAAAAAAATGTCACTAAGAAAAAACTCTTATTTTAAATTGGCTTTAAAAAAATCCCACATGCCTAAGAGTTTCTGGACTTTCATTCTTTCTACAACATGAGTCCAAACACAAATGGTTGGATTACTTCTGTGTATTAAGCAACGGCAAATGCACTGAAGATTTGCAGTTTATTAGGTATGACAGTATAAGCAAAAGAAAACTTCCATAAAAAATGCTTGCGGCTGAAATGATCATTGTAATAGAAACATTCAAGGTTATTCTTGACCAAACAAAAAGCATCTCTACTTTCTGAGACAAAATTATGCAAATTAAGCTTGCATATAGTGTGAAACAGCCCACTTCACATAATTTACATTGCAGTACTTAGTGTCACACATTTTGAAAAATTATTTTTATATAAGAAACTCTAGCTAAATAATAATGAAACCTTCAGAAAATAATTGATAGGACTGAATCTTCCCCCTTTAATCATATTCAGTGACAATGAGGAAAAATCCATTAATTGGCAAGTACAAAAAAAGCAAACATCAATCCTTGTCAAACTAGTTATTTGATCTCACATTGATATACAACTGATCTCTTCTTAGAGTATAATAAACATACTACATAAAGTATAAACATGTTCCTCTAGAAATAAACCCCTCTGCTTCTATCCTTAACTAGTAACAGCAAAAAACATATTTCATCACTCTACCATTACTACCACAGCTTGTTTCCTTTAAATGCTAGAACACATCATAAGGTGAAATATATTTTTTGTTCGGCTCCACTGGATTCTGGTGAGATTAATCTATGGCTTGATCTACAACTAAAACACACTAGCTGTCAGTTATGTCATCAAAAATAATTCAAATTATTCCATACAACTGCCACATTTTAATCTTTCTATCTTGTACTAATGATAACTGCTGCTTTTTTCCTTCTTTCTACCCCTGAACATGCTGCTGCTATAAGCTTTCATATGTTGAAATATTCCACTAAGATCCAAACCGTTGCCAACACACTCCTACATAAGCATTCAAGAATGCCTACTTAAAATTACTACCTCACTTTTTGTTTTATTAAATAAAGACAGCATGCTAGAGAAATAAAATAATAACAAAGGTTAATAAAGCAAAAAGATATTCTGACATCCATGATATAACATGTATTTATAATGGATCATTTTCATTTTATCTTCTGCCACCAAGCAAATCTGTAACTGATAAAGACATTTATTCAGATGTAGCAAGATGCACAGACTTGTTAGCAGAGATGAAAAAGTGGCTGATCACGTCCTTCACTCACTCGTCCCAGAGGGCGTTCAGCCAAGCATATATTGGAAAAAATTGCCCATACTATCCTCTTAACACAATAGTAAATTAGGCAGGCAGAGAGAGAAATACAAAGCTGTATCGAGAAAAACATCACTTTTAAACATTCCCCTACCTTTTCCCTGATATTTACAAACTGCAGGCAGTGCTGCTGGGGAGTCTCACCAGGGTGGCTGCCGAGAGGTCTCATGTGGCATTCCCAAGCTTCCCACCACCTCCCTCTGCTTGGATTTTAAGCATTCCCGAGAAAACCCACCCTGACATGCACAGAATGAATCCTGCTCAACTTGGAAGCATGTGATAACTGGGCTTCAGGTTGAAACAGGAAACCCCAGCACCCAATTAATCCCAGAGATTTAAACAAGCCCCATCTTACCGTTTTGCTGTTGCCCAGATCAGGTTAGATTCACCTGCAACTCTTTCGCATCTCTCTAGCAACGTTACTGTTTGCAGTCAGGCCAGGCTCATTCAGCAACTGAATTCACAACATCTTTCTGCACTAGCAAGCTGAAATGGTACGGCTGTACTACAGCTAAGAAAGGGGGAAATCTAAGGCAGAAAACAAAGAAATCCCTCATTACAGGGCAATCCCCGTGGAGTAAAATATCAAAGGTATAGACGAGTACTGAGGGTACAATATTTCTGTCTAAATTTCATCAGCAATACCATGTTCTTTCTAAAAATATTTTTTTTAAAAAAATATATATGATGGACTTGCCTGTGGAGTTCCCAGAAAGGCAGAGTATCCAGGCTCTGCAGCAGCATTGCAGCCAAAGTAACCATGCATATGCTATCTAGGCAATTTACAGCAGTCTTTTTGAAAAGATAATGATTTACAATGTAGCACTTTCTCAACCCAACACAGAACTGCAACCAAAATAGCTAATGGTGATTTCATAGGAATTAAGGAAAAAACCTCAACATTCAATCAGAAGGATGTAACTAATCATTCCCAATTCAGTTACATCCCAGACTTGAAGGAAATCAGCAAGTTCTTGAGTGACAAATTATACTAAAGCAATAATCTACTGGGCATCTAGAAATAAGCACTACAAATGCCACTGTCCACTTTCACATAAACAATAAATATAAAAAGCATTTAAAATGTACCCAAAATATGAATTCTGAAGTTAATTTTAGCACTGTAAGGATGAAACGTGGTATTTAATTTCTGAACATACAAAATACGCAAACCTGTGAGCAACAGACACCTACTCCGTGCTGGGAAGCCACTGCTGAGCCCAACCAAGCTTGGGCGCAGTACAAGGGAAAAGAGGGCAGCAGGAGCAAACCCTCAGGGAGGGCTTCTCCAAAAGGTAGGAGAGAATCTTCTCCATCTCCTACTCCTACAGCAACCCCTGCTGGCCTGTGCTTCAGATGGCTCCCAGCTCCCCAGAAACCTCCTGAGGTTGGGGGAGTGCTGGACAGACTATGCTAGGACAGAGAACGGTAACGTATACATGAGTGAAACGTTCAGGAAAGAAAGAACACAGCTCAACTGAGATAACGCCACCCAGAAATATTTATCATTTTTACGTAACAAGGAGGTGCAATGAACTAATGGGTGAAAACAGCCCCAGCAGCTCCGCTGACCCATGTCACAAGACCATCAGAAACCAGCTCCCTGAGAGTCCTACCTTGAAGAAAGCACTGCATGCTTACGCTTTACACATTTGCTTGAGTCCTCCACCACAGCCACCAGGAGTTAAACACACTGACTCAAGGCTCACAGCTGAATCTAGCTAGCATCAGTGGCTTCAGTGACAATAAAATTTGAATGGCATGAGCAAATTTCACAAGATGCTCCCAAAATTAAGTAGCACTTGTTACTTCCCAACATTAGCCACAGGGGCACATTCTAGAAGACTACTCAGATTCTTAGCTTTGTTTTTAAGCAGATAGGCTTCACATCTCCAGAAAAAAAGATTACTTCCACTCTCTAGCCTAAAATTTTCTTCCCAGGTGTCTCAAGTACAGAAGTCCAAATAAAAAATAAAATTAAAAAAAAGCTTCCAGTTGAAATGATGAGAAAATACATTCAAAACATTTGCATTTCTTGTCCTTATTCTGTCAACAACAAATCTGTCTGAGGGTGATGGAGAACAGGACAGAAGGATCCTAGGCAGGGGGCACACAACAACTCCAAAAAAACAAACTAGTGAGTAGTTTTGCAGTATGTGCCAAATGGCAAGCACCATGTTAAGGGGAAAATGGTGGACAGCCAGGGGGAAAGGAGCACAGAAGGCAAACCACAGAAACGGAGAACTGCATTCCAGAAAGAAGCAAGGTGTTGGGCCAAAGCACAGAGACAGCAAGCCAAACAGCCTACAAAGCAACAGGATCTTACTCAAAGAAGCCAAATCCTCCCATATTTTAAAGTTAATTATTTTTACTGTATTAAAAAACAAGTATCTGCATTTATTACATTAAAGACTTTCTTGTTGCCTCAATAAGTTCAACTAAAGTTGGGCTTTGGCTTTCCTAACTGCATCTCTGCATGCTCGGAAGATGTCTCTGTATTCCTCTCCAGTTACTTGTCCCCACTTCCACCTTCTGTACACTTCCTTTTCAAGTTTGAGTTTTGTAAGGAAGTTCTTGTTCATCCATGCAGCCTTCCCAGCATTGTTGCTTGACCCCTACTATCATTATCCCCCTCCTTCCCCTGTGCTGGCACTACCCCTTCCTTTACACCCAACTCCATCTGCAGACTCTGGTTGAACACAACTTGGCTGGAACATAACTACGTGCTCTGCTGCTGCCCATGGTACCACACACAGAACTGGGAACCCTGGCTGGAAGGCAAAGGCCACCTACAATGACAACTGGAACCGATGGCCACACAAAGCCCCTGTACCATGGGACTGGTCTGTTTTCCAAGGGGTTGGAAAGTAACTGACCTTAATAAAAGTTTCAATACGATAATAACAATAAAAAAAGTCAAATACCTACAGGGTTAGTTTTTAAAACTCTGCATGGAAACCAGCTGCAAAAACAAGTTTCACATTATCAGTACTGTAAGTCATGCCACCACTTTCATCCCAGGACAGACTCCAAAATGCGCCGTGGCACTTGAGAACAATGTCTTACATATGAGGAGGTACCTTTGAGCTTTTCAGTCATCTGCAAACTGCTATACTTAAAGAGATTAGACAACTGTTAAAGTTCTGGTGGTCAATTAACTAAACACACAAACCATCATTTATTAATATGAAATAGTGAAAAGAATGCCAGTAGTTACCTTGTGTTCTGTGTGGTCATACTACATAGTGTTAAAATGGGACTTGTAGCTAACGTCCTATTTCCATTAGTCTACATTAAGTCATCCAAGAGAGAGGAGGGGAGAGAGAAAGCAAGGCAGAAAGGCAGCTAACTGTTCCTTCCTCTCCAAGAAGTAACCACATGCAGTAGTTTGTACGAGTATGTACCTGTACGAGCCCATTTTCTCCTCACAGAAGAAACTGCATGACTACAGAGCTCCTCAACATGTACCTTTCCATTTTGACAACTGCAGAGCGAATGTACAAAGAAAAAGTAAACAATCTTTACAGTTTTGAAAATTTACTTGTGAAAGTCATTTGGACATCTAGCCAGCCACTTCATAAGCCACTAATAATATTCCATAAAAACTGATTTAATGATATGCTTAACAAGTTGTATTCAGAAACAGAGAGCTGGATGGAACACCTGTCCATGTCCAATTCAGTTCCTCGCTATCATAGGTGGTCACAAAATATGACCCCTTCCCTAA
This sequence comes from Microhierax caerulescens, assembly GCA_035590215.1. Classification (NCBI taxonomy): domain Eukaryota; kingdom Metazoa; phylum Chordata; class Aves; order Falconiformes; family Falconidae; genus Microhierax; species Microhierax caerulescens. Next base: position 75,045,129 of record JAVJGJ010000047.1, on the reverse strand, counting down.
ACTGGTGCGTGTGTGTTTAGTTGGAAGTTAAAATACATAGAGTACATAAGACATGACCTTAATAAAACCACCCAGCAGTGGCAAAAATGTGCTGAATGCAAAGAAAATAATTTTCATGTTAAAATGGCAAGTGAAGCAGTGGATAACATTGCACAATGGAATGCGTGACAAGTTATTCCAAGTACAACATGCTGTTAAACTGCAATACTAATATTTGAACTATACCATCTGCATTCTCTGGTATGGTGGGACTTCACTTAAAAAGTCACTATCTGAAATAAAATGCAAGGTGACATAGTGGCAATTATTTTCACAACTTTTAGAGCCAAAAAAGGAGACTTTACATTTTTAGGGATTGATTCCAAATATACTTTGCGTTATAAATGATGTTTAAAGTGCATATTCAAAGGGAACAACAACAACATGAACAACACTATGTAACAACCTTGCACATCTGAAAAATACTTCAAATCAGTCCAGATACATTTTCAACTCAGAGAAAGCAGTCTTTGCATATAAAAATTTAATCCAATGACTTTGGACAATTATACTCTTTCTGTGCAATCGGAAAATGTAACTCCAACATTCCAAGCAAAGCCACATCTCCCTGTGAACACTAATAAAGTTACACTGAGATTGTTTTATTTATTATTGATACTTCTGTGTTCCTTGCTATGCTGGCAAAGATCTCATATAAATAAAATAAACCATACTACTAAAACACTTTGGTGCAACGTATCTATAATAAGAACTTGAATTTGGTTTTTTAACTTGATTTAGAATTTCCTCTTAGGGAACCTGAATACTATTTTCCCAGCCTCGCTTTTTTCTTCCTTTTTTTTTTTTGAGCTCTTAGTTAAATGTATTGTGTAAGTACTGTTCTAAAGAATTCTCTTAGCCTCTAATTACTAGGCAAAAGTACTTAAAGAGAAGAAATGCAAAGGCCCAAGACAGATCTGCAGCATAACCAGCAGTTAATACACACAGATACCACACATAAAGCTTAGTCAAGGTATGGAATTTCGTAACTATTCTACTTTTAAGAGAGCAGATCTGTAGACTATTCCACTGGGGGTGGGCATCTAGTTAGATGCAAAATGGGACTCCAGTATACCTTACCCTGCAATAATAAAGCATGCCTTGCTATATAAAAATAAATAGTCTTTTCCCAACCATTTCTCACTCACACTTGCAAAAACAAACACAACTATTACACACAGACAGAATTCTATCTCTGCTAGTACTGTATTCATGCCTTTATAATACATTAAAACTATGCTGTAAAAAAATAAAAGCCTATCTGGAAAGAGTATGAAGCCTATAGCAAGCATCAGGTAAAATAATCTGCATCTTGTTTGCCTAGATTTCTCATCCCCAACTGGAAGACAGTAAGTGATAGCAGAGTCATTCATCTTTAGCATCATACAGAGTTACACATGCTATCAACAGCAGCAACATTTCATTCCGGAAATGGTGGTACCTTCGTAATACATGAAAAAAATTCTAGACAAAAAATGCACCATAATTCCCAAGAATTATGAGGTACCTGTATACACACATACCTTCACATTCTGGTGCGAAGTCTTAAAGTTACTAACACATTGCTTACAAAGCACCACAACCTAGACTACTCAGAGAAAGAAAAAAAAAAAAAAAAAAAAAAAAAAGAAATGCAAATCAACCACGCCGTCAATTGTTTTTCAAAAACACAACCAAGAAGCTGCATAAAATTCAAACGTATGCACTCTATCTGGAAGATGAGAACAATCAGTAAGGTGGCTTAGAGGAGTAGCTTTAATTTCACTAACCTATCTACTATGACATACAGTTCCTTAAACCACATAGCTGACAATTCTCGTATCTGCAACACTCCAAAAAAAACCCAACTAGCTAATCAGGACAGGGTAGTAATACTTCTATGACACTAATTTTAATGACGAATACCAGAGACACAGTTTACAAAGTTTTTCTTTACGGAGAGTTATAAAGAATTAACAATAGCTTTTTAATATCTACCAGTATAAACCCCAGGGAAGAATCCCTGAAAATGTTTCATTGAGTTACATATATTGCTACAGCTCATCTCATACAGGGGCAAAGCTCAATGATGTCGCATTTCAAAGTCATCCATAGCATTATAGCTAGGAGAAGAAAGCATTCTATAAATGTATTAAAACTTAACACAAAAAGATGAGTTCACCTTCATCTCTTTCTCAAGTTTAAATATGTCATGCACTGAAATTCTTGTCTTATTTGAAAGCACTGGATTTTAGCCTCCCTTCATTTTCACTTTGAGGTACTCACATGAAAGGCTTTGTTGGGTTTTTCGTGTTTTTTTTTTTATTATTATTTCACCTGACATCTTTCTACATTGCAACGAAAAATATTCCCAGGTTTTCTAACTAGAAAAAAAAAGATTTATGCACAAAATGTAGACTATTGTGGTTAAAAAAAAATAATAAAGCCAACTCAACCTCCACATTCCTATGATGTAGATAAGAAGCTATAATAAGTTGCATGTTGATAGTATCCAATTCGGAAAATCATACCTATTCTACACTTCTTCACTCAGTGTTGTTCCTTTGAGCCACAGTTTCAGTCCTTAAGGCTTTTGCTACTTCATGAGTTTGACACACAATGCAAATGGTGAATCTGAATTATGAGAACAGTAAAGCAAGCATGTTCAGATGGGAATAACTGCTGACAATTCTTGCACTGGTACTGAACCATCAACATACAACTGAAACACTTCAGCTCACCATCACTGTTCAGCTGCCTCTACCCCTCCCTTAAATACTTTATTAACAAGCACAATCATAATTTCTGGTGAAAAGTCCACTGAGAGTGACAGCAAAAGATCACGTGACCTATGAATTCAAGTTCCACAGGCCAAGACCCTGGCGTCCTCTGTGGAAAAGATGGAAGCTGTACGGCAACAGGCATCCTACCATTTTATAGCTTTAAACTAATCTAGACTATGGAGTGTAAAACCTTGAGGGCACCTGAAAAGTGAGGTAAGTCCAACTACCTCAGGCATCATACAGATTATTTTCAGAAAATTAATCAGAACTCTGGAGAGCTTTGTCTGTGGCCTCTACAGTACATACAGAAACTACTTTTACAGGATGTCAGACAGCTTGAGGTGTTCTTGGATTGACTTGAAGCCTAAAATTTAATTCTACTTTAAAATTTAATTTATCCCATATTTTCTCAATGAAAGGCAATGATTAGCGTTCAGGTGAATATAACTGCTCCATTAAATAAGGACAACACTTGGCATTGAAGGAGGTTTATGGAGTATCTGCAGAAGAGTAAGGACTGTGCTTTTAAAAAAGCTAATAAAGTAATGACCTAGAAACCAAGTGAAAAGTCAGAGATATGCTTTCACTGGCATTTACAATATGAGGGGACTGAAGGAATGTCACAATTATTCTTGTCTTCATTGTCTCACATGGGACTTGGAAGTACCTCGAATTAGTGAGCTCAAGAGGTTTACATGACTGTGCATTTACATGAGGTTTACCCGCATACACCTCCAGTGGAATCCTGGGAGAACAACTGCCCTGAGTTCTGACCTTTCTGACATTTGGTATCCAAATACCAAACCTTAAGTTGGGGAAAGAATCTCACAAGACGTCCTCTCCAGGCAGATGTTATAAGGAACCATCTGATGTGTTCTGAGATAACTGCAACTGTGAACGAAAAACCTCACAATAATGACACTTAACCCTCAATATGGTATTTTGTGGCATGAGATAATAGCAGCAATTATTCCAGACTCCTCACAAGCTTATTTCCTTTTAACAGGTCAACAACCTATTCGTATTCTTATACTTCACAGTGTTTGTCTTGTTGTGACAAGTGGCAGAAGAACCACCAGCCCAGGAGCCATGGCCTGCCCTGTGGGAAGTACCACTGGCAGGTATCTAAGGTTCTGCTCTTTGTCACAGGAAGTTACTGAGAAATATGAGACACTATAAAAGCATGTTTATTACAGCAATCTGTAGAAAATGAAGCCACAAACTCATCATGTGGAAGAACAAATAACTGATTCACTAGCATCTCAGATGCCTTAATGGATTCAACAGATATGATATTAATCAGTCTCTGTGGCTGTCATACTGTTATTACGGGGACAGTAACAATGAACGTGTTTATGTCAGGGAAATGGTTATGCTGAATTAATACGGATTACATGTTGATATAGTAAGGTGTACAAATCAACCTCCCTTCTTTCTGCTGAATGGAGGTTCAGTTCTCAGCTTTCCCTCTAGACACGCTACAATCTTTCAGTTATCTGAACAGGTCATCACTGTAGAATAGGTATAAATCCTTAATGCAAAAGAAAACATTTTAGAATATTAACATAATTTAAATCTATCAGAGGAACATACATAGTGATAATATTATGAGGTCAGAATAAAAGTTCATCTAGCCTGTTTCTGAAAGCAACCAAGTCCTCAATATCCTTCTAACCACCAGCAGTGTACTTTGTAATTCAAAGATGAAATCCAGACCTATCTTTCACAGCTTCATGAAGAAACTTCATATTTGAACTCATTTATACCTTTGGCCTCCATGTGGTAGAGAGTTACACAACACTCTGCAGTTACAAACCATTCCTTCTCTTGAAACCCAAACCAAAAAATTATCTGATTTTTTCTCACTAAGTAGGAACTACAAAGCAGCTAAAGAAATCTTGCAGAATTACTCCCTCTTCACTAGCAGAAATTCAACTTATGATCTCACAGGTTACTATCTCCTCCTACCTCAGTCCTCTGTTTTACACTCTAATGGGTCTATCATCTTCAACTCAATGGAAGCTATACTGCACTTCTAACTGATGATTCTTATCTTCTCCCTCTGTGGCATCTTCTGTGGCATTTTCGTTTTATATTTGATATGTTTACACAAACAAGATTTCTACAATAATGTGATAGCATCTTTGGTTTTGCTCTCCTTTCTTTTCCTATTTTCTGAAGGTTTACTTATTTTTTAGACTACTGCTGAACACCAAGTCACTATATCCAAGCTATTACCCAATGACCCTATAATTCTTAACCAGAATAATGTAATTTGTTTAGACTCACCATTATACATGCATAGCTGCAGTTAAGTTCTTCATATGTATCTGTTTGTACATATCAGCATGAAATGCCATTATTTTATCATCCAAATAACCTATACTGCAAAATCCTGGGACAGCTTTTGGCAGCTTAATTAAAAAATAGCTTTTTAAAACGTGCCAATTTTTCATCTCTCTTCCATGCTTTTGTCTTCTGCCTGGAGGGTTTGTTGCCATTCCCCTCTAAGTCTCAAAAATGGATATTTTACCTATTCTGTATGTCATACACAACACATGTGACAAATGTATAAGCAGGAAGCAAATCACGACAACTGGAAAATCTGATAACAAAACACTAGGTTAGATGGTAGTGTGGTACAAGATTAAAGAAGCTGCTGATGAAAAATTAAATAGAAACACTCAAATAATACCTGATTTAGGAATATTGTTAATTCTCATGGTCAAATGTAAGAAGCAGCTGTGAGAATCATCTCCCCCTCCTTCCAGCTGTATACGTCTAGAAGGTTGCACTACTTAGTGGACAAGAGTTTCACTAGTCACCCATACCTTTGTTCTTTACTAATTAAATTGGCACAGAATGATGTACATCACAAAGGCATGTCAAAGCTCAACCTGATGCAATGCTGAGTCAAGTGCTCAGAGGAAAAAAGCATCAGAACTGCAGGTATTGCACTAATATTTACCTGTTCTTAGGTTAAGTACAAAGTGTTGATGTTGACCTATAAAGCCCTTTACTGTTTGGGTCACTAACCCCTTGCAGACTGCTTTTCTTGTCCTATTTTATCTCAGTAATTCAGACAAGAGGGTTGCATTCACCTGGGTATTCTCACTGAAGGGCACTTCAGTCCAGAAGTTGATAAAGCTTTAATGCATGTTGAGCAGCTTATCTATTTCCCCAGGACATCTTAGGCAAGAAATAGAAAGCATCTCAGGAGGAGTGAGCTGATGAAGACTGAAAACTTTAGTAAGGACAAGAGAAAAAAGTCTCTTCCTCATACTATAAAAACTACCTCTACAAAATACAGTTAGTGGTAGCACAGTTAGTCATCATATCAGGAAAATTCAAGAAGCCTTAAAGGTTTTCATAATTAAAAAAGGAGAAAAATACTAATTTCAGAGCATGAAAAGAATTTCCATTACCTTATTTCAAATACTCAGAAATTACTAAATTTTGGTATGAAATTTTAAAGGAAGGCTGTTGTTTCAGTCTAACATGGAAATTAAACTTCTCTTGGTTAAATGACATAGAAAAAATGCATTTATTAATCTATCCAGCTTAGATCTATCCCTCTTGTAAGACTGCCTACCAGATGAGGGAAGAGAAGAAATTAAGGCCTCTGACAAAACAGGTGAATGATTCCACAGAACTGACAGGTTGAAGGTTGTGAATGTCTATCTTCTTCCATTTAAATCACCATTACAGGATTTACAGCACAATGTTTCAAGGCAGAAAGTCTTAAAAATACTGAACATTTACAGTCTTGCTTGAGAGCTCTCTTGCAGTGTCAGGGGTAGGGAGGTGGTGGGATGTTCGCTTCCAAACACCAAGAAAAAAAACAAACACCCACCTGTACAAGTTAATCATCATGTTTCAAAACCACCATACATTGCCTTAAAACATCACTATTTTTGTTTTGGCCATTCCAGAAGGTATCTAAAGTCTGCACATATCAAACTATTGTGCAGGAGAAGAATGATGCAGCCACAAATCTCTCCTGAAGCATGGTTGCCTTGGTGCTCAGACACTTACTGCCTTCTTCAGAACTCTCACAAGACTAAACCTACTTGCAAAATCTTCTGTAGGAAAACACCAGAACTGGTACTATATTTAATTTCTGCCTGATTTAGCAGAAGATTACTATGAAGAGGATTCTTGCTGTACCACAAAACAAAGCCAAAACTCCTTAAATCAATCATATCATAATATAAGAGGTCCCATGACTATCTAAATGCAGTTAAGATGACAATAATGCATTGTTTTAGGTATTTTCTTAAGAGAAATCCTACATTCTTTTCTAGAAAAGAACAATAAACTCTCACAAAATGAGGCAGCATGAGCTATATGGTTCACGGACAAAATTATGCAGCAGTGAACACAATTTCTTCACAATGGATGTTAAGAAACTTCTCTATGAAGCAGAATCGCTGATACTTGATTGTTCTGCTGTTCTTTCAATTAGTAAGATGTCACCTTAATTAAAACTTAAAAATAAAATTAGTATTACCCTACTAGCCTAGTCATTAAACAGGACTACGCTCTACTAGACTCTTTATAATTAGAGAACTGAGATGAGCATGCATGGCCAAGCTGGCCACCTGTTCAGGCGAAAGAGGGAGGGAATCTCACCCTTCCTTGCCTTCTGTTTCAGCATGGGGGTTTTTGAAGCAGAGCAGTGGAGAGGTAAGAGGAGAACCAATTAAGAAAACTGTAGTGATACTATTAAAAAGAAAAAGCCAAGAAGGAAACTTGTAGCAAGACACGTATTTGTCATTTTAGTTAGGTGCTCTCACCCATAATGTATCTTTTCTTTCTGTAAAACATAGTTTTAGTTTGCAATCTGAAAAATCTAATGGCTGTAACTTTATATAATTGTTCCTCTTGTGCTTTCTAGCATCTGATATTCAAATAAAGCATTCCATCTTCAGGCAGGTTGTGACTGCCTCACATAATGCCAATGAGTAACATTATGTCTCCCATGTAACATTAGGCAATCTTTAGTCAGCTTTTAAGGTGTCATTCAAAGAAAAAAACAACTTGGCCTATGAACAGATGTAGTGACCAGTGACAGGGCACAAGGAAATCATATGAAGCTTCACTTAATGAAGCTTAGGGAAGGTCAGATTGGACATTAGGAAAAGATTCTCCACTGACAGGGTGGTCGGTCACTGGAACAGGTTCCCCAGGGAAGTGGCCAGGTCTAAGTCTGTCAGAGTTCAAGGAGTGCCTGCACAAAGCTCTTGGTCATATGGTTTATTTTTAGGTAGTCCTGCAAGGAGCAGGGAGTTGGACTTAAGGGTCCTTATGGGTCACTTCTAACTTGAGATATTCTATGATTCTTTGTATAAGTCCCCATTTTGCTGGATAAAACCTTTGGTTTACAAAACCTTTTACAGGATGAGCAACAGAACGGAAGTTTTACCATAAAAACCAACACTGCATTTAAGTAAGAATGATAAGTGGAAAAGAGGTCTAGAACAGGCGAAGCATCAAAACATATAAGTTATATTTCCCCTAGAGGATTTCAAGGACAAACTGCAATTGAAAGCTTCGCTGAGGAAAGGTTTGAAGGTCTCAGAAATGTAAATGCTGCGGAACAACTCTTTTGAGGTGTAATTCCCAACAGAACTGGATGTCTTTGAGAGACGTATATGCATAAGGTACTCCAGCATTACATTATGGCTGCTGTCTTGACAAAATTTTGACAAAAATTACTAACAAAAATCCTGCAATGCTTCTAGGGCTCATATTTCTAATAGGGTATTCATCTACACTCAGAAAATGTTTATAAAAGGCAATAAAAGTTCACACAAGTAGCATTCCATCTAAGATTCCACTGAAGCCACAGTGATATAAAAAAAATACACATAAGATCACTTTAAAAATGTCTTATGGCTGCCTTTGAATTTCAGATGTGAAGTACAGGTTTGACACTTTTCCAAACAGTTTCTGTTTGAAATGTTACAATAAAAATACACACCTCATACTCTACACTTACATCAGAGATGTTTATTTTCCTGGGGAGTCTCATTAACCTCAGTGTAACCAGTACATCGAGAGATAAACATACAAAAGAATGGTTGTTCTTTAACTGCCCATGACAGCACAAACCACCAATTACAATACATGCACAGGTGGCTAATTGGTTTTATCACAGTTTTCACAGCTCTTGGAAGGGAGACACAGCCTTTCCCAGTTTCTCCAAAGGCCAGTACCAGAAGCACAGAAACAATTAATGTGTCAAGGCCCCTCAGGTCCTGTTGCCCTACTTGGTCAAATGAAAAAAAGAAAAAAAAAAGTTTTATAGTAGTTTACAAGACACACTTAACATCCCCAATGCAAATTTAATTAGGCCTTCAGTATACATATTAATTTCATGTCTCAGTTACTTTAAAAACGCTAAGAAGATTGTCACAAATGCCAAATTCTAAACATTTCAGAACAAGAACAAAGGTTATGAGACTCGCAGTTAAGCTGTCAGGACTGGCAATGCTGAAACCCAAATATAAAAAAAAAATGAGTAAATGCAAGAAAGTCTTTGCAGCTAAAGCTAAACTTTAACAGGGCATTTTGGTTCAAACCCATTGTATGTAACATTGCTCCTTCCTCTAAAATACCTGATGATACAGATCTCTCTCATACAGATTAATCTGTAGCTGTATTGGTAACGGGAAGACTAGATCACAGACTTCTGTAACTAAGTTTAAAACAGTGACAACAGTAATAGCTTCCATCCCAAAATGAATCAGCTATGTGTAGGGCATGTGTATCAGTGCATTTCACACCTATCTGCTGAAACAGAACAGGGGCACTGAGGACTCCACAGAAAGATCTCAACTCCCAAAAGGACCCTGTGTTCCCAATATTAGAGATCATCTTTTCCAACGCTCCAAAACTCTTGCCCATTCTCCCTAAAACTGTTTCTGATAACTGCCTCTGCTCCTAGCCCTCCACACCCACTCTATGCCCTTACCCTCCAAGCATATCCACATCCACCAATGTGCTCTTCCAGTTTTCTCCAAACTCCTTGCCAGGCTCCTTTTTCTGCATATATTAGAAGCATTGAATATACTCAGGGGGAAAATGGCACCCTTGCTCTCACATTCTCCAGGCACCTCAGATATGTATCACAGCAGCAGTCTGACTAGGTCTCTTTTCAGATAGAAGTTCCTTCTCTCTCTTCAGCATATGTACAGGTAGGTTAGCACAGATCCTATACGGAGTTGCAGTGTACTTCTACAATATGAAATCCTAGAAAGTCTTAGCTATACTTCAACAAGTCTCTAAAATGCATTCATTAAGAGTATTTTCAGGGTGCCAAGTGTGGGAAAACTTGGATAAAATGACAAAAGCAGAAGAAAAATCCTTTCTGGAATGAAGACTGCCCCTTGTCAAACTTCAAGCATTTGAGATAATGAAGATGTGTGATTTCTAAAATTACTGATCATCCCTGCACCTCTTTAACCTTCCTGAAAATTGGCATCTGCAAAGCAATGCAGCAAACTGCCTGGCTTTGCAGATTGCAAGTGCTACAAAGTAAGGAGAAGAATGGCTCTTCCTGGCCTGCCACGGAGTCACGGTGTCTCTGGGCTGCACTTGCACTCCTTCACGAATGAAGAGAAAAAGCAAGCCTAATAATTTGGATTTTTATCTAGTATAAAGAATAAAGAATGCAATAAAGAATGCCCTCTATCTCATCCCTCAAAGTCCATACTCACTTCTGGGCTGGTATATTTCTGCTTCAAACAAGCACTGAAACTAAAATGAATCGCACAATGTTGGTTTTTTTTGATAGGCCTACTTACTGACCCTGTGTTTTAAAAAAACAGCTGGTGGCAACTGGCAGTCAAGCAATTCAAATCTACCTTTGAAAAGTGTTGCTTAATAATGTTGGCTCACTGAGAACTGCTTAATATAATGATCACCAGCAAAGGCTGCCAGTAGTATTTACAGAGACCTGAAATAAATTATTGTCCCACACCTGAACTGTTGTTAGACTATCATTTTCTTATCCTTATTCTTCCCTGCTAGTAGCAGGTGTCTATCACAGAAAAATGAAACAACCTCTGCAGTCACATCATTCCAAGGATTATGCAAGGCCTGAGCACTGCCATTTCCCAAGCCATTTCAATGCAAATGAAGAAGTTACAGAGGCTCTTTCACAAGACTGTGAGTACAAGAGGTTACTAGGTGAGAGCATGTACCAGTCTGTGCAACTCTGGGAAAGACAATACAGGTTTCAAAGTTGGTGCATTGTCTGATATGATCTCAAATTTCATAGGACTTGGGTTTGGGATTTGCTTGCATGAAGTTAATACTTCAGCCTCTATTCTTACTCTGCCAACTGTATTCCCCTAAAGCTCAACTTTTGAGAAGGCAGGGGCAAGATATCATTGAATATTAAACTGCGTAATACGGCTCCATTGCATAAACTGTAGCAAACAACATATATCAAATGCATCCCTAGGGTCACTTCCCAGAAATATTCATTTACATTTTTTAATTGCTGCTTTTCATTTCAAATCCAGGTAATACAAACAACATTAAGCCTGCCCTTATCAAACAGCTGTTCTTTAACCAAAAGCTCAAGTCAAAGTAATAAAAATGAATACCAATTAAAGGCATGAACCCATTTCCATATGATACACTGTGAAGCCTGTCTATTAGTACTAGAACAAAAAAACTAGCAGCAGGGGTTTAAATATACATGCAAGAAACAAAAGCCACAAAATAAAACCCCCACATCATTATGTAAGCATGAAGTTAAATCCGCACAAACCTGGATCTTCCTTTAACAAAGGCCAATTCATGAATGAAGAAGGTACATGTCACAGAATCATTAATACATATGTACAGTAAAAAAAAAAAACAAAACCACAACACCTTAAACCCCCAAAAACAACAAAAGAAAAACCCTGAAACCACACCTGAAAATTTGAATCTGAAGTGCTATAACCATTCCCTAAATCACACATTTTTAACTGGCATACTTTAATACATGTAAATCCTTTCTGAACATTAAGGCCCTTACACTTACAGCACTTTTATTTCTGATGCTCTAACTCAAGAAGGTGCCAAACTTCAGTCTTAGCAGGTTCATTTCATTGTTTCTGACCAAAAAGTCTAAAACACTAATACCAACCCAAAAACATACTAGACAGGCCAAAACTTGTTTGTGTTATGAGGACAAAGGAAAGCAATACTGAGAAACTTTGTCTGATCTCATCTCTGTTTCCAAGGCCACCCTCCCATCCTATACTGTAGCATCTGAGCATCTTCAATATCCACTGAGAGAGATAATAATTTCCTTCTCCCTCAGATGGAAAATTAAGGCTCAAATCTTTAATAACTTGCCAAAAGCATCACACACTTTCTCCACCAGAAGAAAATAAATGATATTAGAATGCAGCTTGGTTCTGAGGTTAGAAGTACCGCAAAATCCAATGTATTCATTTAGTCTTGGCCTTTTATACAAATTTTATTCTACTATTAGATTGGCTAACTCCAATGACAGCAATTCCTTCGATGTCACTTTAACGTCTTACACTCCACAGAACCACCTTCGGGTTTTAAAGTTGCTATTAAACTATTACCTTGGCTTAACAATAGCATAAAAAAGTAGCATTAAAGACTTGAAATAAAATTAGGTTCAAGGCACTATGCACAATACCATAAACATGTCATCTTTACTCCCTCTGTTCACATCTCCCTTTCAAATAACATTGCCTTCATTCACTGTAATCAATTAAGATACACACACCTGTATCATAACATTCCCTTTAAAAAATAAATTGTTTCTTAGTAAGTGCTGAACTGCAACAGACTGCAAAGCAGCCGTGACCGCAGAACACTTGCAATACTTTAAAAGCTCTAGAATTCATTCATTCCACAACTACAGCACACACTTCAGAGAAAATGTGCTGTAATTCACTCAGCTTAATGTGAAAAGTAATCACATTATGGAAATGCTTGGTAGATGCACTGTAAGTAGCACAGGGTCGGCATTGCTTCACCTCCATCACTGCTTGACTCCTTGTAGGCATTTTTAAAATACATTTTATGTAAAGTGGATTTTTTTCCTTTGCATTTGTTTTCAACCAGAAAATTTTGTAGTTATGATTTTGAACAAATATAAAGAAGGCATCTCCTCAAATTTAACTTGGTCTGTGAGCTTTAGGGGACCACTATCCACATACATGCAGAACTGTACACACCTACAAATACACACTTATGTCTGCAAATCACCATGCACCCAGCCAACTCCGACATGTCCGTTACTCTGGTTCCACACAGCCTTACACTCAGTGTCACCTGGGCTCACTGACCTAATCATAGATTGCTCAAAAATATTTAGCACATTCTGCAGGGACAGTGCGTTACCTAAACACTTCTGAAGCTGTGTTAGGGTTGGCAGTGCTAAAATACGGCCCACCATGCTTAAACATTACAAACCTACACCAAACAATCATTCAGATTTAAATAATTCAATATCAATTCCTAGCATCTATTATATTTAATATTAAACGGGAGGGGGAGGGCTTTCCTCTATCTGCTGTCAGAGGAACTAACACTACCCTTTCTCCCAAAATTTTCACCAGAACATCGATATTGCCAGGATTTAAGTCACTGAAAATTTAGCTTAGATTTGCTGAGTAGCAACTGCAAATAAAAGGCCCCAAAAAATGCACTGAGAAATATGAATTATGTAATATCTTCATGGTTACTGATGACAGCCAGAAAACACCAGAAATATACTGCATTTAGCTCCCAAGAAGTAGCATTAGTGGATCTGCATTAATACAGGCAATAGATTTGCAAAGGGTAATGGGGTTTCAGAAGACAAATAGGGAAGTCATTGCACAGGACTTCAAGCTTGTTTCACCTTCCTCACAACTGTAAAAGTCATGACTTCACTTGTCAGTACATTTTAAATAACCTACACAGTAGACTCGGTTCTTAAAGGGTTTCTTGGGGTTGGTTTTGTGGTTTTTTTAATTGCTTTGATTCATGGAGGGTTTCTTGTTTTTACACAGAAACATGGATCAGATATGGTAATATAAGCATACAAGGTCATAACGGGAAAACATTTTGCAGTAAGTACATTACTTTGTTGAAAAACAGCAGTTCTGAATGACTTTAAGTAAAAATGTTTTCTTTACTGTGTGCTATAAAAATAAAATTACCCCCCAAATGCTAATCCAGTGACCTGTTCTCAGACACATCAGCTGTTGGGTCCTTAGATGAGCTGCAGGCCCCCAACTACACTTTTATTTACAGCACATTGTTAGATTTAAGATTTAACCCCACGATCTCTATGTCTGAATCTTTTATAGGGCACTGATGACAGGATTTTTTGTCCTCAACAATAAAAGCTGCTGACAGATCCAGAAGTTTGTCCTACTTACTATTTCCATTGAAAATAAACTTTAATAATCCATTTTAATCAAGTTGACAAACTCATTTCAGAAATTATTTTAAGTTTGTATTAAATTACTTTCCTTAAAAGGTTACATATTATCAGTTTATAATCACTGAAAGATCTGTTTCCAACTAACTAGAACTGTTATATTAAATTTGCAATTTCTTCCAAACAAGAAATACACAAAATGAGCTTCAGAAATTATATATATATTAATACTAAAATGTAAATTGAAAGTTTGAAGAAACACGTAAGTGCGATCTAGTAAATAGAAAATAAAAACTATTTCATACAGTTTGTCTTAAGCAGCATTTAAAGGGAACTGGAACTAAAATACATTAATACTGTGATTTAAAATTTTTGAGTAAATAAAACCATTTTAAGTGGTAGACAAGAAAAAAAACAAACAAGTTTTATCTTTTAGCAAGTACATTATTGTCTGCAGTTACTATAAGTCAAGAAGGTTTCTCTTTTTTTTTTTTTTCTTTGTGACTAGAGAACTGGCATGTGTCATTGTTTCAGGCTCATCTTTGCAGATACACAGAAGATGCGAAGAAAGCATCCTGATTTTCAGCTTCCAACTAGCTTCCAGTCCCTGAATAAACTAATTACTGAATTAAGAAAACATTTGTTGAAAACTTTATTTCTGAAGAAATAACTACTACTGTCAAAAGCTGATTCAGCATTTGAGAGGTTAGCAGTTTGACTTGAAACTTCAGCAGAAAGGTATTTCTTCCTTCCTGCCCAGTTAAACTTCTCGAATTTTCTTCCAGTTTAAACTATTTTAAACCATAGTGCCTCAAAGGTTGTCATAAAATCATAAAAAAGTTAAATTTACCTTTTTTTTTCCCCCACCTGTCTTTAAAATGCTTTTCCACCAGCCTTATCCATTTGCATAATGCTTAAGTTAGTTTAGTTATTTAAGAACATACACAAAATACTTTCCAATGGCATGTTTCTATGACATTCCCACCTCCCTCCACCAAACAGAGAGAAAAATCTGCTTCCACTCCACTGGTTCCACTGCAGTCCTAAATAAGCTACATTCTTCATGAGTCTATTTGTCATATCAGAGCTTATGGTTAAAACATTAGCTCCATTTTTCATAATCAGTTAATAACAGAGGTATAGAAATACTTCCTCTAATCATTTCAGCTAGACAAGTGTTTATATTCCTGACTCCGAAGCCCCTCTGTCACTGCTCAGCACTGCCAACTGCTCTCCGGCAGCACTCCAGCTGCTTCCCCATCGCACAGCTGGCGCAGTCAAAACCCTCTGCTTACATTCTACCCACTCAAATGGCTGGCATCCCAGTGGATTAAGCTGTTCCCGTGCACGGAGCGGATACCGATTTGACAAAGACCTGACACATTCTCACCTTCCAAATCACTGATTCAAGTAGCTAATCCAGTCTCCTGCTCAGAAACACATTATCAAGACCCACCATTTGAGACAGCATGCCACAGGAAAACCATAGCAAATTGGGAATACTTTTTTACTTCAATGGACTAATGTGTGACAAGAGTGGTCTGCATTACTCTCTAACACACAGTGTCCAACACATGGGCAGAGGGAGGGCAGTAAAACTAGCAAAATAAAGCAGGATAGATTAAAAAGAGTTGAAGCAATTTTGGCAGATGTTTACTGAGGGAAAGCTAAAGGGGCACAACCAGACAAGGTGAAAATGCCAAAATAAAATGAAAAAATAATTATTAAAAAAAAAAAAAAAAAAAGGCAGGCAATGCTTTTGGCAAGGAGAACAGATACATGGATGCAATCAGGTTCTGGAGACCTTGGGGTTTAAACAAAAGCAGGGATAAAAAGACTTTATCCTAAAACAAAGCCAGCACCAATTTCCTTGTTTCATTTGGAGAAAGATGCTGCGGTATTGTATCAGAGAAATCAAACTCAGCACCATATGTATGAACCCTCTTTATCTGCAAGACTTAAGACTAAAAAATGGCCTGACTCACATACAGGTGACATTAACAGCCATTACACAAAAGCCAGCCTGGGTTTACAGCATGCAGACTGGTAGAAAAATCTGCCAGCTGGTACATAAAACCACATTGTAAGAAAACTTCACCTTTAGGTTAGAAATTGTGGACAGCTGGTTTTCCATGATTTTTCTGGGAAAGAGAAGGAAAAAAACAGAAACACTAAACTTCTTGCTTTCACATGTATATTTAAGGGTCATTCTTCAATGAATGAGCCTGTATATGTCCTGTAGCTTTTGAGAATTTAAGTGGATTCAGCAAGCACATAGGCTTTGCTGTGGATGCCACAAAGGTTTTAATCCCAGCAACTGCATGAAAACAATCCAGAAAGTGACTATGGCCACAAAATACAGGCAGCAAAGAAACTTCTCATATAAAAGGCCTGGAGATTTTTCACATTCATACATCAAAATTAACACATTAAATCATTCCCTGGTGACTAAGAATAAGCTGAGTATGACACACTGCAACCTCTCAAAAAAAATGCATTACAAACACTTTAATAGTTTCTATCACATTACAAAGAATTGAAGAAGAAAAACAGGCTTTTTAATGATATAAAGGCTTTAAAGAAATTAGCCTTTTACTAAATAAATTTTAGCAAAATACTGCCCACACGGCAAAATATTTGACTGATTAGGATTAATTCAACTTTAAAGTTTTCTTTCACAATAGCAAAAAAGATAGTTTTGTTCAAAATATCTCCAACTTTCTCCACAGACCTTTCTTGAAATAGTTTTTGTAGGATGTATTATTATGAAACAACTTTCATTTTTGCCTCAAACACAGCGTAGGCAGCATTTTAATAAGTCTGTCCAATAAAAAGCTTAGTTAGTGACCTTATTTCCAATTGCACTTCTATAACACATCATTTATCTCAGCGTAAATCAGTATCATTGAATACCCTATAGTAATTTACCTATTCTCTAAGTAAGCACAGGAAAATAAGTTATAAATCCAACATATTATTAGCTGAATATCTGCATATAAGGCCCTACTACTTAAAGCACAGCACACGACCCACCACCACAGGTATCAGTGTTTATATCTGCACTGCACACAATCACACCATTTCTTTGGTTGCAATACAGTACTAGTTGTTAGACATAAGGATGCAGTAAGCATGCACACCGCAAAATGGGGCTACATAAAAATAAGGCTACAACATGTAACAGCCTGCACACGCAAGTATGATTTACAGTTAGTTGTCTGCTTCTCAGAACAGTGAAAATACTGTTGTTGGAAGTCCCACCACATGTTACGAGCTAATAAATCTGGAATAGCACAGTGTATTTCCAGCCACTTATAACAAACAAGACATTCTAGATTTCAGATTTTTCTTTTATTTCACACATACACAACTGTTAGTGGTACATATCAGAGGCATGAAACAGTGGTTCTGAGCACCAAGCACCCCAGGGTGGGTTGGGGTGAGCAGGCTTGCACAGAGGCAGCCCACATTTCCTTGAGCTGCGCTGCTTCTCCGTACCCCCACCATGAAGCTCACCTGTGTGCAGCAGATCATCAGATCAATCGATCACCAGATCAGACCAGCCCTGGGCAAATGGCAACAAGCCACACCCTTTCCAGGCAAAGCAAACATGTGAATGATATGGGTAATGACAAATCCATCTGTCTCGTATACCCCTTACCTAAAATGCCAACAGTTCATTTCTGTACAATACTCAAAGAGCCTTCTCTGGGATACCTGAAGGCCATTGCTTGTATTAGTCAAAACACACATTAAGATCTTCACAGTATTTGCTCAAGCATTCCAGGATCCTGCCCAGAGTCTACTAAAAGCAAAAGGGTCAGTGAAGCAAGTATTCAGCCAAATGAGAAACACTCGGAGTCAAGAAAACAGCCGGGCAGATGCAGATGTATCTCGGTTGCTCTTTCAGACAAACAAGATCTTAAGAGGTCTGATTCATGCCTCACAATAAGCTCTGTCAGAACACCAGCTACTGGTGCTCAAGATCCAGGTGATGTTAGAGAGAGATCAGACAGTGATGAAAAAATGCAGCACGCAATTATCTTCAAACGTATATACACCTTTCATATTGGGTATTTATGTAAGAGCATCTCTCCACCTAAAATAAAGCTACCACTACTTTTCCCAAAATTTTCCCTCCAAGGACAACAGGCAGTGCTGTGAAATATCAAATGCCACCATTTTCCTTGCCACTGTGATCTTGCATTAGCACTTGGCATCCTCATCTAAACCAGTCAAGAGCAACCACAGCGCTTCTGACAAACACTGGCTATAAAAAAAAAAAAGGCTGCGGGGTGCTGCACAACAATTTCTTACATTTCCAACTAATGAAATGGTTAGGTGCATGAGCAGACCATCAACCGTATTACAAACTTGGAAATGCCTTCAGTATACTTGAAACTGCCCATAATAACTGTATACTTCATTTTCTATAGTGAAAAGATTATCGGGGGGGGGGGAATTAAATTCTAGAACAAACAGTGAAAGGACACTTTTTTTCTTTTAAGGATTTTCAGACAGCCTGAAGTAAGAATTCAGGCTTGCAAAGTAGACAAATACTGAGATCTGCCTGAAGCAGACTTCCTGTGACAACAATCCCTTAGGAATGGAGATTGTGAAATCTCCTGATGACCAGAGAAAACCAAATGTACCCATCTTTCAAAAAAGACCAAAAGGACAAACTACACATACTCACCCTCACTTAGGTCCTTGGGAAAATTGTGGAGCAAATTTCCAGGCATATGAAAGTGGTGGTGACTCCAAACAGTCTGCAGGGATTAAGTGGGAGTAAATCTTGCCTGACCAAGCGGGTTGCCCTCTCTTTTACAACTGGATTTCTGGACAACACAAGAGTGATGAACATCACTGACTTCAACAGGGCTTTTGACAGTCTCCCACAGCATTTCTGTACTCATGTTAAGGTGTTACACTCTGGATGGGTGGACAAGTCGTTGGGCTCAAAAAGAAGTTTAGCTAACTGTGCTAGAGGTTAGTGGCTAATGGGTTGTGCTCTACTTGGAGGCTGGTAACAAATAAAAGTACTGCAGGGGTCCATCAGGGGACATGTTCTGCTTTATATCCCTACCAACCACCTGGAAGAGACCATGGAGCCCACTCTTACCAGGTTTGCAGTTGATGGGGTGGGGATGTTGGTGTATTAGGGCTGCCATCCAGAAAGACCTGGACAGGCTGAAAAAAAGGCCTGATGGAAACTTCATGCAGCTCAACAAGGACATACAAAAAGTCCAGCATCTGGGAATAAAGTCCCCTCCCTGCAACACAGCACGCTGGGGATGACTGCACAGGGGCAGCTCTGCAGACACAGCCCAGGGCAAGGTGGCAGACAGCAGCTGCACAAGAGCCCCTATGACCCCAGCAGCAGTAGGGGTCAACAGCTGGAACAGGAGCACAGAAACTTCATCCTGGGAAGTGATCAGCCCCCTGCGTTCAGCATTTGTTAGACCACATCTGGATTAGGCCAAACTGAGGCACTGTTTGGCACATCTGGATTAGGCACAACAGACAGGCACTGACAAAGCCAGGAGGTCAACAGAAGGCGCCCAAGATGGTTGGAGGCTAGAAAATTTGTCTTGTGAATAGGGGCTGAAGGTCCGAGGTTTCCCCAGCCTGGGAAAGGGACATTTTCAGGGGAATCTATAGCAGCTCCCCAGTATTTAAGGAGGTTATGAGAAGACAGACAAGCTCTTTGTGATAGTGTATGATGGGAGGAAAAGAAAAAAATCTTAAATTGAATTAAATTGAGATTCAGACAGGACACAAGGAGAATCTTTTTCACCCTGTTGACAGTCAATGAGTGGAACAGGTTATCCAGAGAGATTGTGCAGTCTCCATCCTTGGAGGCTTTCATGACTGGATAAATCTCTGAGTAGCCTGGTCTAGTTTCATAGCTGACCCTGCTTTGAGCAGGCGGTTGGACAAGAGACTTCCCAAGGTCCCTTCTGACCTGAATTATCCTACAAGTCCACAGGATTCATTCTACTGCTAAAAAGACCATCTCTGCAGCAAAGTGCTTCCTGGTAACTCGCTGAATGAGAAGCTGAAGGATGCAGTACTCAATAAGGCAATGATACTAACTGGACTACTCATACTTGAAATTCTAAATGAGATTTAGAGTCTAGCAGGAAAATAAAACAACCCACATTATTTCCATTATTTCTTACTAATACACTTGTTTTGCTTAGAAAAAATCTTAAAGTAACTCAAGTAATCCCTGTTTAGTTAAAATGTGAAGCACAACTTATTCTTAATTTTGTAAAAGGTTTGGGTACCTACAAATAAAAGCATTTGAGAGTCTGGTCTCTTTCCTACATAATGAACAGAAACTGGCCAGTTCCCGAACAGCCTCACTGCAAAGGCCAGTCAGGGTAAACTAATGCAGGAGGAAAGGGAAGGTCCCTTCCCACACATAGAAGTACTGATTCAGAGATGTTTAACATTCAGCTCTTCAAAAGAAAGAATGTAATGTTTGCCTGTTCAGGCTGGAAAAATATTTTCTAAAAGAAATACCTTTAATTTTGGGAGGAAACTTCCCAGACTATTCTTCCCACCATGATGAAACGCGTGTTACACCACTGGCAGGCTCATGAGAAAGTTTTAATTTTATAGTATACAAATTAGCCAGCTACTACACTTCTTAGAAGAGAAAGAAACCTATAACTTTTGGCCTACGTTCTTCACATTAGGCAATATTCATTCACAGAATAGAGTGATGTATTATTAGAATTTTCCCAAAGGAGAAATCAAGGTGCTGTTGTGTCAGCTTTTTATGCAGCAATTCAGCAGCTGAGCATTTGCATTAATTGAGTACGATACGGGTGACGATTCTCTTCTGGAATCATTGGATATGCTCCGTTTCTCCTCCAGATGGTCTTCTCCGAAGTCCACAAAATTGGCTGGGAAAGTGGACACCCTTTCATAAACTGACAGCTATCCTAACAGTAACCACGATTTTCTGACATTTTCAGAATATATAACAAAATACTGGGGTCCAGTTGTTTTCATTGGGCATTTTGTTTTGGTTTGGGTATCTTAAATATATATTTATTTATTTATTTGTTACATCACCAGAATTAGGCTAGTGAAATTACCACTGATTTGACAAAAAAGAAAAACAGGGGAATCATGTCCCAGGTCTCTGTCTGGGCCCACCATGTTCAGATGCCTTGCCTTTTGTGGAGCGAGGAATGAAATTTCACACCACCTAAACATGCTGAGCATTGCGGTACTCCAGATGGAAGGAATCAAAACCCAGCACTGCAGCAGTAGGCAGACAAACATCTACAGGAGTAAACCACCCATTGTGACATGGGAGGTCAATAATCTGTTAACATTAACCCCAAAATTACCATCAAGAAATCTGAACGGAACCAAAGATAAGATTCCAAAAATGTCAAAAGCTCACCTGCATTTAGCCACCTTTCCCTCTCTGTGAAGTCTGAATACCCTATCAATTTATTATTGGCTTTTCCCCCCCCCTCACCTATAAAACACAGGAAACAACAGCTGACTTAAAAGCGATACCTGGTCCCACTGAGGGTTATGTTTTCACTCCTGGTCAAAATCTAGAATTAGCTTTATAAACACTGTCTAATTGACCTGTGAGGTTCAATAGCTCAGAACATATTGAACAAAGAGCTTAGCAATACTCAGGAAGGGATTGAACATAATGATTAATAGCCTCTGTAACTAAACTAAAAATTGCAAGAACTTCAATCTTCATGCTCCAGGGCACAGACTTATAACCAGCTGAGATCAGGAATAAATTTCTGCCTACTACATTACTGTGAAGCTACGTGCACTGGGAATAGTTTATGGCTTTGGAGATTTGCAGGACCTTCAGTTTCTTCCACTGGTTGGAAAATATCTACATTGGTCCTTAAACATCTTAGAAAGCAGAACATTCCCAGGGAAGCACTGCCTAAACTGAAAACATTTCTGACAACTGTTCACTTTAACCAGTTTTCATACTTTTTAAAAATCTGAATGTTCTACAATGTCATTAGAAAACTGACTCTAGAATGTCATTAGTCTTCCTTGGTGATGGGTGAAAGAAGCCATATCACAGATTACCTCAGCCAACACCCCTCAGCCCCCAAACACACACAAAATAAGGTTGGAGCTGAGACAGACTTGGCAGCCCAGGAAAGAGATGTACAGGGTAACTAAGATCTAACCCCCGTTAACCTGAGGTTGACATGGCATTGGTACTTCCAAAATCAATAATATGGGAAAACACTGTTGTTCATACAGATTGTCTACACTGGTAGGCGTTCTCTCTAGTTGCAGCATTTACATTGACTTTACGTTTTCTTTCCATCTTTAACTTCACACATTTAAATATTTATTACTACTTTGAACAGTTATCCTTCCATATCCATCTCACTGCAGTCAAACTTTCCATAGCTTGCCATAGGTCTCTGCAGTCCCAGCAATATTTCATTCTTTACTACTGGTCTCTGAGATCCTTGCTTATCAGAATCTTTCCAGCACTAAAGGATACTGCATTAGAATGACCAATTCTAGCAATTTTACTACTAACGTAAATATCTAGGGTAGGGGTTTCTTGATTTTATGGTTTGAATGAAGATCATGTTCTCAAACAAGAGATTTGTTCTCAAACAAATATATTTTCCTGTTTGTAAAGGTACAGATGCAAAATACATGATAAATATGAAAGCCATGAGGTAAAAACTAGAACTAAATGAATCGCAAAAGACAAGTGGGCAGAAAGAGCTTCCTTTGTCATCACCATCCAAAAAAAGTGAAGTGCCACCACACAACAAATTATTCTTACAGCACAAAGGAAGAAACAACAAAAGCAGAGTAAGAATGGTGGGATTTTTTCATGCAGTCAATAGACCAGAGCAAGCTATCCATCACCCTTAGTTGGGAAATTTAGACAGGAACCTTCCTGAGGTAAGCCAAGACTATATTCAAGTTACGAGACATTTTAATACTCCATTAAAAAGGAGAAGCCACAAAGCCTGAAGCCTAGGATATAGCATCTAAAAATGTAAAGACATAATAAAGTAGAATTGTTGAATTCCTATACATATTCAGAGCAGGTAAGCCAGAACACAGAAAACATGACAGAAAATCAAACTGGCATCTGTTACTGTGCAGCAGAGCACTAGAAGTAAATGAGGGCATGAGAAGAGTTACCAGCAGCTGCAGGACAAATATTAACAATTTGATTTTCAGTTACTCACAGTAATAAGGAGTCATGCAGTCTCCTAAGATGCCTGGTACGCTCTCCTTTATACAGGTGAGGATAATAAGGTATCCTCCTCTAAGCATGGTGAAAAACAAAAGTCTAAAGAGAAAAACTGGAACTATTGTGAAAAAAAACAAGTGCTGCAGCAAGAGCCTCACAAGGTTTAAGTACACTTCATTGGGAGACAGATTGATACACAGGGCTGCAGAAGCCACAAAACCAGCTGAACACATCTTGCTCCCTCTCTACTTCTATGAAAATACCAGTCAAAACCTATAGTATCTATTCCCTTGATGGTGCTGTGGGAATAGTTAAACCCCTGGGGAAAAAGAGAAATATTAAGGAAAAAAAAACAAACCCTGATTCAGAAAGGTCTAGTTCAATTTGGATGCAAATGCGGAAGCAAGATATTCATAAAGCAGCAGTGACAGAACCTAGACAGAAGAAACACTATAAAATGAAAAAAATGTTTTTTCCTCCTCATTTGCCATATTTTAACATTTTTAGGAGAACAGGATAAAAGAAATACCTTAAGTTCTTTTCTTGCTGTAACTGAAAAATGACTTAATGAGTTTTCATTATTTATTCATTTATCTTTATGAGGGAATTTCTCTCAAGAGATCAAGACAACCTTCTCAAAGCTGCTCTAGTATAATACAGGATGAATAAATTAACAAATTCACTTCAACAGTTTTCAAAGCAGATCCACGTTCTGCCCACATATATTCATTTTCAATTCTCAGTAACATCAGCATGCAGTGCCCACATATGCCAATCACTAGCCTCTACAAACCTGAAAAGTGAACGAAACCCAGCTCATGGAGAACAAGAACAAGCACATCAAGTGCGAGCACATACGCCTCGCAGCACACAAGCTGCAGCCCCAGACATTGGTACAGAAGGCAAAAGTATTACCCTCTCTACAAAAGAGAAGGCAAAATAAATCAGTATAATGTAGGGAATTCTGTCAAAATCACTACTTGAAACTAGGTGGTCTATAGGAGGAATATGGAGTTAACAGGATTAAGTTTGTTTTCAATACAAAATTAGAACAAAGCTGTCTTTTCCAGCAGCCAGAAAAAAGGCATAAAAGCGCACAGCGGGTCCCAGTTCCCATTCTGGACCAGGATAATTACTAAGAAGGTGGAATGTTTTAGCTGAAATTTCTTCTGAACAGCACAACTGCCCAAAAGATTTTTGCTTTTACTATAGTTCTGATGCTCCAGTATCATAACTTGTTTTTAAAAAAAACACAGATTAAAAACCGCTTTCTCAAATGAAAACACTGTTCAGCATTACAACTAGTGGCCAGAGCTTTGCTGATCATATACAAATACGTTAATTTTATATATGATGTAAAGTCATATACACATAGACAGGCTGCACAGCATCCACATAATTAAAACTACATTTAGTGCTGAGTATTTGCCTGCCACTTCATTTATAAATGGAAAGAAGGTACCCCCAAGAAACAGCCAAGATCACCTATATTTTCACATCTTACATCAGACTTACAAATGTACAGAAAAAGAGAAAGCAATTTTTCATGCCATGAATCAGCGATTTCTTAAATAACTTCTCTGTATTTTTTGAACCACACAAGACTAACACTAGGATATTTTTTGGAAGCTGGTTACCAGCTGAGGGGAAAGCAAGCATGAGAAAGCAGACAAAATGTTCTGTAGTTTATTAGCTGCCATGAAGTGCATCTCTGGTCCTTACCATTTTGTACTATTACAGGCTATGACAGCAACATATTATTATGCTCACACACACACAGAGGATAAAGTTAAACTACGTTTTTAATTCTCAATGACATTTATGCACAGAAGCCATGTTGCTTCAAATATCCATAGGCATGTTCTATAGCTTCACTTCAGCTCAGGACTGAATATGAAATGCAAAGCAGAGCAAGTCTGTAAACTAGAGATGGGATTAGGATTAATTCAGAATTTTTCTTTTAAAAGTTTCCAGTCTGACTCAACCCGATCGCATAAGTCACTACAGCTTTTATTTCTCCATTTTGGAGTGCAACAATTACTAAAATACCATTAAATTTACAGAAAAATAAAGGTAAGTTCCTTTAAAAAAAAAGAGCAGTGGAGCTGGTTGTTCTGTGTATGCAGTTACTTCTCCCAGCTCCCACCACCATTACTGCTACGAATTTTCTCTTTTCCGAAGACAGAGAGGTTTTATTTGCTTTGTTTTATCCACCTCAGAGATGCATTTTTACTGAATGGCACTTGGACTAACAGGCAGTCAAGACTTCACACTTGCAGTCCCTTGCCAACCACTCATTAGTATTTTATTTGCTCATTTTCAAGTGGAAACGGCTGTTAAAATTATTAGCACCCAGAGAGATGTTACAGTCACTTTGGCTAACTACAGAACGATACTATTAACACCTACTTCCCAGCAGAAAAATGTCACTTCCACTGCAACAGCCCTTCCTTCACAAGAAGCCCTCTTATCTCCACAGTGTAGTTAATGGGGGTTTGGCTGTAGAGCCCCTCCAGTCAGGACAGGCCAGCAGTAGACATCAGAGCAGGTCTAACAATCAAAAGCTGCAGCAGTAACACTGCCCCAGTGCAAAGCAAAGCTCTCTGAGAAGCATCCATTTAGTACATGGGCTGGGCCATCACTTTCCAGTGAAAATTCCACCCCATGGACAAGCTCTCTCCTAAATGAATTGCAAATTGTATACCCATGGAGTGCCAGCTGGTATCGTTTCTCTGCAGTTTTCCTTTGGTTTTCCTCTCACTCCCTCCTCAATTAATACAACAATATTCATGACCCGTCGTGTCTTACTGCTTAATTATGTACTTTGCAGAACAAAGCTTTAAAAATGAGACTATCAAGCTAGGGGGGGGAAGGGTGAAGAGCAGGACAACCAGATGTGCAAAGAGAGAGGGGGAAAACAAAGGACATTTTGAAAGGGGAGTGAGAGAATTAGGATTTGTGTGGGGATAAAAGGGTGGGGAGACAGGCACAAAACAAGATATGCATAAGAAATATTGGTTCATTCAGTTTAACATATATAAAAAATTATGTGTGATATTAAATAATGCATCCTGCAGTTATCTAATATGATTTAATAAATACTCGGAACCGTTCATTACAAGATTTCAACCTTCTCCCATTTCATGAAGCAATAGATACGCACTTACTGCTGGCAGAGAAAGACTGCTACGTTGTTTTACAAAACCAGAAAAAAACCAAGGCAGCTGAAAATATATTGGTAAATCTTGTGTCAGAAGGTACGTTTTACTTGCGTTAATTAATTTTGACTAAAAGATATTACAAAGAACTGCTTCACCAATATTTAATTCAGTCACAGTAAGCAAGACAGTTTTTCATACATCCACTTTATCTAAACTTTCTTTCTTTATCCAGTACACTACCAAAATTTTTGTCACATACATAGGCAAGGCAAGATACTTAGTGAATGAAACTGTAGCTGGTTTAACTTCTCTTACAGCCTGATCGTTGCACACATTGCTGTGCTGTTCACACAGCACAGACTCCCAGAGCACGGTTCTGGGATCAGTTTTGGGTGGGACAAAACTATTCGAAACTAAGAGTTTTTCCCAAAAGCATTTAGGTTCACTGTACTCCTAAAATATCCTTGAAAAAATAATTATTGGCAGTACCAAGCATATTTTGCCACCTCAAAATATTTTGTACCAAAAATATAAAAATTTGAGAGAAGGATAAATTATTTTTCCACTAGAGTAGAAGATGAGCAGAGCCCTTCACATCCCCACTAATCACAATTTTACAGCATCACCCTCATATCCCCTTCACATCCCCACTAATCACAATTTTACAGCATCACCCTCATATCCAGAGTGACTATTAGGGAAAATTAAGCTTTTCTAGTTTTCAAATTTGTACAAAACATTTAGAATCCAGCTGTTGCTTCCTACCAGCATCAAGTTATGCTGGGGGCAAGGGGAGGTCTATTGATCATGACAATTTACTGTTTCTGTCATTTGCTAACTCTCGAATGGCAGCATAAAAGTTAGGAA
Organism: Microhierax caerulescens; assembly: GCA_035590215.1. Lineage (NCBI taxonomy): Eukaryota > Metazoa > Chordata > Aves > Falconiformes > Falconidae > Microhierax > Microhierax caerulescens. Next base: position 75,017,655 of record JAVJGJ010000047.1, on the reverse strand, counting down.
TAGGGCACTTTGGAGAAGAAAAATTTTTTTAGGGTCCCAGTTTCCTTTACAATTTTGAAAATCCTTTACCCGGCTGAAGTAACTTCAGGCTTTAAGGGTGACCCAGTAGGTAAGCTAGCCATGTATATAAATGATCATGACACAACTGGTTCTCAAAACTACTGTGTAGGGAGCAATTCTCCCTGCTTCTCTATGGGAATGGATAATGATATATTCCACATCCACCTGAATTATATTTTTTAAAATATTTTTTAGGAAATAGCTTGCTCAGTATTGATCTACCTCTTCTGGCTTCACACAACATACACAATAGTCATCAAATATTACATGATGACCTTTATTCTCCCATATTGAATGCAGAAACAAGTCTATTTTCCTTTAGCCTTCTAGAATCATAGAAACATAGAATCATTTAGGTTGGAAAAAGCCTTTAAGATCATCAAATCCAACTGTTAACCAGCACTGCCAAATCCACCACTTAACCATGTCCCGAAGTCCCACATTTACACGTCTTTTAAACACCTCCAGGGACTCAACCACTCCCCTGGGCAGCCTGTTCCAATGCTTGACCACCCTTTCCGTGAAGGAAATTTTCCTAATATCCAACCTAAACCTCCCCTGGCATAACTTGAGGCCATTTCCTCTTGTCCTGTCAGTTGTTACTTGGGAGAAGAGACTGACACCTTGCTACAACCTCCTTCAGGTAGTTGTAGAGAGCAATAAGGTCTCCCCTGAGCCTCTTTTTCTACAGAGTAAACACCCCCAGTTCCCTCACACACTCCTCACAAGCCTTGCGCTCCAGACCCTTCACCAGCTTCGTTGCCCTTCTCTGGACACGCTCCAGCACCTCAATGTCCCTCTT